>FXXK01000191.1:314718-574851 GCA_900184695.1 Betula pendula | reverse complement strand
GTTGTTAGTTAAAATAGAAAAAGTAAAATTTTAGCTAAAATTTGATTAAATATTTGCTGAAGCCAATGTAAATACTCTTAGTCCTTATTTGAGTTTGTTTACATAAATTTTTTTTTTAATTATTTACATAAAATTTGGAGTCTAACGCTTATCAAAATGTCTCGTTAGACGTCTGAGACGTGTGGGGCCAGCGTGAAAGGGATTCTGATTCCCACGCCTTTTTCTCAAGTGTGAAAGTCACAGAAAGTAGATGTTGAGAGTCGTCGGAAAAATTCATGTGCCAGAATTTCATTCCCTATGATAGTGAAATTGAAAATCTGGTCCACCAGTTTGAATTGCGTCTCTACTAAAAAGATGCTAGACCACGCCATCTCTATGTTCTATCCCAATCGGTGGACCCACAAAAATTAATTTCCTTTTAACTCTCATTGGAAGTTTTAAATATTTTCATATCAAGCAAACTCCGGTATCAGACTTGCTACTTACTTGAAAATTATATTTCCTTCTTTATTTTTATTTTTTTACACTCATATGTAACTTTTAAAATCACTATTAAATTTATAATAAATCTTTAATAAATTTTAATCTAATAATAATTTTAAAATCACTTATAAACGTGAAAAAATAAGTGTTAAAAGGATTGGAATTACCATTACTCATTTCAGTTTCCCTATCACCAATTTTAACAACCGGAAATTGACTATTGTGGCTGGTTACTGTTTTGGCACATGCATCGAGTGATGTTGTGACCATTTGGACATTTCGCCATCGCTGTTGTGGGTGGATGAATGTTGTCTTTGGATGACTATTACTCTTCGCGTGCTTAACATGGTCCAACTCTAACAATTAGCGGGATTGTTTTTCCATTTTTTTTTTTTTTGATAGGTTCTTTTTTTTTTTTTGTCCAATTAGTCAATGGTAAAAGAAATAGTCACCATTGGGGCTAGGGGTGGGCACGGGCTGGATATCAAGGATATTCGATACCTGACCCGAGCCCTACAAGTTTGAAAAATGACAACCTGATACCCGACGTTACTAAATAGTAACCGGCGGGTATCGAGTATGGCGAGGTGGAGCGGGGACAGATCGGGTAAAAACCCAATCAAACAATAATCAGATGATTCACATCAGATCTGATTCATCCGATCAAATCTGATTCAAAGAAGGTAAAGATTGGTCTGGGTATTCCTCTAGGACGCAGAGATCAAAGTGTTGCGGCGTGGGCGCAGTGTGGGCGGCGGGGACTACTTTCAAAGAAGGTAAAGGATTGGTCTGGGTATTCCTCCAAAACGCATAGATCGAACTATTGCGGCGTGGGCACAGCGTGGGCAGCGGCGTGGGCTTGGTAGTGCGGAGAAGGGGAGGGAGACGGAAGAGAAGGAGAGAAGAGAACAAGAGAGAAGAGAATAAGAGTGAAGAGTTAGAGTCAGAGAAGGAGAGAAGAAAACAAGAGAGGAATGAGAGTCAAACGTGACGCGGCTTAGGAATTAGGGTTTGTGAAAAATATTATTTTTATACCTTTAGGGTTGTACGTGGATCAGGTCGGGTAATACCCGAATTTCATAAAATAAACCCCGATACCCAACTCAATTAGTCCGGGTATCCAAAAAAATTAACCCATACAAAAAAAAAAAAACACAAAAAATCCAAGATTTGCGGGGTGGGGCGAGCGGATTTTGCGGGTGCGGGCAGGTTTTGCCCACCCCTAACTAGGGCACATCATACGTTAATCTTTAAAATAAAAATAAGAAAAAACTTCACATACTTTTGAATTATCACTCATTTTGTAATATCTTTTTTAAAGTTTAAAATCTCTCAATTTAGTGTACCGAACTTTCCATTGCTTGCAATGTCCCACTCCATTAGGGTTTAGGGTTAAATCATACGGCAAAATGGGTAAAATAACCTTTATACCCCTACAAATTTTATAAAATTCTAAATTTACCCTTAATTACAAACAAACAAATTTTTTTTTTTTAAAAAAAAGGTGCTTGTGACCCAACATGGGTCACGCCATGAGCCGGCGGTCACGGGTACCCAATCACCACTAGACCCTGTCGTAAGTTTGGTGGTGACCCCACCGTGAGTCTGGTGACCCACATTGGGTCACCTTGGGATTTTTTTTTCAAATTAAATAATATTTGTTATTATTTTTTAATATTATTATTATCATTTTAAAAAAATGGAGGGGAGACATTAAAAGCAATTAGAAATTCAATACACTAAATTAAGAGATTTTAAACTTTGAAAAGATATTGCAAAAGAGATGACAATATACGGGATTCGCACACTCCTCTCTCTCTCTCTCTCTCCCTCGTTAGGAAGACTAAACCCTAGCGCTATCTCCCTTTTTTTTTTTTGTACTGGGTGTAACGACCCAGGGAAAAGCACTATCCACATCTGCGCTATCACCCCAAAAGGACTAATCAATTTTGAAGCTTCCCTAAAATCACTTATAAAGCCTAGTTTCACCTAGTAACTAGATAATGTGAGACTTAGTACTTATGATTTTTTTTATAAACCACCCACTCTATGTAGGTTATTCCTCATCTTCCTAATATGAAACCAGGGTGTTACAAACTCCCTTTCTTAAACTCCTAACATCCTCACCAAGGCCACGTCATATAGTGCTCCAGTACCACATTGCTTGGCATTACTAGGTGACTCTGATACCACCTGTGGCGCCTCCCTAAACTTATTCATTGAGTAAACAAATCCGAATGGATCTATCTAACAAATACAGTGGAAAAATCATAACTCATTGCAAGATAATTGACTAAATAATCCATAATCCAATATCATTTAAAAGAATATCCGGAACAAAACTAAATCATCTCAAAAGTAAACTTAAACCAAAACAAATACAATCTCCAAAATAAACAAAGTCTCCAAAATAAACATAAACTCAAGGACGAGTCTTAAGCAGATAAGTAAGATAGATAATCTAGATCAACTCAGCTCGCTTATCCTCGCCTAATTCCCAACTACTCTTCGTGAAATCCAACTCAACACCTAAAAGCTCAAAGATGATCCGGATTATATCCTCCACATGAACATATCTCCCTACCGGATCCGCCATCTAAAGGATGTTAACTATCTGTAAAACATCGAAGTATTCCATAAGTGAAAAGGAAACAAAGATCAAGTGTAAGTCCACCACTTAGTGAGATTAAAGCACATGAGAACAGTTATATAAAATGTGTGAACTCATAAGTTTTGTAAAAGGTTTCTATTCATTAGAATAATATCATCGTGTAAGACAATTATAACATTTGAAAGATATGCAATGCAATATATGTATAAGATACATGATATTCTGATCATATCGTCATAGCTCAACTTCATATGGTATACTCAGACCCTTACCCTTTACCGTTCGGTTTTATGCGTTCTCGAAAAAAACATCTAGTACAATACATGTGCCTCGGATATTGCACAAACATACCGTCTAATACTAGCGGTCCAACCTCAGGTGACCTACACTATTAGCACAGCCGTGGTCATAACCACGATGTAAACATGGTTGCGCTGGTTACTACTGGTTTATTGGATCCAAAGACAAATAAGAGAATACTCATAGACTATAGGGCTTTGTCCATATAATGGAAGCCCATGACACTAGATCATGTCAACTAAATGCACATTATCTTATATGTCTTTTACATGCATGCATGACAATAAAATACTTACACGAACATCATTTATTTCATAATCTCAATTATCTCATTTGCATAAAAAGAGAGTTCACATGTTCATAAAAAAGAGTTCATGCAATAAAATTCATGCATGTTTTCTTGATTATATCAAAATAGAGAATGTTGTAACCATGCAATTACACAACAGTTTTCATATGAGAATCAATCACTTGAGTTGTGAGGTAACTCTTCAAAATTGACTCCAAACTCCTCAAGATGATCCTCTGCAAACAAATCTAATGGTAGACAACTCTCCCGAACGAAAGACACTGACCTAAGACTCAAAAACTGACGAAAAAAAGTTCTGGACAGGGGTATGATCGATCCTAGAGTAGCTGGGATCAATCCTGGCTAGGGCAGGATCGATCCTGGTGTAAACAGGATCGATCCTGGACAGGAAAAAATGTTTCCCGACGCATTCAGAATGCTCCCGACCTCCAAAATGACCTATTTCAACCCTAGAACGACTTTTACAGCCTCTAGAACACATCTAGGGTCAAACTCTAATAATCATACGGTCAAAACTCAAACCAAACGGTCAAATGACTCCACAACAATTCTAGAATAATAAAATAAACCACAACCTAACAAAAAACACAAACTACAACGTCAAACAAGACAAGAACCCTACTGACCTAAGAGAATAAAACAAGCAAACAATGATGATTGGTGCAGGATTTAGAAACTCCCAAAACTCAAGAAGAACAAAGGAAACAATACTCAAACAGCACAACGGCTCTTTGATAGCGTTTTCACACCTTGAAATTTATGCAAATAGGTTAAGAGAAAGTTTATGATGAATTTACAGAGGTTATGACTGAACTAGGGCTTCCAAAAACCCTAGAATTGCATTTTGACGTGATAGGATCGATCTTAAAAAGAGGAGGATCGATCTTGTCGCTGACAGGGCCTGAGGATCAATGCTTAGGTGGCCAGGATCAATCCTCCAAGTTTGAAAATGACCTGGAGGTTCGACCGAACCCAACAATTCTTCCAAACTTGCCCCAACTCGACTCCAAATAACCCCAAGGTCCAAAATACTCCAACACTTAACTAAAGTTTGGATCGGAGCATTACACTAGGGTCCTCGTTTGCTCTCATTTTCCTTTGTCCTTTCTCTCATGAAGCCTTCATCTTCGGTTTCTCTTAGTCTAGAGTTTTCTCTAGCCCTTTCCATCTCTTTTGAGACCTTATCCATCACCTTATGCGATTAATCCCTAACCCTCCCTATATTGCAGCCTCTGCCGCTTCACCACCGCCTTGCCACTTCATCTGCATTGTCGCTACGCTCCCTCCTTCTAGATCTGCCTTGGATTTTAGATCTGGCTTTTTTGAAGCTAGATCTAACATCCTCTGTTAGCTCTGCCCACAATCACTCCTCACCACCATATTCACCTGCCTCCCTGCTCCTTGTTGCCACCTCCCGAGCCTCTGCCTGGCAATCACACGTTCGTGCATCGATGCGTGGACCTCACGCACCTGCGTGTGGATCTCACGCCCGCATGCATCACTATCGCCTCTTCCGCAGTTGCTGCTGATCTCTGGGTTTGGCGTTATGTTTCTGTTATTTTCTTTGTTTTTCTGTTTTGTTTTGTTGTTTTCTTTGGGTTTTAGCTTCCCTGCCAATCATTACTTCCTTCCCTTGTGATGTGATGTCTCTGGTTTTGTGGGAATCTGTATAATCGGCAGTTCCTTTTCACCCTCTTCCAGTGCCCGTTCTCTTGCTATGAAGCGGTTCTCTACTTGTTGCAGTTACTATATAGTTTTTGGTTGTTCTCCTTGGAGAACTTTACCTTTGTTAATGGCCCTTTGTGGCAGTATCAATTTTCTTGATGGGCCGGGACATTTATTTGACACATTTCTTATGGTTCTAGTTGTTTTTGCATTGTTTGTAGGGAATTTTGGGACTACTATTTGGGTTGCCCATCCTTTATTTTTATTGTTTTTGTAATTTCCTCTTTTCTTTTCCCAAATTGAATAAAATAAAATAAAAAAGTTACCCATATAATTAAGGATGATGCCACGTCGTAGGAGGGGGGGATTAAAATGCTTTGGTGGACAAGCTCGGCTACTGCAATATCTACAACTGAACCCATCAGAATTTATTCGTCAATTGAGGTAAAATTGGGAGACATGGGGCTTCTTAATACAAATTGCTTCATAATTAATGCAACAATTCCCAATGCAATTTTATGGAAAATTTAGGTTTCGTTTGTTTCGATGTAAAATTTTTAGTCGAAAAATGTTTTTAAGAAAATTAATTTTCAAGAAAATATTTTAATTTTCCCTGAAAACATTTTTCAACATTTAGTACATACAAAAAATTACAAATATTTGTTATATTTTCCTTAAATCATATTAATCTATAAAAATCAATTTTTATTCACAACATATAAATATTAATACAAAATTATTTTTTAAAAAAAATTAACTAAAAATTTGAGTTCCGGCATAAGTCTAACAGTGGTTTGGCGAAGATTCAATGATGGTCTGGTAGAGTTCCGAGGGAGGTCCGGCAATGTGAAAATGAAAAGCTCAAAGTCAAAAAAAATGGTTTTTGGTTTTAAAAAATAGAAACAATTTAATAGAATTAAAGAAACTTTTTTCGATCAAACCGAAAATGTTTTTGGTTAACTATTATTTTTTGTCGCACCAAACACTAAAAATAAGCGCCAACACTAAAAGAAAAAAAAAAATTAAATAGTGCAGTACTAAAAGTAACAATATTACCTCCTCAATAACCTAAATTTAACATTTTCAATAGTTTTAGGGTGATTAAAATTGTTAAATATGCTAAAAATTTTCAGCCCGGCTACATCTATGATAGGTAATATTTTATGACTGTTTTTGATTGTTTAATGTCAATCCACCCAACGTGACTATGAGTAAAGTGTGGGAGCTCCACGCACGACCACAGAAGTTGTTGCTTCACATCCCAGTCAAAATGTGTTACGATCTTCTCTCTTTGTTAGGAATAAATCCCTCCTTCTCGTGTTAGTACTTATTTGAGTTTGTTTACATATATATATATATTTGTTTTTAATTATTTACATAAAATTTGGAGTCTAACGCTTATCAAAATGTCTCGTTAGACGTCTAAGACGTGTGGGGCCAGCGTGAAAGGGATTCTGATTCCCACGCCTTTTTCTCAAGTGTGAAAGTCACAGAAAGTAGATGTCGAGAGTCGTCGGAAAAATTCACGTGCCAGAATTTCATTCCCTATGATAGTGAAATTGAAAATCTGGTCCAGCAGTTTGAATTGCGTCTCTACTAAAAAGATGCTAGACCACGCCATCTCTATGTTCTATCCCAATCGGTGGACCCACAAAAATTAATTTCCTTTTAACTCTCATTGGAAGTTTTAAATATTTTCATATCAAGCAAACTCCGGTATCAGACTTGTTCCTTACTTGAAAATTATATTCCCAACCAGATGAAGCACTCTTGTCTGCCTTCCAAGTGGATTTTGTTAATATTCTTTCACGGAATTCTTCTTTTGTTTATGAGCTCAAGTTTGAAATCTGCAAGAATTCCCGCTATTGCAGATGAGTCTGATCGCCTGGCGTTGCTTGACTTCAAGAATCAGATCCGTCAAGACCCACTTCAAATCATGAGCTCATGGAATGACTCCACCCATTTCTGCAACTGGTTTGGTGTTACATGCAGCCCCTCCAGTCAAAGAGTCATGGTTCTGAACCTGCAAGATCAAAGATTGGCTGGCACCATAACGCCTTCTATTGGAAATCTTACTTACCTTACAGGAATCAACCTGAGAAACAACAGCTTCTATGGTGAAATTCCTCAAGAAGTGGGAAGACTACAGCGCCTGCAGCATCTCAACTTGACTATCAATTCCTTCGTTGGGAACCTTCCAACTAATCTAAGTCACTGTACACAACTTAGAGTGCTTGATATTGGTGGCACCAAACTTGTCGGGCAGATTCCAGAGCAGTTCAGTTCATTGTCAATGTTGGTTTTCCTGCAACTTGCTGAGAGCAACCTTACAGGAGCTATCCCAGCATGGATAGGAAACTTTTCTTCTTTGAATACTCTTTCCCTTATCGATAACAATCTACAAGGGAGCATACCTAGTGAGCTTGGCCGTCTATCAAGCTTGGGATATTTTCATCTGGGTGGGAATAATCTGTCTGGTACTATTCCTCCCCTGATTTATAATATATCTTCCATGTTCTTTTTCGCTGTTCCTGAGAATAAGCTACATGGAAGCCTTGCACCAGATATTGGCTTTACTCTTCCTAACCTAGATATATTTTGGGGCGGTTCTAACAGTTTCACTGGACCTATTCCTGTGTCATTGTCAAATGCTTCTAAACTTAGGGTGCTTGACCTTCCTTTAAATGGTCTCACTGGGACGGTGCCTCAAAATCTAGCAAGTTTGCGAGGCTTGGTTAGACTTGATTTCGAAGGAAATAGACTTGGAAATGGGAAAGTTGGTGACCTAAATTTTCTCGGTTTTTTGGCTAACTGTACTAATTTGGATTTCTTGGGTCTTTATTATAATCAATTTGGTGGAGCACTGCCAAGCTCCATAGCCAACCTTTCCTCCCAACTGAGTTGGCTTAGTATGGGTGAAAATATGATACATGGAGGCATCCCCACTGGGATTGGGAACCTCGTTGACTTAAACTTTTTGGGATTAGAACATAACTATTTGGGTGGTCCTCTACCAGATGCTCTTGGGAAGCTCCAGCAGTTACAAGGACTATTTATGAACAATAACAAATTTTCAGGACCAATCCCTTCCTCCTTAGGTAACTTGACTATATTGACAGATCTCACTATGGATCAGAATAGATTGGAGGGAAGTATACCCCCAAGCCTAGGAAACTGCAAAAATTTGCTTCAACTAAACCTTTCTAGTAACAATCTCAATGGTACCATACCAAAACAGGTTATCGGTCTTTCTTCCCTTTCGATTTCTCTGGTCATGTCTCATAATTCGTTGACAGGTACATTACCATTTGAAGTGGGTAACTTAAAAAATCTTGGGGAGTTAGATCTCTCGGAGAATAGATTATCAGGTGAAATTCCTGCTTCGCTCGGTACCTGTATTACTTTGGCACGTTTGCATTTAGAGGGTAATTCATTTGAAGGAGCAATTCTTTCATCTTTGAAGACACTAAGAGGTTTAGAAGAAATTGATCTTTCCCGCAATAACTTGTCAGGTCAGATTCCTGAATTTCTTAGCAAGTTTCTATTTCTTAAGCGTCTCAATCTTTCTCAAAATGATTTCGAGGGGAAAGTGCCAACTGAAGGGATTTTTTTGAATGTAAGCGCAATTTCAATCTTTGGAAATGACAAGCTATGTGGTGGTGACCCACAATTACTTTTACCAAAATGCTACAGAAAGAATACGCATTCATCCGTAAAACACCTTGCTCTCAAAGTGGTAATTCCTGTCATATTGGTACTAGTTATATGGTGTTTTTTCCTCACTAGTTGTATGGTTAAAAAATGGAGAAAGAAACCTTTGGCTGCATCTTCATTAAAGGATTGGCGATTAGCTTGTATATCTTATGCAGAACTCCAAGCATCAACTAATGGTTTCTCTGTGGACAATTTGATCGGTTCTGGTAGTTTTGGTTCTGTATACAAAGGAGTTCTTTCTAGCAATGGAGCAATTGTTGCAGTTAAAGTGTTAAACCTTCAACAGCGAGGAGCTTCCAAGAGTTTCATTGACGAATGCAATGCTTTGAGAAGTTTACGCCATCGTAATCTCCTTAAGATTATCACTGCTTGCTCAAGCATTGATCATCAAGGGAACAACTTTAAGAGTCTAGTTTTTGAATTCATGTCTAATGGAAGCCTAAACCAGTGGTTGCATCCTACAGAAGATGAGCAACATCAGTACAAGAGATTGAGCTTTATTCAAAGACTGAACATAGCCATGGATGTTGCTTTTGCATTGGAATATCTTCATCTCGAATGCCCAACGCCGATTGTTCACTGTGATGTAAAGCCAAGTAATGTCCTCCTTGATGAAGATATGGTAGCTCATGTTGGCGACTTCGGATTAGCGAAGTTTGTCATCGAAGCATCACATAATCCCTCAAAAAATCAAAGTATGTCAGATTGCTTGTCAGTTGCTTTGAAGGGTTCCCTTGGGTACATTCCTCCAGGTATGTTTTCAACCTACAGTAACTTGGTTCAAGTTTGACACAACAAACATTAATGAGAGGTCAATCCTAATTTTGATAGGACCAAGTCTAATTTTTAAGCCCTATATATATATATATAGAAATAAATGCTTCTTTTTCTTTTGTAAATATGCATTAGTGGATTAATTCTTAAGTTTAGAAGACTATAGTATCTTAGTGATCATGTATTAATAAATTGCAGAGTATGGGATGGGTGGTGAGGTTTCCGTACTTGGAGATATTTACAGCTATGGGGTCCTCTTGCTGGAGATGTTCACAGGGAAAAGACCTACCGATGGCATGTTCAAAGATGGTCTAAGCATTCACAAGTTCATTGCAATGGCTTTGCCGGAACGTGTCATGGATATTGTAGACTCGTCAATGTCCTTTGAAGAAGGTGAAGAAGATGTTGACGATGAGACAAATAACAATGACATAGAAGAAAGCGTAATCGAAGAAGTTGATCGTCATTTCAATGCTAGAAGCAGAGTGGAGGATTGCTTGGTCTCAGTGTTGCAGATTGGACTGGTATGCTCTTCAACATCACCTCATGAGCGGTTGCCCATAAACGATGTTGTCAACAAACTCAGGGCAATTAGAGATGCATGCATTTTGACATTGTCCAGTGTACATCACCAACCAAGGACAAACATAACTATCAATTACACCACACATCAATAAGATAACATCCACCCAAATGCATGGCCAAGCTGAAGTTGAAGAAGTCCTTCACGTATGGAGTAGTAGATATGTGTTAGGAGTGTCATTGTTATCATTTGTTTTTTACTTCTATTTTTCGTACTCTTATTTCTTATTGAATAAGTGGTTGTACTTTATCAAGTGATGTAATTTAAACCAATTAGTATCTGTTTAGTAAATGTTTGAGGATATTACAATTTCCTTGAGGATGTGACATCTCTAATATATAGCTTGGTGAGACACCATTGTTGTGTGTTGTGTTTTCCATCAATGCTGCGTCAAGGTGGTATCAGACTCAAAGGCTCCTATTTGTGATTTCATTTCTAGATGAATACCCGTACAAATAGCATTTATAGAGTTAGCCGTTTGACTCAACAACAGCATGATGATCCTTTGCTAGAAGTAGCTAACTAGGTTGGTGTTTTGACTATGAGCACGAATTCGGCTTGTGCACATTTATTTGATGAACCGGAATACTTAGGAGAACGTTTGAAAGGAGGAGAATATGATATAGCCATACAACTAAGTCACATCAAAATAAGGTGATGACAACCGGTGTACGCATAATGATTAATGGGAATTGGGAGGAAGTTGAGAAGTACCTTTCTAGGTTCACAAAAGGTGATGACAATCGGTGTTTGATGAAGGAAGTAGAATTATCTTGAGGCATTGGATAATATGCTTGCAATATTTTATACTAATTTTCTAATTGTCGGTTTTTGAATGGATTATTTGTCTTCCGACATTATGTGGTTGATTGCATTATTGATTGGACTCTTTAAATTTTAGTAGGCACAACCAGTCCAAACATTTATAGTAAACTAGTCAAAGTTTATTTAAATTTTGGCTGAAAAAAATTTACTTTTGTTATATTTTAAATATTTCTCAAAGGTATCAAATATCAAAATTTTTAAATATTTATCTACTTTATTTAAATATTCTTCTTTTTCGATTTTAGTGGGTATCAGTGACGGGGTTTCATCTCATCTTATTGCAACTAAAATTACGGTCAACCTGCTATTATCTTCTTTAATTCTCATACGTATGATGATAAGCCTTCAATACACTGAAATATAATTGATTTGCTAACAAGTTTTCAAACAACAACAACATAATTAAGTTGAAAATTGCATTTAGTTATGTAAAAAATAAATTCAAATTTGAATTTTAGTCATTTTGCTTCTTCAAGGGTGTGTGTATACAGGGGTGTAAAACCAATCAGCTTTCTTTAGGATTTAGGGTTCGAACAGGGCTAGATAAGAGAAATCGATGCCTAAAGATCTCAGCTGCAAGCCTGCAAACATGTGGGTGGGGAATCTCGGATCCCTTTGCAGAATCTTGTTGCTGTATTTACTTGGAAGCTCATACACAAAAACCTTCAACCAAAACATAATTATAAGATCTCACATTTTGAATACTGTAGCAAGATATTTGGAACACAAATCGAGTTCCAAACAAGCTTGAGTTGAGCCAAATAGTACACAACATGTGGCCATTTAGATATCATCATCTTCCTGGTTTTCTGTATACCACTTGGATCTTTTTCCAAGTTTTCTAGCAAACCAAATTCTACATTGAACTTAAATCTAGAGCGGATCTAAAAAATCTTCCAAGCCTAAAGCAGATATCAGGACAAAGAAAAACCCCAACACCCCACTAATCAAAACCCGAAATTCAAACTATACACCTATAAACCACAGATAAATTAAAACCCCTAATCAATTGAATTGCCAAATGAAACGAAAATATAGAACATGTGAACTCAAAAAGAGAGCTAGAATTCAGCAAAAATGAACAAAAGTGTTGTGCACGATTGTTGTGAGTACATTTGTGAGTGTTGTGTCCTACATTGAGAAATCATAAAAGAAAAGAGTAGTTAGTATATCTAAGTGGACCCAAGCCCATTAACTTAGGCTTTTTTGGGCTAAAGTGGTGTCTAAATATGTATATTAATGTACTATTCTTTAGAATAGAAGAAGGTGAAATGAAATAGTTATTCTTATTCCTTAGTTTGGTTGTAATGATGGAATAAAATACTGAATAGATATTCTTTTATTTGCTATAGTGGAATACGCTGGTGAATAGAATCATATTGTAATCAAATTTCTTAAAACACCTTTATAATACAAATATAATTTAAGGACGTTTTCTTTTTTATTTTTTAAACAAAAACCATTATACTATAACTTTAAAAAAAAAAAAAAAAAAAATGTCAAGTTTTTTTAAAAAAAGTTTGTAGTTTTTTTTTTAAACTGTCAAGTTTTTTTTTTTGCAAAAAAAAAAAAAAAAAAAAAAGTACATCAACAAAATCATCATATTCACCCATCAATTTTTTTTTTTTTTTTTTTTTTAAAAAAGAATAAGCACATCACGAAATGGTCTTGTAATACTAAAAAAAAAAAAATGATGTTGGAGTGTGAGGGACTTTTAGGAGAAGAGGCTGCAATAATTCTATTCTTGTAAGAAAGGAATAGATATTCCTCTCCTTTTTAAAAGGAATACATATTCCTCTTCGTAAGGAAATAAGTATTTTTATGGGAATAACTATTCCTATGAATAGGCTCTTACCAAATAAAGGAATGATTATTCCATAGGAATAGTCATTCCATTCCAGGACCTATTCCGCAAACAAAACGGAACCTTAATAAAAATTCTTAACCGTTTATCTCCCTGAGTGTCTGAACGTGATTTAAAGTTGACCCTTTATCTCCCTAACAAAAAGGGACAAAAGATCAAAGAAATCCCACCTGCAAAAGATCTGGGCTTTTGACACATGAAGAGGGTTTAGAGAGAGAAAGTGCAAAGCAACATACCTTAGGATCTTACATGGAAACCTTTACACTTAAAACTATGGAACTCTCTGAATCTCTCCCCCAAATATGCAGAGAAGTTTTTACCCAATTGTCGGTGATCAAGTTTTTACTCAGTTGTTGGTGATCTTCTATAGGGAATGGGAATTATATTGCTATTGCCAAAGCTCGATTTTGGTGGTTCTTAAGGATCTTTTATCTTTACAATTAAAGGACTCCAAGCAACCTAATAATAAAAATAATCCACATACACTCGGAGCAGGTCAAGTGTAATTTTCAGCTTGCTTTGTGTCGGTATCTTCAGATTCGGAATTCACACTGAGACCTATTTATGGACTAATTGAGTGAAACCAAATTGGAAAACCCATAAACATCAAATTGCATACACAATCATCCTACTATTAATTTCGCCCAAAACCAAGTTACATAGTACCCCAAGAAAACTCCATATGAGCAAACAAACTAAAATAGGAAATTACAGCTTGAATCATTGGAACCTTAAGGAGCAAAAAATTCGCATAAAAATCCGATATTTTAAAGTTTAAATACAAGTACAACAAACCCAAGTATCAAGACTTAAGATAAACGATTAAAAACATTGGTCCCGTTTGGCAACATCTCTTATTATTTTCACTTTTTTCCAAAAAAAAAAAAAAAGTTAACCTCTTTTCAAAATTAGAGTGCGTTTGGGTAAGCGATTTTGTAGATAATAAGTGCGATTTTAAACCAAATCGCAAAAACTGGATTATTTGGGAACTACGTTTTAAAAAAATTACGATTTGAAAACGCAGAAAATCTGCGTTTTCAAATCGCAGTTAAGAGGGTGCTTTTTTGAAAACGCAGAATTTTAAATACTAAATTGCGATTTTAAAGGTCAAACTGTGATTTTGTCAAACGTTTAACTGCGTTTTCAAAAATCACGTTTTTAAATCGCACTTTTTAAAATCGTTATTTTTAAAATTGCACTTTTTGAAATCACAATCCCAAACAGGCCCTTATTATTACACAATTTTCTTTACTTTTCTCTCAAAAAAAAAAAATTCAAAACTTATTTTTACTTTCTATTACTATTCAAACAAAAAAAACTAACAACAAATTTCTTTACCAAACCAACCCATTGATATATTTACCAAACAACTGTCCATTTTGCTTTCAAGATAAAATGCAAACAAGTACGCCCAAAATGAGCGGTCAACGAGCCCTATATTTTGTATTTTTTTCTTTCAAAAAAAGTTATTAGATTTGACTTGACACATTCATAGAATTATTGTGATTTTGGAAAGAAAATAATAATGACTTATTTATTAGTTTTACATATTATTGTGAGCTATTAGAAGTATAATTACATGAACTGATTTTACAGTTTTTCCTAAATTTTTTTTTAAAAAAATAAAGCTAGATATAGTAAATTATTTACTCCTTCCGAACGAATAATTTGATCAAAGTCATTCAATGAACTTTGGCCTCTAACCATATTCTTCCAACTCATTGAATTTGGACATTGAATATATTTTTCATAATTGGTCTTTATTTTTTGGCTTCTTTAACAGTAAGAGATACAAATTGAGCTAACTGGTTTCCAGCTTTGATCAATTCTTATCAGCATAGGCAGGGCCCAAGAGTTCCCTTAAGGCCTAATGGGCTCTTTTTTGTAACCCTTTGCGTGATTGAAAGGCCACAAAACCAACAACCGACTAAAGCCCAAGCAGATGAGACCCCCACTCAAAGGGATGACCAACTATAATATAAAAACAAATCCCTGCCTTTCGCTAAATTCAATTCAGGCATGTCCAACTAGAATAATGAAACTACCAAATAACAGAGAAAAAATTATCACTTTATTATTATTTTTTTTTTTTCTAAATTCATATATCCACTTTGGGATCTTTTAAATCCTTTTATTTTGTGGTTAATAAGTCAAGAATGTTATATAAAACCGCAGGACAATGGAGTTTAGGACATGTTACTTTTATGCAAATCATAGGCTTCGACAAATAATCAGTATTTTAACTGTGAACAATATATAATATATATTTTCTGTTAATAAATTTCTTTTGTAATATTGCCCCAGTCCAAGAAAAACCGTAGTCTTCAACCGGCCCCATGTCTCTCCTGTATGCTTCCCCCCAAAACTGTTAATTTCTTTACCTATAAGTGGGGCCAAAGCTTTAATTGCAATGACGAAGGAATTAATTTTTTATAACTTGCAATGACGATCAAATGAATTGCATGTAATGGAAGACTTGACCCTTACTGGATCCCTTAGTGAGTCAGTCAATGGTTGTACTTGTCCCTATCGGTCGACCCACAAAAATAAATTTATTTCCTTTTAACTCTCATTGAAATTTTTTAATATTTTCATATCAAGCAAACTCCGGTATCGGACTTGGTCCTTTTCTTGAAAATTGTATTCCCAACCAAATGAAGCACTCTTGTCTGCATTCCAAGTGGATGTTGTTAATATTCTTTCACGGATTCCACTTTGGAATCTTTTAAATCCTTTTTTTTTTGGGGTTAATAAGTCAAGAATGTTATATATATAAAACCACAGGACAATGGAGTTTTGGGCATGTTACTTTTATGCAAATCATAGGCTTAGACAAATAATCAGTATTTTAACTGTGAACAATATATAATATGTTAAAATAAGTGCGAAAATAATAAAATATAAAAATAATAGTAGAAGTAAGAGAGAGAATGAGAGACAAAGAGTTACGGGTGGTTCAGTGTTAGACACTTATGTCCACCACTCTGAAAGATCCTTAGGGCTACATTGTGCTTATTAACTGTATATTTAAACTATGACAGATGCCTTTATTCATAGAAAGACTATGAGTGGTGAACAAGTAAACCTAGTAAACAAAGGAAAGAGAATAAACCCTAGAATGGAAACATAATAATATAATATATTTTAACATCCCCCATCAAACTCAAGGTAGAAGATTCTAGAACCTTGAATTTGAAAACAGAAAACAAATTAAAGGCTACCAAAGTTGATTGTTGGATCAAAGCGGTGCCACGCAAGAAAGGATAATAGTGGCGGCCGGAGGAATGCTAAAGAACAAAAACAAGCCGCTAAGAAATTGGGTGAAGGGCCAAGTCACAACTGACAATGGCGGCCGGAGAAATACCAGAGAACGGAAACTAGCCGCTAAAAATTCAGTGAAGGGCCAAGCTGCATTGTGCCAAGGTTTGCTGGCGAACTAGGCCGTGGATCACAACAAAACTAGGTTGAAAATACACTGAAAATTGGACAAAATTGCATTGGAACCGAGTTAAACCGGATCATGTTGTTGTGGAATCGGATTAAACCGAATCATGTCGTAGTGCAACCGAGTTGAACCGACTCATATCGCAATGGAACTAGAATAAAATACTAGAAAGCACCAAGAAAATGTCAGAAGACGTTTGTTGAAGGCCACAGACATTTTTCCTCCTTTTTGTTTTGAAAAATATTAAAAAATATGACCTGCAAGTAATAATTAGGTGCAAGTACAACCTCATGCAGCGATTTGGTGTGGCGCGCGCATAGAAGCTATTATGGATCTGCGGGCAATGATCCAGTGAGGCGCGGTGCAGGAACATGCGTGGGTAGGGATTCGGTGCGGCGCAATGCAAGTGCAAATGTGAGCAAGGATCCGAGGCGGCGTAGACCAGCGTACATACACTGTAGGGCGCGTGGATCTCACGCGCAAAGGTTGGTGACGACGCGTGGAGGCACGTGTCAAAGGGTGGCGGCGGACCTGAACTTCAGGTGGCACATGAGGGCACATTCGGTGGCTTTTGGGGTGATTTTCTGCACACACACACACACACACACACAAATCTATGGTCGAGAAATTGATTTTAAAGATCAATTTGACTGGTATGGGTGGCGCGTGGGTGCATGAATGCGATGGCAGGAACAGGAGGTGGCGCGTGGAGGCACGTTCTTGATCCAATGGCGACAAAACTTGTACAGATTGACAGATCTGGGCCTCAAAAGCTTGATTTTGAGATTTGTTTTCCAGAAAGTGTTGCAGTGAAGGCAGGAAAGTCATTGGCAGCATATGTGGAGAGCGTGGCAGCACGTGGACAACCAGAATGGTGAGATTATCGGAGGGAACGCCAGCAAACGTAAAGACGTTTATTGAAGATCACAAGAAAGTAGCTCTAATACCATGTTGAAATAAGTGTGAAAATAATAAAATATAGAAATAATAGTATAAGTAAAAGAGATAAGGAGATACAAAGAGTTACAGATGGTTCAGTGTTAGACACCTACATCCACCACTCTAAAAGGCCCTTAGGGTTACATTATATTCATTAACTGTATATTTAAACTATTACAGAGGGCTCTATTTATAGAGAGATTATTGAACATCTAAATCTTGTAAATTAAGGAAAGAGAATAAACCTTAAAATAAAAACATAATAATATAATATATTCTAACATAATATATATTATCTTTCAAGAAATTTCTTTTGTATTGCCCCAGTCCAAGAAAAAATTGAGTCTTCAACCGGCTCATGTCTCCGGTATGTTAGGGAAATGCTAAAATATCTACTCAAATTCTTCTTTCATCTTTCTAAATATCACCATCATCATTGGATGGATGGGTCCCACACATGGGACCTATATAAATCTATAAATCCAATGGTGATGGCAATATTTAAAAATATGAGAGAATAATTTGAATAAATATTCTAACATTTCTCAATGTGTTACCTATAAGTGGGGCTAAAGCCTTTATAACCATTAATTTCTTTACCTATATGGTTAGAAGAAAAAAAAAATTACCTATTAGTGGAGCTAAAGCTTTAATTGCACCAACTACTACCGTACTGAAGTTTGAATTGCATCTCTACTAAAACGCTGCATTTTTTTTTTTTTAATTTTCAAATTATTGTGGGGCTGTTCATATAACTTGCAATGACGATGGAAGAGCACTTGACCCGTCATAGTCAGTCAATGGTTGTCTGATTTTAAAGGAAGAGCACTTGACTCGTCAGTCAGTCAATGGAGAGCGAATGTGTGAATCTGTCCAAAGCAATGGAGAATTTTTCTGATTTTTGTTTTCCACTTTCACACAATCCGCTTTTTCTATCCGAATCGGTCGACCCACAAAAATATATTTATTAATTCCTTTTAACTCTCATTGAAATTTTTTAATATTTTCATATCAAGCAAACTTCAGTATTGGACTCTTGTCTCAATTATATTCCAACCAGATGAAGCACTCTTGTCTCAATTCCAAGTGGATTTTGTTCATATTCTTTCACGAAATTCTTCTTTTGTGTATGAGCTTAAGTTTGGTATATACAAGAATTCCCGCTTTTGCAGATGATCAGTCTGATCGCTTGGCGTTGCTTGACTTCAAGAATCGGATTACTCAAGATCCACTCCAAATCATGAGCTCATGGAATGAATCCACCCAGTTCTGCTACTAGTTTGGTGTTACATGCAGCCCCTCCAGTAAAAGAGTTACGGTTCTGAACCTGGAAGATCAAGGATTGGCTGGCCCCATAACACCTTCTATTGGAAATCTTACTTACCTTACTGGAATCTACCTGATGAACAATAGCTTCTATGGTGAAATTCCTCAAGAAGTGGGAAGACTACAGCGCCTGCAGCGTCTCTACTTGAGTTACAATTCCTTTGGTGGGAACCTTCCAACTAATCTAAGTCACTGTGCAGAACTTAAAGTGCTTCATGTTGGTGCCAACAACCTTACAGGAAGTATCCCAGCGTGGATAGGAAACTTTTCTTCTTTGCATATTCTTTCCCTTCCCATGAACAATCTACAAGAGAGCATACCTAGTGAGCTTGGCCGTCTATCAGGCTTGGAATATTTTCACCTTTACAGCAATAATTTGTCTGGTACTATTCCTCCTTTGATTTATAATATATCTTCCATATACTATTTCTCTATTACTCAAAATCAGCTTCGCGGAAGCCTCCATCAGATATTGGCCTTACTCTTCCTAACCTTCAAATATTTTTGGGCGATTTTAATAGTTTCACTGGACCTATTCCCGTGTCATTGTCAAATACTTCTAAACTTTGGGTGCTTGACTTCGATCAAAATGATCTCACTGGGACGTTCCCTCAAAATCTAGCAAGTTTGCAACGCTGGGTTCACCTTATTTTCCATAACAATAGACTTGGAAATGGGAAGGTTGGTGACCTGAATTTTCTCGGTTTTTTGGCTAACAGTACTAGATTGAAGACATTGGATCTTTCTTATAATCAATTTGGTGGAGTACTGCCCAGCTCCATAGCCAGCCTTTCCTCCATGCTGGGTTCGCTTGATATGAGTGGAAATATAATACATGGAGGCATCCCCATTGGGATTGGGAACCTTGTTAACTTGACCTTTCTGGGATTAGAAGATAACTATTTGGGACATCCTCTCCCGGATGCTCTTGGGAAGCTCCAACTGTTACAGGAACTACATTTGAACAATAACAATTTTTCAGGGCCGATCCCTTCCTACTTAGGTAACTTAAATAAATTGATAAAGCTCTTTATGGAAGATAACAGATTTGAGGGAAGTATACCCCCAAGCCTAGGAAACTGCAAAAATTTGCTTCAACTAAACATTTCTAGTAATAATCTCAATGGTACCATACCAAAACAGGTTATTGGCCTTTCTTCCCTTTCAATNATCCCTTCCTACTTAGGTAACTTAAATAAATTGATAAAGCTCTTTATGGAAGATAACAGATTTGAGGGAAGTATACCCCCAAGCCTAGGAAACTGCAAAAATTTGCTTCAACTAAACATTTCTAGTAATAATCTCAATGGTACCATACCAAAACAGGTTATTGGCCTTTCTTCCCTTTCAATTTCTTTGGACATGTCTTGTAATTCTTTGATAGGTACACTACCATTTGAAGTGGGTAGCTTAAAAATTCTTGGGGAGTTAGATCTCTCAAAGAATAGATTATCTAGTGAAGTTCCTGTCTCCCTTAGTAGTTGTGTTAGTTTGGAACGTTTGCATTTGGAGGGTAACTCATTTGAAAGAGCAATTCCTCCATCTTTGATGACACTAAGAGGTTTAGAAGAAATTGATATTTCGCGCAATAACTTGTCAGGGCAGATTCCTAAATTTCTCAGCAAGTTTTTGTCACTTAAGCATCTCAATCTTTCTCATAATGATCTCAAGGGGAAAGTGCCAAGTGAAGGGATTTTTTCGAATGTAAGCGCAATTTCAATCTTTGGCAATGACAAACTATGCGGTGGTGTCCCAGAATTACATTTACCAACATGCTACAAAAAGAGTTCACATTCATCCGTGAAACACCTTGCACTCAAAGTAGTAATTCCTGTCCTATTGGTACTTGTTCTATTGTGTTTTTTCCTCACGTGTTGTATGGTTAAAAAATGGAGAAAGAGACCTTTGGCCGCATCTTCTCCCTTAAAGGATTGGCAATTGGCCTGTAAATCTTATGCAGAACTCCAAGCATCAACTAATGGTTTCTCTGTGGACAATTTGATCGGTTCAGGTAGTTTTGGTTTTGTATACAAAGGAGTTCTTTCTAGTAATGGAGCAACTGTTGCAGTTAAAGTGTTAAACCTTCAACAGCAAGGAGCTTCCAAGAGTTTCATTGACGAATGCAATGCTTTGAGAACTTTACGCCATCGTAATCTCCTTAAGATTATCACTGCTTGCTCAAGTGTTGATCATCAAGGGAACGACTTTAAGAGTCTAGTTTTTGAGTTCATGTCAAATGGAAGCCTAGACTAGTGGTTGCATCCTATAGAGGATGAGCAACATCAGTGCAAGAGATTGAGCTTTATTCAAAGACTGAACATAGCCATAGATGTTGCTTATGCATTGGAATATCTTCATCTCCATTGCCAAACGCCGATCGTTCACTGTGATGTAAAGCCAAGCAACGTCCTTCTCAATGAAGATATGGTAGCCCATGTTGGCGACTTTGGATTAGCGAAGTTCCTCTTTGAAGCATCACATAATCCCTCCAAAAATCAAAGCATGTCAGACTACTTGTCAGTTGCACTGAAGGGTTCCCTTGGGTACATTCCTCCAGGTATGTTTTCAACCTACAGTAACTTGGTTCAAGTTTGACACAACAAACATGAATGAGAGGTCAATCCTAATTTTGATAAGACCAAGTCTAATTTTTAAGTCCTACATATATATATATATATATGAAAATAAGTGCTTTTTTTTCTTTCGTAAATATGCATTAATGGATAAATTCTTAAGTTTAGAAGACTATAGTATCTTAGTGATCATGTATTAATAATGTAACGACCCCAGTCTATTAGGGCTAGGATTGTCAACTTACTTATCTAAGAAGCGCAAATAATCATAAGGTCTGCCAGAGCAATTAACTAAATGCCGAAATAAATGCATGAAGTAATTCAATGAACTAGTGTCAACAAAATAATCTCACTTGGTTTACAAAACACCAAGTCTAAAGTTTATAACATACAAAAAAATAACATATAATTTGTGCACTCGCACTTATTGTAATAAAAAGAATTTAATGCAGACATGACGGCTTAACACCTATCCCAGATACCCATTCCGGCCTCCTATACCGGTGTACTCGCCACCTAAAAACAAAACATAAAAATTGAATGAGCGAAAAAGGGCTCAATAAGTATATCCCCAACCATAAATAGTTAGGTTAAATTCATTTTCTTTAAAAACTTTTCACAAGATGCGGAAAACTCAGGTCAATACTGCAAATAATGTTCCCTTTCAAAGTGTTAGAAAAATAAAATCTTTTGTCTCTTCAAAACCATTTTTTTCGGCAACATTGCGTCAAAGACATTTATCTCTTTTGAAATCTATAAGATAATTAATCATATAAAAAACTTCTCGTAGTAGGGCCCATGTACACTGTTACGCCCCGTGTACTATGGTTGCGCGGTCCTTGCGACCATGGCAACGCATGCGGCCGCAGACGTGCCCTCTGGCCAGCTGATTAACTTAAAGGTGCACTCAGCTTGGCAATTTTTTGATGGAGTACCACCTTCTGGCAGAGCCTCTTTCAGTGGTTGCGCTTCCATCATGGCTTCGGTACCGAGCGTTTTCTTCTTCGAATCCTCTTGGGCCAAAAATATCTCCTCCATACAAGTACCATCATCTTATAAAAGTTTTCTCATCTCTTTTGCTTCTCTTAGTATCTTTGGGCAACGTGTAGGAGGGTTTTACCTCTTGTACTTTTTCTGGTTTATCAACTTTCTAAAAATATAGCTATTTTTTTCCAAATCAGAACTTCTAAAAATAACTACTTACTATAATTAGAAAGTATTAATAACAATAACTTTTAAAATATCAAATGGATTTATACAGTATACAGCTTTTCATTTAAAGAAAAAATTATACTAAACATTTATGTAAACGAAATAAATTCGCAGATGCATGATCAAAACACATAAGGTAATAATGCACAATTTAAGAAATAATCATGTCATGAGAAAACTATGACTTTAGAAGGGGTAAGGAATCTACTTACCTCCTGACCGTAGTAAAGGAGACTTCCTCTACAGCTAGCTAGTCACCTGAATAAAAATTCAGATGTATTGTTACCCTTATACTCTATAATAAGATGGAATCCTATAATTGTGATTTTTGGCTTGCTAGTAATTTGAGAATGGATCATTAAACTATTTAATACCATTTTATCATATTTGGGGATTTTTAAAAATTAACTCAGAACATGAAAATTCTCTTAATAGGTTGTGAAACCATACAAGTGAAAACTTACTAGATAAATAAGAAGAGTTTTTACTTGCTGTTCCTCCAAAATAATATAATAAAAACCTAATATTCATTATCAATGAAGAGCTTAAGAATAAAGGATGGCAAGTAAAACCCTTTAAAAAAAACAAAAGAACTGCATGTTAACGTGATATATAGTGTGTGTGTGTCTTACTATTCTATATATATTAAACATGTATATATATTAATCACAAGGCTGAGTCCTAATCTTGAACGGCAGTGATGAGGAACCGAATAAAACAAACCAAATATATAATAGGAATAGAAGGGTTGATGCAGGAATATCTACGGCTCTGCCGTATTACTGCTCAAGATAAAAAAAATAAAAAATAAAAAAAAATAAAAAAAAGAAACAAAACATGAACAAAAAGAAGAGAACCCAGCAGAGAAAGAAAAAATATATAAACAATGGATAGGCTGGTGCGGTATAGCAAGATGTGGAAAAAAAACTGCATTGGTGCAGAATATGTAGATGCAGAATATATATCTACATATACAAGATGTTTTAAGAAAGTCTTCGGTGGTATCCAAACTTTTCAAGAATAGGAAAAAGAAATCCAATAACGACAAAAGCATGGCATAAGGCTTCACACGATACTCACTGTCAAAGAAAATATCACATAAGAAAAAGAAGATAAGGAGTACAATTATCATGCATGTGGTTAACAAAAAGGATGGAGAAAAATCAACTCAGTACCTGTTCGTTCCTTGTGACGGCAAGGGAAAAAGCTGGAAAAGAAAGAATGAGGAGAAAGGGTGCTGTGCGGCGTGGAGGAGTGAAGGAAAAAGAAGGGAAGGCTTTTTGCTATTCCAAACGAATTGGCTACGTGACGGCTGTGAAGTAGGGTTTTTGTCTTATTCTCCTTTAAATACAAGTGACTAAGGAGAGGCAAGGAAAAGAGAAAAAAAAGAAAAGAAAAGAAGAGAAACAAGGGACAAAGTGTTGTCCGTAGGAAACTCTAACGCCACATTTTTTTTTTTTTAAAGTAATAAAAATCAATAATTATAAAATCCATTAAAATCATTAACATTAATATTTATTATTACAAATGTTTCTATTACCCATAGTCATAGATATATTTTTAAAACCTTTAAAATTGATCCATCCTCATTACTAATTCAAGTCCACCATTGTCTAAAAATTAGACTAACGGTCAATTTACTATTCTACCCCTAAAGGAGAATCGGGATTTTTACAAATAAATTGTAGAGTATGGGATGGGTGGTGAGGTTTCTGTACTTGGAGATATTTACAGCTATGGGGTCCTCTTGCTGGAGATGTTCACGGGGAAAAGACCTACCGATGACATGTTCAAAGATGGTCTGAGCATTCACAAGTTCATTGCAATGGCTTTGCCGGAACGTGTCATGGATATTGTGGACTCGTCAATGCCCTTGAAGAAGGTGAAAAAGATGCTGGTGATGAGACAAATAACTATGACATAGAAGAAAGCGCAATAATCGAAGAAGTTGATCGTCATTTCAATGCTAGAAGCAAAGTGGAAGGTTGTTTGGTCTCAGTGTTACAGATTGGACTGTTGTGTTCTACAACATCACCTCATGAGCGGTTGTCCACAAAAGATGTCGTCAACAAACTGAGGGCAATTAGAGATATATGCATTTTGACGTTGTCCAATGTACAACCCCAACCAAGGACAAACATAACTACCAATTACATCACATGTCAATAAGATAACGTTCACCTAATGCATGGCCAAGCTGAAGTTGAAGAAGTCCTTCACGTATGGAGTAATAAATATGTGTTAAGAGTGTCATTGTTATCATTTGTGATGTAATTTATAAGATGATGTAATTTATAAGGTGATGTAATATAAACCGATTGGAATATGTTTAGTTAACGTTTCAGGATATTACATTTTCCTTGGGGTGAGACTCCTATGTTTTCTTGCCTCTTATTGTGTTTTCCATCAGTGTTGTGTCAAAGTGGTATCAAAACCATAGACTCTTATTTGTGAAGCTATTTTATGATTTTAATAAATGCCTTAGGGCACAAATGAAGAACCATTGTGACTATTTAAATTATATTATGACAATTTTAATGTGTGACCTTTTCGCTTCCGTAAAAATTATTTTCTTATGAAGGAAGGCAAACAACACTTTTGGGTATGCTGCCATTACAATAGTTTCGAGAAAGGTCTGGCTCTTGCAAGTATAAAAGATTTCCAAGATTAGAGGGAATGGTGCCTGTTATATTGTTTTTCTCGATTGTCAATTCAGTCAAGTTGACAATATTCTTTATCCCAATAAGGATATTGCTTCAGGTTAATTGATTTCTTCCTAACCTTAATGGCACGAGTTGGGTTGAGAGATTTGCTATAGACTGAGGCAGAGTCCCTCCAAATTGGTTGTCACTCAAATCCATCATCTCCAAATTCCTGCATTTACTCAAAGAGTTAAAGAAGCTCAAGTCATCAGCCACCGTAGACTAGGTAAGCCTCCAAAATCAGTTGTAATTTTTCCAGTGAAATTGCTCCCATTGATATCCAGTTCAGCAAGGTTTGAAGCTTAAAATAATAAACAGACTCCGAATAACACCTAGAAGGGGGGTTGAATAGGTGTAAATCAAATAAACGCGAAATTTAAAAATTAAGCAATCACACAAAATATTATGAAAGCAATAAAGCGCACAACACAAGTATTTTGGTTACGAAGTGGAAACCTTTTGAAGAACTCTTCAAAAGTAAAACCACTCCGGGGCAGCCAAACCCAGGAAATCAATGCACTAAAAGAATGAGAAATTACAAGGTGTTCATACTTAAAAAACCTTTGTGAGAGACACACTCTTGTACTAGACAAGTGACCCGCTTGCCCGCTACCGCAGTAGTTCTCCCAGAACCTCTGAAAAATTCTTCTTTGATCTTCCTTTATCGGAACTCCGATAGGCTTCAAGTGTTGTAAACAGAGATTGTGTGATACCCAATAAACTCTAAGAGATGAGCAATATGATTATTCTAAACAAGCCTAACCCTCTCTTAGCACAAATAAAATAGCCTCTAAAACCTTGGAATTATAGCCTCACAGATCTATCAAAATCGTGCTTAGAGGACCTCTATTTATACCCTTAAGGAGGAAAACCTAGTTCTAATTGGAGAAGGATTTCTTCAATAAACCAAGTCGGCGTCCGTACGAGACAGTGGCTCGTCCGGACGCTTCTAGGTTAAATCCAAAAATACACGGCCAAAAAGAATAACTCGTTCGTACTGATTGCAGCCGAGATTGCAGACGCGTGCCTCTGAAGTTATTCGTCCGTACGTATTGCAGACGAGTTTGCAGACGAACGTTTCTGGAATTTTGAAACCACTTCACGTCCGTACGGTTTGTGGACGAGTTTGCAGACGAACGTTTCTGGAATTTTGAAACCACTTCACGTCCGTACGGTTTTCAGACGAGATTGGAGACTAGCGTTTCTGGAACTCTGAAAATCTTTCACGTCCGTACGGTTTGCAGACAAGATTGGAGACGAGTGAATCTGTAATCCTGAGAAGTCAACTCGTCCGTACTGATTGCGGACGGGATTAGAGACGAGTGAGTCTGGAAGCCTGAGCAGTCTACTCGTCAGTACTGACTGCGGACGGGATTAGAGACGAGCCATTCTGTCTTGATCTCGTCCGTACTGACTGCGGACGAATTAGAGACGAGCTCAAGAAAATCTTTAAAAACAAGAGAATTTAAGAGCAAATTACAATAAAACTTTGACATCGAAATTTGCCAATAAAAAAACTAACAAACTCCCCCTTTGGCAATTCGATGACAAAAATCAAAGTTTTAACCAAACAATGAAGTTAAAATAATAACCACTAAAACAATTAAAACAAAGATTTCTCCCCCTTTTTGTCATGAAAACAAAGGGGCCATAAAGACAATCCTAAGAATCATCAGCAGCTGAGTCGGGAGTAGTGGTTGTAGCATCATCCAACTCATCTTCTTCATCCATTCGCTCAATCAGGTTGTTTATATCCAGACCAAGCTGGACCCACTTCGAATGATCTTTCTTGAGAGATTCTTGCATGCCGCTAACCGTGGAGTTGAGAGTAGATAGCTGATCACCAAAGCCAGCCATGGTGGTCTCCATGGAAGTCATACGGTCACACATAAGGCTGAGCTTGTCCATGACGGTATGGAGAGAGACTGAAGATGTCGACGGAGGAGCACTAGAGGATCCATCATTTAGTAGGTTGGAGGAGGAGGAGCAAACCCGAGGACATCATCAAGGTTCATCTGATGACGAACTTTCATTTGTCCAAGTGAGCGGCGGACGGTGGCTCGAGAAAATGGTCCAAGAGGCTTCATCCGAGGTTCAGAGCCAGGTATAGTGATAAATTGCTCACAAATGCGAGATATAAGGCTGCCAAACGGTAGAGAGGTGTTGTTGTCATCGAATGTTTCATACATGAGCCGGAGAGCAAAAGAAGGAAAGTCGATGGAGACATCTGTGAGGAGTGCAAACAGAAACCTTGCCCGAGGGAGGACATTCATGGAGTCTCGCCAATATCGATGAGTGCCCGCCGGACTAAAAACTTGATACATATCCTTTTTGGAAGGAAACTCCAAAGTGGGAAACGGAAAACCAGGCTCTGGAACTCGAGGAATACCAGTGATTGAAGAGATAAGATCTTCAGTGACTTCAATCTTGTGCCCACGAACAAAAGTAACGAGCCGAAGAGGATCCTTGGATAAGCCCTTGATGTTGGCATAGAATTCACGAACAAGCTCCACATATGGGCGAGCAGGGGGAAGAACAAAGTAGTTCCACTGCCGCTGAGCAAATAATCGAGGAATAAATCCAAAATCCTCATCATGAAGGTCGGAGCAGTTTACAGCACGTTCGGCCATGACTGTTCTATCTTCAAATAGTTGATAGAATGTCTCAGATGCGGACTTGCTGTGGAATCGAAATCCAATCTCAGGACCAGAAAGAATAGGATCAGGAGAGTCCCGAGCAGCTTTCGGAGCCGTAGAAATCTCCTTTCGCTTTTGACTTTTGGAAGCGGAGCGAATGGGTAACTTCTTAGAACTTGAACCTCCACCTGCCATTTTCTGCCAAAATTCACCCAAATGTAATTAGAAAGAGAGTGGAGTGAAAAACAATGAATAAAATTTGAGAAAAGAAGATAAGGAACTCATTGTGGCATTGTAGCAAACACTTGGTGGGCATAAACAATTTAAAGCATGGACAAGGGATTCCCCAATCATGAAATTTGCCTAAAATACACAAGCAAATAATGGGAGACAACCCATAGAAGACAACCCAACCAGATAAAAAGATAGAAAGCCAGAGATGTAAGCAACCCAAAACAACAGTGAAATGCCAAAAAAAATGAACAACAAAAAAATAGAAAATAAAAACAAATGAAGACCTAATCAAAGCAATGAAGATGCAAGAGGAAAGGGAAATTGAGCAAGAGTACTCAAGAGATTTAGGGAAGAACTTCTAAAGAATATGAAAAACAACACTTTGAACCAAGAAATAAGGCAAACAACTAGAGAAGCAAACTTGTCCCCTTTTTTTTTTTTTTTTTTTTTGAAACAGAAAAGAAAAGACAGATGAAAGAGTAAAATGCCCTAGGAATAGGAATAGAAAGAGATGCAAACTATCCTAGGCATGTGAAATGATGGTTCAGTGAATATCACACACACCAATAGCTTTCCTAAGAGACTCAAACCCGAGACCATCCAGAGGTTTGGTGAAGAGGTCAGCCAATTGATTGTCTGTGGGAAAAAAGTCAAGAGATATCACCTTAGATTCGACTAAATCACGGAGAAAATGATGACGAATGTCAATGTGCTTGGTGCGAGAGTGCTGAACAGGATTCTTGGAGATGTTGATAGCGCTGGTATTGTTACAATAGATGATCATTGTGCCATGAGCAATTTCATAATCACTGAGGAGTTTCTTCATCCATAGTAATTGCGTACAACAACTGCCAGCAGCTATGTACTCAGCTTCGGCTGTGGAGAGAGAGATAGAATTTTGCTTACGACTCATCCAAGCAACAAGATTGGTACCAACATAGAAACAGCCTCCGGAGGTGCTTTTGCGGTCATCAACATTTCCTGCCCAGTCAGCATCGGAGTATCCAGCAAGCTCTAGATTGGTGTCTCGAGAGTACCAAATCCCATAATTGACAGTCCCATTGATATACCGAATGATCCTTTTGACTGCAGTGAGATGAGATTCCTTAGGATTGGATTGATATCGAGCACAAACACAAACACTGAAAGAGATATCAGGCCGGCTTGCTGTAAGATAAAGAACACTTCCAATCATACTTCGGTATAAAGTCTGGTCAACACTGGTGCCAAGAAGATCAGCACTCATTTTCACACTAGTGCTCATGGGAGTGCGAGCGTGACTTTTGCCATCAAGCCCAAATCGTTTAACCAAATCTCGAGCATATTTGGTTTGGGAGATGAAGATACCTTCAGGAGATTGCTTGACTTGAAGTCCTAAGAAATAGGTGAGTTCGCCAATCATACTCATCTCAAACTCATTCTGCATTTCATGTGAGAATTGATGGGCATGAGAATCGATGGTAGCGCCAAAAACAATATCATCAACATAGATTTGTGCTATCAACTTGTGCTGTCCATTAGAACGGATGAATAATGTCCTGTCAACTTGCCCTCTAACAAAACCATGATCCAAGAGGTAGGTGGTGAGCCGCTCATACCAGGCACGAGGTGCTTGTTTAAGACCATAGAGTGCTTTCTTCAGCTTGTAAACATGATTTGGATGCGAAGGATCTTGAAATCCTTTAGGCTGCTCGACATAGACTTCTTCTTGCAAAAGACCATTCAAAAATGCACTCTTTACATCCATTTGATAAAGTTTGAATCCTAAATGACATGCTATAGCCAACAGCACCCGAATAGATTCCAGTCGAGCAACTGGTACAAATGTTTCATCAAAATCTATTCCTTCGACCTGAGTGTAACCTTGAGCAACTAAACGAGCTTTATTCCTCACAACAGTCCCATGTTCATCAGATTTATTTTTGAACACCCATTTAGTTCCAATGACATTTCGATCACCAGGACGAGGAACGAGAGACCAAACCTCATTACAAGTAAATTGATGCAGTTCGTCATGCATGGCATTTATCCAGCTTTCATCATCCAAGGCTTCCTCTACCTTTTTAGGTTCAAGTTGAGATAGGTAACAAGAATAGAAGACTTGATTGACAACTCGATTTCGTAGGCGTTTACCTTCATGAACATCACCAAGAAGATTAGTTGTGGGGTGATTCAGCTTGACTCGTGAAGAAGGTTCCTTGGTGAAGGTTTGGAGCTGTGGAGGAGGTGGAGTCTCTTCTAGAGTAGAAGGTGATTCCAGAGATGGAAAGTCTTCTTGTGAGGAAGATAGGAATGGAGAGACTTCTTCTTCTTTATCTATGGATTCTAAAGTTTCTTCTTCAATGTCTCCCTCTGGCTCCCCCTGAATGGTATCCAAAGAAGCATCTTGAACTACCACGTTGATAGATTCCATGACAGTTTTTGTTCTCATGTTGTAAACTCTGCTGGCACGACTGGTGGAAGAGTAGCCAAGAAAAATTTCTTCATCACTTTTAGCCTCAAATTTGCCCAAATTTTCTCTATCACGGAGAATGTAGCATGTACTTCCAAAAACTCGAAAGTATTTGACTGTTGGCTTCTTTCCTTTCCATATCTCGTAAGGTGTTTTGTCTGTCTCAGGCCTCAAGTAAACCCTATTAATAATATGACAGGCTGTATTCACTGCTTCCCCCCAAAAATGTTGAGCCAGATTTTTGGCATGCATCATCACCCGAGCCATATCTTGAATAACCCTATTCTTGCGTTCAACTACTCCATTTTGTTGAGGAGTAATAGGGGATGAAAACTCTTGTTTGATGCCATGAGTATTACAATAGTTTTCGAAACTTGAGTTCTCGAATTCCCTACCGTGGTCACTTCGAATTCGCTTAATAGAACAATCTTGTTCATTCTGAATTCTTTGGAACAGAATTTAAGCTTAGTTGAAGGCATCTGATTTTTCACGCAGTAACATAACCCAGGTATATCGAGAGTAATCATCAACAATAACCATGATATATCTTTTTCCTCCTAAACTTTCAGTTCTAGTTGGTCCCATAAGGTCCATATGAAGTAATTCCAAGTTGTGAGAGGTAAGAATACCTGAGGTTTTCTTGTGAGGGGTTCTGATTTGTTTGCCAAGCTGGCATGCTCCACAAGCGCTTTTCTCTATTTTATCCATTGTTGGTAGATCAATGATGGCTCCCCTCTTGGCGGCTTTGGCCAAATCTGAATAGTTCATGTGACCGAGCCTTTGGTGCCATAATTCTTCTTTGTCAAGACTGGCTTTATTGCAGCTGACTTGAGGGAGAGTAGACAAGCCATAGCAATTGTCAGTTGTGCGTTCTCCACCCATCAGCCATTTTCCGTTGCTGTCAAAGATATTGCATTCTTTCTTAGAAAACTGGACAACAAGATCTTGATCACAAAACTGACTAATACTTAGAAGATTTGCTTTTAGGCCTTCTACATATAAGACTTCTTGAGAAGTAGGAGCCCTAGGAATTTCCACTGATCCTTTGCCTATAACCTTGGACTTGCTGCCATCACCATAAGTAATGTTGCCACCTCTTCCTTCCTTTAGTTCTTGAAAAAGAGTCTTGTCACCGGTCATATGTTTTGAGCAGCCACTGTCTAGATACCAAAGACAGGTATCGAGAACTTTTAACGCGGTATGAACTACAAGGCAAAGATGATCTTCCTTTTTAACCCATACTTGTTTGTCCTTGGCCATACTCTTCACATGATGCTCAGTTACTGCGGTTGTTGCCCTTGAGGTAGAGCAATTTGATAGCTCGGCTAGTTTTTCACTGATGAGTTTGACTTGATCAGTCAGAACCTTGAGTTGATTTTCTGAGCACGGAGCTGGAAACAATAGGGCCGAGTATGACCAGCAACGCCACAATGATGACATGTAGGCACGAATTTAGGCTGGTATTGCTTCTTTGTAGGAACTTTGATTTCAGCCTTGATATTTGTGGTTGGAGGAACATTCTTCTCAATCTTACAACCCTCTTCTCTAGTTTTGGCTGCATTTAAGTTAGGCTTAACAAACATAACCTTAGAGGAAGAGTTACTAGAAGATGAAGCAGCATATCTATCAAAGCCTATTCCAGTTTTATCAGAAGAGGATTTTTGCTCATTTAACATCTTGTCAAGTTTTTCACTAGAGAATTTAGTAAGATGAGTCTTAGAATCACATATTTCTTTCTCAAGAGTTTTAATTCTAACAATTAACAGAGCATTCTCATATCTAAGAGTATTACAAACAGTGTTAGAGTTGGTTAAATCATCCAGAAGTTTATCTTTCTCAACAATAAGTTCTTCCAACCTTTTCACAGTATGCTTGTTGGATTTTTGCAATTTAGAGAATTCTCTATAAAGAGTATTATAAACATCTTGCAAATTATCCTCACCTTCATCATCAGAAGATTCTTTCACATCTGCAGTATCATATTCATCATTTTCAGACAAATCATTATATGAAGTTGTAAAGGCCAGATAATTTACCCCATCTTCAAGAATCTCTTCAGTATCTTCTTTATCAGACTCATCGCTTTGAGTTGTGTTGAAGGCTTTTCCTTTGGATCTTTTCAAATTTCCACAATCTATACGGATATGCCCAATTCCTCCACATTCATGACACTTTACACCATTTGTAGTCTTGTCTTTCTTACCCAAATCAGCTCTCCCTTGATTCACTCCTTTGGAATCATACTTGAATTTCTCACCAGCTTTATTGTTCTGATTTCTGAAGTTTCCATTTTTTGGTTTGAAAAATTTCCTCATTTTTCTTGCAAGCATAGCCAGTTTTTCATCGTCCATGGATTCCTCATCAGAGGAGTCATCAACATTCTTAGCAATCTTGAGAGCAATTCCTTTGTTCTTCTTGGGTTGAAAGTGATTGAGCTCATGAGTCTGAAGAGATCCAACCAGTTCTTCAACTTTTAATTCTTTAATGTTTCTGCTTTCCTCGATGGCCGTGACCTTTGATCTGATCTTTTTGGAAGAGATCTCAAAATCTTCCTGATAATTTCTTCATCTGAAACAACCTTTCCAAGACCAATCATAGAGGTTCGAATAACACTTAATTTAGCATAAAATTCATCAAATGTCTCTTCTTCTTGCATCCTAATTGCTTCGTATTTTGAAATAAAAATTTGAAGTTTAGAAAATTTGACAGTTTCAGTTCCTTCATGTGTAACTTGCAAAATTTTCCAGGCATCCTTGGCAAGTTCACAGAGCGAAATACGAATAAATTCGTTCGTCGCTGTAACTCCCAAGAATAGCGCATTTAAGGCTTTATCATTACGAATGCAAGCAGCCTTATCATCCTTAGACCATGAGGTACTTGGTTCCTCTGGACGTGTCCATCCAGGTTCAACAAGTTCCCATACGTCTATGGATTTAAGGTAAACTTTCATACGAATTTTCCAAATAGCATAGTTGCTTCCATCAAAATTAGGAACAGTATTAGGATTAAGATTAAGAGACATTGAATGGAGTTTAGGATCACACTCAGGAATTTAATCCAAGCAGAGTGAACCCGCTCTGATACCAATTGAAAATAATAAACAGACTCCGAATAACACCTAGAAGGGGGGTTGAATAGGTGTAAATCAAATAAACGCGGAATTTAAAAATTAAGCAACCACACAAAATATTATAAAAGCAATAAAGCGCACAACACAAGTATTTTGGTTACGAAGTAGAAACCTTTTGAAGAACTCTTCAAAAGTAAAACCACTTCGGGGCAGCCAAACCCAGGAAATCAATGCACTAGAAGAATGAGAAATTACAAGGTGTTCATACTTACAAAACCTTTGTGAGAGACACACTCTTGTACTAGACAAGTGACCCGCTTGCCCGCTACCGCAGTAGTTCTCCCAGAACCTCTGGAAAATTCTTCTATTGATCTTCCTTTATCGGAACTCCGATAGGCTTCAAATGTTGTAAACAAAGATTGTGTGATACCCAATAAACTCTAAGAGATGAGTAATATGATTATTCTAAACAAGCCTAACCTTCTCTTAGCACAAATAAAATAGCCTCTAAAACCTTGGAATTATAGCCTCACAGATCTATCAAAATCGTGCTTAGAGGACCTCTATTTACACCCTTAAGGAGGAAAACCTAGTTCTAATTGGAGAAGGATTTCTTCAATAAACCAAGTCGGCGTCCGTACGAGACAGTGGCTCGTCCGGACGCATCTAGGTTAAATCCAAAAATACACGGCCAAAAAGAATAACTCGTCCGTACTGATTGCAGCCGAGATTGCAGACGCGTGCCTCTGAAGTTATTCGTCCGTACGTATTGCAGACGATTTTGCAGACGAACGTTGCTGGAATTTTGAAACCACTTCACGTCCGTACGGTTTGCGGACGAGTTTGCAGACGAACGTTTCTGGAATTTTGAAACCACTTCACGTCCGTACGGTTTTCAGACGAGATTGGAGACGAGCGTTTCTGGAACTCTGAAAATCTTTCACGTCCGTACGGTTTGCAGACGAGATTGGAGACGAGTGAATCTGTAATCTTGAGAAGTCAACTCGTCCGTACTGATTGCGGACGGGATTAGAGACGAGTGAGTCTGGAAGCCTGAGCAGTCTACTCGTCCGTACTGACTGCGGACGGGATTAGAGACGAGTCATTCTGTCTTGATCTCGTCCGTACTGACTGCGGACGAATTAGAGACGAGCTCAAGAAAATCTTTAAAAACAAGAGAATTTAAGAGCAAATTACAATAAAACTTTGACATCGAAATTCGCCAATAAAAAAACTAACAGAAGCATTGGATAATGATGCTGGAAGAGGTCCAGTAAAATGATTGCGACCCATATTTAACACTTCACTACAAAAAAAACTTACAACATTTTTTTTAACATTCCTTACAGCCTTCAAAGCAATGTATGACCTTTTACATGGCTTTTTTAATATCCTTTTAAAAGATATGTAAAAGTTGGGGTTATGAAAAAAATTTTACATTACTTTTGTCAAAAGAGATGTAAAAAAAAAAATTTTACACCGCTTGTGTCAAAAGTGATGTAAATTTTTGCATCGCTTTTATGAAAGGGATGTAAAATACATAATTTAACATTGTTTATTAAAAACAATTTTTTAAAATAAATAAATAAATAAAAAAGGGTAGTTGATGAGCGTTTTTTTTTTTGTAGTGCTTTGAAGTTGGGAAGAGTGAAAGCCAATCCGGTGGCAAATTCCCATGTAGTTGATTAGACAGCAAAATAAGTCTTAGAATGAATGTGAGATTATAAACACAGGGAAGTATCATACCAGAAAGGTTGCCTAAAGAGTCCAGGAGTGGTCGACTGAGATTCCACAACAATTTTATAATGTTGTTGCGGTAATTTTAACTAATTCTTAAATATTTTTTTTTTTTTAACAATGATTGATCCAATGTTTGGTTGAGACTCTTATGTTAGCATTGTGAGATAATTATTAAATAAAAATGTTATTTTTATCTCACAACCTTTGTTTAAAAAAAAAATTAAAAACTGATTTTTACTATCACATCATCCAAATTGTATGTCATAGCAATATCAAAAGCTTCATCCATATGAGCATGGCAAAATTTGTCAAAACAATTTTAAACCCAAATCCCCGTTCAAACCTAGCCGTTATAAATACTAAATTCAGTATCATTTCATCCCTATGAGCAAGGCAAAAAACAAATTTGTTCACGAGCAGAAATAAGTGGATGCTCTCCAACTTGCCAACAAAATCCACATAGAAGATCAGACAGAGCATGGAGCATGGTAGCATTTTCAAAGTCAATCCAAGTCGAAGATCAGACAGAGCATGGAGCATGGTAGCATTTTCAAAGTCAATCCAAGTCGAGTAGATTCCGCCTTCAGCTAGCTTGTTTAAGCTTAATTTTGAAAATTTCGCCATAATGGTACCAGTAATTGTCAAGACAACCTAAACTCATAGTCCAACGGAACCATGAATTGGCGATATTTAAATTTATAAAGGAAGCAATCAGCATATGGTTGGAAAATGGCTCCCGTTGTTAATGTGTTTTGAAAAATGTTTTTAGTTTGAAAAAATATTTATGACGCGACGTAAAGATAAAAATTGGTTTTTTAGTGTTTTGTGTATTGGGTTGTTTGTTAATGTTTTTTTTTTTTTTCTAAAAAGAGCAAACAAAAGAGAGGAGAAAAAAAATTTAACAAACAAAGTCATTATCCTTGAAGGCCGATACATTAGAATCGACAACTAGAATTAGAGATTCGCTCGACGATATAAGACATTATCGTATGTGCTCCAATTGCAAGCGTCTGAACTGGAATTATTTGGAGTAGATTCTTCAGAGGAAACCTGGGCCGCACAACGAGAAACTTACTAATAAAAATTCTCCAAAATGCTTTATTGATTTTCATTGAGTCACAATCAATAATAATAGTCCTTATTGTGATTATGAGTACAACGTGAGATTGTGAGTGTTGATATAGATGTATGTGTGTATGTGGGGGTACAATGACATATTATAAATAATAATTAATTAATTAATGGTTAATATAGATTTACGAAACCAAAAATAAAAAAGGTACTCATGATATTAGCTTTAGGGTCTGTTTAGGATTATAATTTTAAAAAATGCAATTTTAAAACATGGTTTTTAAAAACGCAGTTAAACATTTGACAAAATCGCAGTTTAACCTTTAAAATCGCAGTTTAGCATTTAAAATTCTGTGTTTTCAAAAAGGCACCCCATTAACTGCGATTTGATCGCAATTTTTTAAAAACGCAGTTCCGAAACAATCCAGTTTTTGCGATTTGATTTAAAATCATACTTATTGTCGACGAAATCGCAATCTCAAACGCACCCTTATATAAAAAATGAATAAATTAATTGAACAAATCGTAAACAAATTCAAGTTCATTCGAAAAATAAACGAACGAGTTTAAACATATTATCTAGTTCATTGATGAGCTCAAACTCAACTTATGTTTAAAACAAAAGTAAACAAATCGAACTTAAGCATTTAATACTCAGTCCAACTCAATTAATGGTCTTATCTAAGAACACCCTCAGGCCTAACGGTAATTATGTTCATCAGCCTAGGTTGAATGAACAGTCATTCAACCCAGGCACATGAACAGTATTTTTGTGGACCTCATGATTAAAAAATTATTATTATCTTTTTTTTTTTTGGGAAACTTCACTTACCCCCCCTGAATTGTCATGCCTTTTGCAATCCCCCTCCCCAATCTTCAAAACCTCTCAATTTAGTGTATTTAAGTTTCAATTTTTTGCATCCCCCCTCCTCCGTTAGAATTTTTCGTTAAATCCTAACGGAAGGGTGTTAAATTACCTAACTACCCTTAATATTTCTTAATTTTCAATTTTTTTTTTTTTAAAAACTGACCCAACGTGGGTCAGCCGTGACCCACGCTGGGTCACCCCCGTGACCCAACCAGAAAATTAAGCCGGCGAAGCCGCAGCCTTGGCCGTCAGATCGGCCCGATCTAAAAGCACTTTCAAGACCTCGGCAGTCCCTCGGCGACAAGCTTCATGTATTGGCGTCTGCAGCATCTTGTTCTGAGTAGCAACCATGTCCGGGCACAGCTTAACAATTTCCGACACCATCTCAACGTGTCCAAACTTTGAAGCCAGATGTAATGCTGTGTCCATGGCGTAGCCGTTCTCTGCTCAAACTCTCGACAGGTCGGTGCCGGTACAAAAACTGTTGAAGATGAAAACCAGAGAGAAAGAGAGAGAGAAAGAACGCGGGTCACGGCGAAAAAGAGAGAGAGAGAGAACGCGGGTCACGGCGTGACCCAACGCTGGGTCACGTCGTGACCCAGCTTGCTGCTGCCTGGGTCACCAGACCCCGCCGTGGGTCTGCGCCATGGCTGGGTCACGGCGTGACCCAACGCGGGTCACGACGTGACCCAACGCTGGGTCACGTCGTGACCCAGCTTGCTGCTGCCTGGGTCACCAGACCCCGCCGTGGGTCTGGCGACCATGGCTGGGTCACGGCGTGACCCAACGGGGTCACGCCGTGACCCAGACTGGGTCACCCGTGACCCAGTGGGTCTGACCCAAACGCAAACGAATTTTTTTGTTTTTTTTTTAAATAATTTTTTATTAGGAAATAAGGGTAAATTTGTAATTTTTTAAAAACGTTAGAGGCATAAAAGTCATTTCACCCCTTTGACCGTCTGACTTAACAGAATTAGCTAACGGAGGGGGGGGATTGCAAAAAATTGAAACTTAAATACACTAAATTGAGAGGTTTTGAAGATTGGGGGGGGATTGCAAAAGGCATGACAATTCAGGGGGGTAAGTGAAATTTTTCCTATTTTTTTTAATCTCATCTAGTCTGAGCTGAATTCATTTAGCCTGGACCGTTGTATATCACGGCTCCAGGCCTAAACATGATCATGGGCGGACCAGGCTTAAGCTATGGTCTACATGCTTTAGTTGTCCTGCTCGGCCCGGCCTGGGAACAAGGGCACCAGTGCCCAGTGGCCCTTGCGCTTGAATATCAGGCCCGATTAAGACACGGCAAAGAGATGATAATAAGGACTAATCAGATGGGACACGTGACACCGTCCTACTTTACATCGAACGGTGCAGTTTAATCTCCCTGACCACCGACTGTTACGCTTGATTGGTCCCCGTGTTATTCTATTTTATCTTATTTTTATTTCTTTTTTTGAATTTGTCTCTCGGAGAGCTAACACAGCAGTTGGTTGAGAAATTGAGATCCTCACGTAAAAGTAAAGTGAAAGGCAGATTCAACCCAGGGTAATACGTGTCAACACGCCACGTGGAATCGGATCCACTCATTTATATAGCTATTAGGCCCCACCAATTATATAACCCCAGCCAAACAGTCACAGCAAATAACAGCCACCAGAACCAGATTACATTGAGTCACCAGAAACAAACAAAACCCTACCGAGTTACAGTGAGTGAGTGATGAACACCCTACCGAGTTCGTCCTCTAAGATCGTCGTCGACAAGTTCGTTGTTTCACCGAGAGAGTTGTTTCTTAATAGACCCGAACCTTGTGTTTTACGGCCGCAGAAAGTTGCTGATTTTGGGTTCTTCCATTCGATATCTGTACAACACAAGGCCATACACCCGGTGGTTGCTCGTCTCTCATCGGAAACTCAGGTCTTTTCTTTCTCTAGAATCTCGTTATTGTTTTTGCTTTTGCGCTTTTGTTTTGTATGAGACTTTTTGTTGTTGCTGTTACTGTTGCTGTTGCAGCTGCCGAGATGTTTCTCTGTTTTTGATGAGCAGCTTGTCAAGCTTTGTGTTTATATATTTATATATATGTATATATACATATACATATATATAAACACACCCACACCCTTACTTTGGTTTCTTGTGATATATATAAATATAACCGTGTAGATTGAATCCTATATTGACAAAGTATCACATTCTATCTGCAGGCAGAGTTGGAAACTGCAGAAACTCAGATTCAAGAAACTGGTAAGTTGTAGTTGGTCTTTTCCCAAATTGAAGAATCATGTAACTTCCCATTGGAATTTAGGATTTTCCCTCAATCTTTGAGTCTCAATACCTGATCTCTGTTTCGCAGATCCATCAAAGAGTGTTCATGTCAAATTCCATTTACAGAAAGAATGCATGTTTGGTGAGCAATTTCTCATGGCGGGGGATGATGCTATGCTCGGCTTATGGGACCCTTCAAGTGCGATACCATTGAATTGGTCAGAGGGGCATGTATGGACTGTGGAGCTGGTGAGTTCAAAACAAAAAAAAAAAAGATCAATTTAAAAGTTTTTTTCTTTTTTAATTTATGTTGAAGACAAATTGATCTAGTACTTTGTCATTGTTGTCAATTAGGATATACCTATTGGAAAATCAATTCATTTCAAGTTCATACTAAAAGGAAATACTGGAAATATCTTCTGGCAACCTGGCCCAAATCGAATTTTTCAGACATGGGAAACTAGGAATACAATCACCGTTTGTGAAGATTGGGACAATGCTGAACTTCAGAAAATAATAGAGGAAGAACCATTTGCTGATCAGAATGAACAACTAACGGTTACCTCAAAAATGTTGATTGTTGCTGAGAACTTGACTCATCTAAAGGAGGAATTGGGATCAGCCATTGCTGACATCAATAATTCTCCTGCAGAAATATCAATTGGGGAACTATACAAGGAACAAATTGTTGCTGATAACATTGCTCCTTCACCAGAGAATTCTCCTGCAGAAATATCAATTGGGGAACCACACAAGCAACAAATTGTTGCTGATAACATTGCTCCTCCACCACCTGAGAATCCCAAAGCTATTGTTGCAGATAATATAAGTTACTTAAAGGAGGACCCCAATGTGAATGCTAGTAGCAAAGTGTTTGGTGAAATGATAATTACTGATCCAGAGGAAGAATTCAAGGATGCAGTAATAGCAGAGAACATTCTTGGAAGTAATGGCAGACCTCCAACAGTCAAAAACCTGAGAAGCACAGACATTGAGGGAAACCTGATTAACCATGGAGGCCCTGTACTAGTTCCTGGCTTGACTCCATTGTCAAGAGTGCCAGCTGAAGAAGCAAGCCAAGATGAAAGTGAGAAAAGAATTACAGAAGATGCCTCTGCTGCAACCCATGAAGCTAAGAATCATAACATGCAAGAAGCAAACCAAGATGAAAGTGAGCAAAGAATTGCAGTTGATGCCCCTTTGGGAGCCTATAAAGCTAGGGACCACATAGTGCCAGAGGTAACTGCTTGAAGAGTGTAATGTTCTTTTTTCTTCTCTTCTACTACATTTACCTAAGCCAGAAATAACTCTCCAGTCCATTCCAATAAACCACAACTTTCCAGGGCTAAGAGATGCATATTACTGAACTTGTATGATCTTGAAATCTTGTTTTCCTTTAAGAGGAACTTCTCAAGGCGATAAATGGAAAGGCAGCCTTTTTTATTTTGTCAATTTTGAACAACTGCATCTCCGTTTATCATGAATTCAAGCAGAAGGGTCCATTGACAAGCCTAATTGTTCTATTGTTTACAATAGGAGCATTTAAGCTACTTATAGGGACCATGTTTTCATATTTGCAAATGATAATAGTATGTGAAATCGAAATTTACCCTTAATAGCATTGTTCATTATGCCACTAAGTGTTCCACTTTCAATGTGACTATGTGAGAGAAGGCCTATAAGGTCCACCTGCTAGATTTCTTGAGTAGGTGAACCCTATAGGGACTCTCTCACATTTGTTGCCCAAATTGTTAGCAATTCGGGCAGCAAATTTGCTAGGGATCTCTATCAACTACTTCAATTACATGAAAATGCGAGTGACCACTCAACAATCTGGTGTGTGTTGTCCTATGGTATTGATTGGATGCTAGAGCTTTTCCAATTTATTTCATTTTATTTTCTAAAGCAATGTGTAATTCTCCCAAAAAGAATTCAATAAGCTGTTCTATTGTGTATACTATTCTTGTCATCTTTTATCCATTCTTTTTCCATGTACTGAAACCTAATCAAATTCAGTTGGAGGAGAAGCAAGAACAGGATCGTGACCACCCACCTCAACTAGCACCTAGAGAAAGTTTCAATGATGAGGAGGAACAGCTTGCTAATGGATGTAAACAAAAGCTTCATGTACAAAAAAGAGAAGAGCAGCCTCACTCAGAGCCAATCGACAATAATGTCTTGCAAACAGACATTCAATGGGGCCGCAAGACGCTGCAGAAGCTTCTAACTAGTTTAGGATTGCTTTAGCATCAACTTCTAATGCCCTGGCATTCTGTTTGGTTTGTTGTCGTTGTGTGTACAAATCAACTTTGTTGCGTCAGCCTGATGTTTGATGTATTCTATTGTGTGAAGAGTGCTCAGGTTTTGAATTTCCCTCACAATTCTGTCAATTCCTTCGGAAGTCTAGTATATAAACTAATAATGGTGATTGTAATTATGCTATGCAGTGAAAAAGCAGGTAAAATTTTTACTAAATCACATGCCTGAGAATCAATATTGAGTTGGAAATTGTTGCAACTAGAATGTAATGATGGATTATGTGGAGACTAATCTGTGCGTGGAGCCTGCGAGAGGTCTACGGGAGTCTCCGACCCAAAATTATATAGAAATGGTAGTTTCGATATTGACCTTTGGGTCTATAGCCCTAGTAATAGTTAAACAAGATGTTATACAAATTCATAGTCTTGTAAACTCCTCTGTATTAATACTATCTTCATCATGGTGAAAAACCACAGCAACTCTGTGCACATAACCCTAATTAGAATGAACCACATGAATTTGGTATTCATGTATGTTTGTTTTGTTTATTTCTTCCGTTTCGTTTCCTAACAATGTAGCCTTACCATATAATTTAGGGCATCCCTTTCTTCTCAGAACCTTTTTCCCTTCATCTTTGAATTAGACCTGAAGGCTCCATAGGATAGAACAAAGTGATCGGTGCACGTGCCCCGAGAGGCACATGGGAAACATATAGCCTGGAGACCAAGTACCCACTGAGAAGGACCATTCTCAATTACCAAGGATATCATCTGATTAAAAACTTAAAAATTTATCGTGAACAGTGTTTTGATTCAATGTGAAGTCTGAAGAGCGCAGTGTACGCAATGGGGTTGCTCACTTTCTGCCTCATCTCTAAGTAAAGAATCCGAGGCCCAGGTGTGCCCAATGCCAACACTAATAAGAAGTTCAATCCCAAAGGCAAAAGGCATATTGGGAAGCAAAGTTAACAAGTATAAAATAAAAAATATATATATTATAAACCTTTTATATATCTAATCATTTCATACTGTCTTCCTTTTAGTAATTTTTTTTTTCATACCATCATCAGCCACTTCTTTTTCTCAATCACATTATTGAAAATAAAATCTAAAACATGTTCAGGATCTGTGTTAGATAGCTTTAATACTCTTGAAATTTTAGCTTCATCTACCTTTCAATTTTCCACTCTCTTCTTATTTATCTAGTGAGTAATGTTACATATTCAACTTTCATTACTTTTTCTTTTCCCCTATTTGAATTAAAAAATAAATAATAAATAATAAATAAAAAAACTCATCTGATTGTGTTGATGGGATACCAATCAGCCCTTTGATCATCTTTTATTAAAGAAAGAAATAATTCAAAAGCTTATGGACACTGCCACATCAGCCAAATAAGATAAAAATATAATAAAAATTGAGTATTATTTTTGCTATTTATTTAGTAAGTAAAAATCAACCCTTGAATCGGTGCTTGTAAATTTGCTTTTTTAAATAATAATAATAATAATAATAATAATTAATTTTCACCATCACATTATCCAAATTGTATAATAATTTATTAAATAACGTTGCTCTACTAGTTTTAGTAATCCCATCAAGAGTTTGAACTGGTTAAAAATGTGTAATACCGTGAGATACACTTGCATTTAACATATACATATAGGATACATATTAAAATGTTTAAAAAACATTATAAAAAATTTTTTAAAAAAATTAAAATTAAAAATAATAATAATAATAAATAAATAATAAAAAGTAATAAAAAAAACGAAAACTTTACTTACCCATGTTTAGGAACTTTTATAATCATAACTTCAAAATTTAAAAAACTACAATGTCGAGACAAATATTTTAAAAGTTTACAATATCACTCATAATCCAAACGTAGGACGGCAAAATATTCAAAATACCTTTATTTAAAAAAAATAAATAAATAAAGGAAAAAATCTGCAGCAAGCCTTGGTTCAACCACGCCTTGGGTTTGCTGACAACCACAACAACCCGTGGGTCATGTGACAAACGACTATAGCTTTCATTTTTAAAATTTTTTAATTAAAGGTAAATTTGTAATTTTATAAATTTTTCAAAGGTATAAAAGACATTTCATATGTTAACTATTTAATTTAACCCTAAATTAAAGATTTGCAAACTTTTAAAACATGGCAACCCGGCAATGCAAACTTTTAAACTTTGAAAGTATAACTACAAAAGTAATTAATATCACGGGTTAAGTAAAATTTTTCTTAAAATTAAATAAGTATGTAAATTCATAAAATGCTAACAACTATGGTCGGTCTTAAGCGTTACAGCTTCAAAGTACTAAAAAAGGCCACGGACCCAAGCTCTCCCCTCACCCAACAACCCTAAGAATTTTTTTTCAAAAAAAGAAAGGTAAAAGACAACGGCAATCGGTCTTTTAAACACTAGACAATATTAAGGATGGAACATCGTAATCAGGGGGATAACACGACGAAATAATTTTGATTGCGATATACTTGAAAGCCTATGTGACAACCATTTCAACCTTGATATCCAAAAAATAAACAGGAAAATGTAGAGCGAGACGTAAAAGTAGAGCCCATCTTCGCAAAAAACACAAATCTAAAAGATAACTTTTTACCTCAGCATAAGCTTAATTCCAACTTTCCTAGGGAAAAATATGCTGAACTACATAAAATTCCTAGTTGTAGACCTCAATTAACTGTCTAAATATCCTAAAGTCTTAGGGTTTCTCATGAAACAGGATGCCCGTTCTTTTGTTGTTGCTGAAAAGAAGGTAGGCTCTGTGAATCACGAAATAGTTCATCCTTTGTTCGTTTACTAGGAATAGAATTCGGTAACCTGGAGAATAGAATAGCGGAATAAATAAGCATGGATCACCACATTCCACATCATACAGCCTTAAATTCTGTGTTAGAACTAACACTATTTACAGAATACCTCTGCAGGAATTAACTCAACCTCAGTCAGACAAAGAATGGTAGGCAATGTAATGAATCAGCAAGAAAAGCGCCTGTACTCCCTCCCTCCCAACTCTCTCCCACTCTTTTGTCAAGCATACAATTCACTCAAAATAAAAGAAATTTACCCCTTCGTCTTGTGTTACCTTGGGGAAGTGGCACGCTTTTGTACTTGCTGATTTACATTAGAAGTATTCCCAGATCCACCTAAACCAGCCTGAAAATCATTGTCATCAAGTACAAATGATTAAACCAGGTCATCCATTAAGAACACAAAACTGCATTTATGCATCAAAGGTATTCATCTTCCAAAAAGAGGTTTCTTTAATGTTTGAGGATCTTCACACACATTGCAGAAGTTTGGCCCAGCAAAAGCCAAAAACATGAGACAATTTACTAAAACCAACCAAGATAAATCATTTCCAGGACACTTGTTCTATTGAAAATCTGGTTTATCGGACACATGAGGAAACCACAATGTACTCATGTTAGATGCATGGTTTTCTACAAATGAACACAGAACATGATAAATATACATGTTAGATATTAAGAATACACAAAGATGTAAATAGTAATTGCCTTAAAAAACATGCTTATCGTAACTTCCAAATGCATAAGACACAATAAATGTTCAATGAAAGATATAAATGGAAAAGCTGAATCGACTACAAGCTAGTACTTGGATAGTGGGTAGAAACTAGGGACTGACCACCAAGCCCTTACCTCTTAAAGTAGGAAAGAATGGAGCCTGGGTAAGGCAGCAATAGCAGACATGAAGCCAGCTCACTCCCCTTTCAATGATTTAGCTCTTACATCTTGATGCGATGCAAAATTCAAAAAGGGAGTGGTTTCTCTCTATATAACCACTACCCCTTATCTGGAAATTTCTTGCCTACATACCCTTTATCCAAGCATCAACTATGTCTTTGAACAAAGAAAACAAATCAAATACGAAAGGGCATCATCAGAATCCCACCTCAGAAGTGCTTTCCTTGGGTAACCCATCTTCTCTTAGCAGTTCATTCGTTCCGGGACTGACGATATCCCATAGAAATCCATTTTCATTTCCAAGAGAAAGCTTATCAAAATCTCCATCAACGGCCCCAGAATGAGGTGCAATATATGCTACATATTTTTCTGCGATTCCACACACCAAAATGCATTCAGAATCATTGCGTTTAGGATGTAATTATTCAATAACCAGAATCAAATGTCATAAGTACTATCAAGGAGTAAAAGTAGAAAATAATTGTCTACAGTTGATGGTATAAATGTTATGCTCAGAAATAACTTCCTTATAGACCAGAGTACTAAAAGATTACAAGTTTCTTCTACTTCTTTAATGCCAGATACACCGACAATAAGGAGACATAACCCAGTTATCCAAGAGAAACGCCGATAATAGGCGCCATCCACAAATAGTCTTACTTCTAAAAGAACCAGCTACCCCTTAAAACCCACACCACCCAAGAAGAAGAGATTCTTTTAGCAATTAAGCTCCTCTAACTCACCAATACGATCACACTCCACCTTACCTAGAGTGCACAAATGTCTAAGCTCCACAACTTACAAAGGTAACATCAGTTATATATTAAAATAAATAATTCTTACAAAGTTTATGTAGAATAAAATAAAAGTCTGCTTCAAAGAAGAAATCTGCCTTGCAGAACGAATAAGAGGAGGATTTTACCTGCTAAGCAGTGAAGGGCATTCTCAGCAGCTTGTTGTTGAGCATCTCTCCTTGTCTTACCCATTCCAACCCCTATCTTCTCACCAGTGAATAAAACCTAAACCAACGGATTGACAAAATGAGCTTAATAGATTCCAAATGAAACACTATTGTTCTTTAAGCTTTCACAAATCTTTTAAAAAAAAAAAAATCAATAATTCGTGAAATAATCGGTAGACGAATTAAAGTAAATGACTGTCACTTTAATTCACTACCTCTTATCCTTGAGTACGCAATTTAATCCCTTGATTATTCTCACACTTATTCACCTTGTACATAAAGTTTTAGTAACTCTTACTAAAACACTCAAGCCCAAGATTAAGAATAAACAATTCCATTAAATCTATCTCAAAGGATATTTCTTATCACTTTAATTAAATCCAAGGATTATAGATTCCATCTTTAGGTGGTGTTCTCACAATCTAGTACAATACTACATGTGATCACCCAACATATCGAGATTTTGACCTTGAAGGATCTCACTCTAAAATGTATGAAAGTGGCATCCACTACACATTTGAATTCACAACCTTCGCAGGATTGAGAGTCGATGTTAAAAGTAAGCATGAGTTCAAGTTATTCTTTTGACAATGTTATAAAAATAATAATTCAAATGGCCCATTCAAGTGCATTGTATCTACACCAACATCAATCAAAAGTTTCCACTTCACATGATCAATATAGATCATCATGATTGATGGTTTATAGACTTATCCAATGGATTACCAACTATAAACAATAGTTTATAAGTTACAAAGTTTATGATTTAAGATCTTCTGTGTGATAATGTTATTAACACACCTTAAACCATATTCAATGCAACTTATAGACTTTACATGCATATGATAAATAATAATCATTAAAAGCAATCCTACAAACAGTTATATGCCCAATGTTTATTAAATAAATCAATAAATAAACAATTTTATTTAAATAAAAACTAAAATGTCATACAAAGTAATTGACTCTAACATTCTCCCACTTGCCTTCAATTCCAATTTAGCATACATTTGACACTCATTCCCTCTAAGTGAGACTTGAAAGTCTTATGAGGCAAGGTCTTAGTGAAAGGGCCCGCCAAATTCTCTGCCAAGGGGAACTTTGCCACAACTGCATCTCCTCAAGAGATAATCCCTCTAATCAAATGATACTTGTGCTCCATGATTTCCTCTATTATGATTTCTTTGGTTCCTTGAATTATACAACCGCCGCACTGTTGTCGCAAAACAACGTAATTAGAGACTGCTCCATCCTCATAACATCAAGATCCATCAACTTCTTAAGCCAAACAGCTTCCTTTGCCGCTTCACAAGCCACAACTATTCAGCTTTCATGATGGAATCAGCAATACGAGATTGCTTGACACTCCAACTAATGGCTCCACCACCCACAGGGTAAAGACATACCCTAAGGTTGATCTCCAGAGTTATGATCTAACTGAAAGTCAAAATCTGTGTAACAAGTAACTGTCAAATCCTCACTATGGTAGATAAGTATATGATACCTAGTTCTCCCAAGATACGTGAGTATATGCTTAAGTGGTGGTCCCAAATTTGACTAATATCTACTGACCATGCCAACTACAAAACATATATCTGGTCTAGTACATAGCATGGCAAATATAAAGCTTCCTATTGCTGAAGCATAAGGAACAATCCTCATCCTTTCTTCCTCTTGAGGTGTCTTAAGACACTGCTCCTTAGAAAGAAGGACTCCATCCCTAAAAGGAAGTAATATGTTCTTGGAGTCTTGCATGCTAAACTTAGAGAAGATCTTGTCTATGTATGCAGATTGTGATAAGCCTAACATCCTATTCTTGTGATCCCGCAAAAGCTTGATTCTTATGATGTATATTGCTTCTCCCAAGTCTCATATCAAACTGGTTAGACAATCAAATTTTGACCATTGATAATGTCCCTACGTCATTCCCAATCAGTAGGATATAATCAACATACCGCATTAAGAATGTCACTACTTTTTCTTGACACCTTTTGTACACACATGGCTCATCAGATTTTTGTTCAAAACCTAACAATTTGATTTCTTGATCAAATCTAATATTCCACAAAGTGGATGCTTGCTTAAGTCTATAAATGGACTTTTGCAACTTGCATCCAAAATGCTCCTAGCTCTTAGCTACAAACCTGTCTGGTTACATCATAAAAATGTCATCGTCAAGATGACCATTTAAAAAGGTCTTGACGTCCATTTGCTAAATCCCATAATTGCAATGAGCAGCAATGACTAAGAGAATTCAAATAGACTTAAGCATGACTACCAATGAAAAGGTTTTCTCATAATCAATCCCTTTTTTCTGGAAAAAACCTTTTACAACCAACCTTGCCTTGAAAGTTTCAACATTCCCATCTACCCGCTCTTCCTCTTGCAAACCCATTTGCAACCTATGGGTTTTAAGCCGTTAAGCGCTCTACAAGCGCCCAGACTTTGTTGAAATACATAGATTCCAACTCAGTTTCTATAACTTTGACCCATTGGTCTGCATCCACATCATTAACCACCTCATCATAGTTCCTAGAATCCGACTCAAATTCTTCTGAGCTGACTTCATAAGGTTCTCCCAAGAACATGAATCTATCAGATGTCCTGACAATCCTCCCACTACAACACGGTATGTAGTACTAGGCATCTCATCAGTAGTAACTTGTAGTGTATCTAATACAACCACCTCATTTCTAGAAACATATGTAAATGTGCCCACTCTAGCATCCAACATTTCCTCTAGAACCACTCTACTCTATGACTTGTAGTTGTTCACATGGTCATCCTCGAGGAACCTAGCATTCGGGCTAACAAACACCTTCTTGTCCTTGGGACTATAGAACAACGAACCCCTAGTACCTTTTAGATGCCCAACAAATAAGCATACTTATGTCTTTGGTTTCAACTTATCAAACTTCTCTTTCAACATGTGTTGGACAACCCCAAATGTGGACATATCTCGTACTAAGCTTTCGCCCTAACCACAATTCACCATGTGTCTTGGGAACAAATTTGGAAAGAACCAAATTAAGTAAGAGCTTATTTGGGATTGCGTTAGGAAGCTTAAAAATTACTTATGGTACCTAAAAAGTTGCCCCAAACAAAAAGATGGTATGTTTTGTTAAAAACTCCAAAAGTACTTCTGTAACTTTTTTACTCTAAAAGGGGCCCAAACTCACTTTTGAAAAAAGCTTAAAAATTAAGCTTTTTCTAAAAAGCTCATTTTGGCTTTAAAAGCTATATTTCTCAACGCAATCTCAAACATGCTCTAAGTATGTTGTTGTCTTTAGGGCGTATCCCCAAAAAGAAGTTTGTAGAATAGCATAACTCATCATAGCCCTCACCATGTCTAAAAGAGTCATGTTCCTTCGTTCCACCACACCATTTTGATGGAGAGTTCCCGGTGCAATCAATTGGAATACAACCCCAGCCTCTAACAAGAAGTCCTTAAAGTCCACGAAGAAGTATTCGTCGCGTTTATCAAATCAAATGACCTTTATGTATTTGCCTAATTGCTTTTCAGCTTCCACCCGAAACTTTTTAACTTTTCAAAGACTTCTGACTTCTAACGCATTAGGTATAAATAACCACATCTTGAGTAATCATCAATTAAAGTAATGAAGTACTCATAACCACCTCGGGTCTGGACACCAATAGGATCACATGCATCAATATGTACCAACACAAGCACATCATTGGCCTTGTACCCGTATTAAAAAAGGAGCATCTTGCTCATTTCATCCTCCAACCAGGTTTTACAGACCGGGAAATCATCAAGATCTAATGGGCCTAAGAGCCCATCCTTAACCAGTCTTTGGATCCTACTTGGATTAATATGTCCAAGACCAAAGATACGCTTCGTCAATTAAAGGAATCTTTCTCTTTAATGATAAAGAGATAGAACTTGGTTCTAGAGTAGATTTATTAACAACATGCAAATCATTAGTAATAATATGCAGGATGCCTTGATGTTAAGGGAGGAAAAAGCCCTTATTGAAGAAATTTCATCTTGTATTACTAATATTATCTCTTTGGAGCATTGTACTTATCCGTTATTTATCTATGAAAATCACCCCTCTTCTCTAAAAAAAAAAAAAAAAAAAAAAAAGTATATATATATATATACACAAACCATTCACAAATTTACCAAAACAGATAAACAATTTACCTTTCTTTATCATCGCGGTATCTTTCAAAATAGAGGTATAACCGCATTTACCCAATTGTGTAACAAAAATTAAATTTCTGCGAATATATGGTACATCAAGACAATCTATCAAAATTAAAACTCTAGATTTGAAATATAAACTAATAACTCCAATGGATAGAACTGGAACTCTCGTCTCATCTCCAAGTGTGAGGTACATCTCCACTTTTTTCAGCTTTCTGATCTCTTAAAACCCCTACAACATATTGCAGACATGATTAATCAACCCTAATCCACACAACAAGAACATGTGGGATTCACCACCAAACATGATTCAAACTAAGGAAAATTTTAAACCTTAACGTTTGAACGCTAGATACTTGGTGCAGTTTCTTTTCCAGTGTCCCTCTTCATCACAATGGAAACACTTTTTGTTTAGCTTCGCATTTGACTTCTTCCCAGCTGTCTTCATTCCCTTGGCAACAACCTTGCCAACTTGCTTCGTGAACTTCTTTTTCCAGCCTTTTGGCTTAGAAGTAGAAGTCGCCTGTGACATATTCACGTAAGCCTTGGCTTTCAGGATGCCTTCCACTGCGATGAGCTCATTCATCAATTCAAACAAAGTGTAGTCCTTTTTACCCATGGACACATTAAGTCTAAACTGATTGAATGCCTCAGGCAGGGACTGGAAGATCATATCCACCTGAGATTCACGATCAATCTCAGCACCCAAGACCTCCAGTACATTCAGCATTGAGATCATTTTCAAACAATGCTCTTGTACTGAAGTTCCTTCAGCCATCTTTGCATTAAGCAAAACTCTCAATGTGCCTGACCAAGCAGCACAAATTTGCTCACCAAACATCTCCTTCAGACTAACCATGATGTCTGAAGCAAGTGAAAGATTTTGCATCTGATGCTTGATCACATTTGACACAGAGGTCAAAATATAGTACTTAGCCATTTCATTGGACTTTTGCCAAAGATGATATCGCTTCTTGTCTTCTTCAGAGGCTTCCAAAACTGGAAATTTTGGACAAGGCAGAGACAGCACATATTTGTGCCCTTTAATTGTGAGCACAATGTCCAAATTATGTTTCCAATCAATGTAATTGGGCCCAATCAGATTATTTTGATTCAAACGCGTGGCAAAAAAATTAAATGAAGACATTTTAATCTGAAATATTTAAACAAGAGCATATTCAATATTTAAACAAGAGCATATTCAGGGCATATTCACCTTACAAACAACAAATATAATATGAAACCCAAAAGAAAAACCTAGAATATTATAATGCAACAATCTAATTCTGCAATTAATATCCCTCGGCAGCAAGCTGACATTAACCACTATAATGTCCTCAAAGACACCTCAAAATAACAAACAAATTTTTCACGTTGAGTCCTCAAAGAGTCCAATAAAATCCAACTCAAAATAGTAAGATCAACAAATCAACCACTACAAGCAACAACTTGTGAGAAAACGCATGGCAAAAAAAGCATTTCTGTAATTTAACCAACTGATGGTGATAGTTGAAACATTCATTCATAACTCACAAAAAGAAATACATACTTTTCTATAGCACAATACAAAATGATATCATGGAAGGATGTTCAAACACGAGTAAAGATTCAAAATAACTTTCAGCAAGGAAACACAGTAACACTGACCTCAACAGAAAATTGTAAATCTTTACTGGTGCTTACTACAGACCTGAACTCAACCTGCAAGGTAGGACATAATATGGTGAACAGCCTAAAAAGGAAAAGGGAGGACCAAAAATAGAGCAATGTATCCCTAGTCAACCCAGAATGCATTTTTACCTTGGAGCTGCATCTCCGTGCAATTTCTTGCAGAACTCCAATAGAAAAAGGAGAAGATAGCAGGTTCAATTTTCCAGCTTCAGTTTGAACGCCTCTGCTATTGGACACCTGATTTTGAGATACACCAACCTCTGCAAGAAATTTCAATCAGCTAATAGATATACAGATATTAGACAGGCATTGCTCATCATAAAAGGCACATCATTCATAAAAAATAGCACATCAACAATCTTTTTATTCAAGCTTGTCATTGACAGCAAAAAAGGATAGTAAAACATCAATCTCACTTTCCCATCCCTCTGATTTCAATGCAGGAATCAAACTTCAAACAAAATTTTAAAAAATAGAATAAAAGATAAAAAGTTAAAAATATGTTGATATTGCAATACAGAAGCAAGAAAGTGAAGTTCTAGCATTAAAACCGAGGAAATAATAAACAAAGAAAGAGGAGAAACTGAGAATTTTTTATGGATAAGCTATTGTCAACAAATTATGAATGTAACACAAGTTCCCAAATAAGAAAACAGAATATGTAAATGTAGAAAGTTATTTGAAGTTGTAATAGGAGCAGTTTAAGCGGGTGAAGTGTTGGTACTTAATGATTTTTTTAATAGTCAAAAAGAAAGATTTGTGGTGGGTAGTAGGTACAAAATAAATTGATACATAATGAGGGAGTATCTTTGCGAGTTTCATAGATGGAGAGCCAAAAGGGTGCCTTGCTTGATAGACTAATTCAATAGTCTAAAAAAAAAACTTATGATTTTTAATTGTAGATGTAAGGATAGATGAATTCATGACTTTGCAAGTTCCCATACCTGATAGCTGACTTGCAAGTGGAAGATTTTGTTTTTGCAAATCATAACCAGCACATGCCTGCATATAAGCAAGAAGAAAAAAGTTACTCTCTCAGTCACCTGTAAAAATGATTGTCAAAACCAGAAAGTGATATTGTAAGTTCAAAGAACATCCACAACAAACCTCTTCAACCTTCACTTGGGATGTTTGTGAGAATAAACCAGTAGGAGTAGATCCTGGTGTGCTAGGAGGAACTGGCTTTAGATGGGCACACTGTTTATCAGGTTTTAATGGTTCAGCTTCTTGAACAAATCCCGAAGGTCGATTACTTGAATGTCCTCTACTGATATCATCTTCCACCAACCAGCCTCCCTGGGGCTGCATCACTGATGCTGATTGTGTAGGAATAGGAGGTTCAGCTGATCTTTGATTCCATAGATCTGGACCATGCTTCGTTGTAAGGTGTCCTCTCTTCATATCATAATCACGATCATCTTGTCTACCGGGAGCTCCAAGTAAACCAGGTTCTACAATATAATTGAAGACATAATACAGAAAGACACTGAGCATATATATTTAATAATGCATATCAAGCTTTCCCAAAGATAAATATATTAAGATAAATGGAGCAAATACTCTGAGAAGGCATCAACGGTCTAGAAGATGCGGGGCCAATGACATTCGGTAAGGTTGACAGAGGAGGTTGATAGGTATCACATCTTAACTCAGGACTACTGGTCAATGAAGGAGTAGCCAAGTCGTTAATATACTTCTCATCCTAGAGAGAGAAAAAAAAAAGAATTAAAAATGTAAATAAATTAGAAAATTCCCATTATGTTACATGCACATATGGAGGAGAAATGGAGAAAATCTTGTCTTAAGAATAGAATAACATTCTCCAATCGAAACCAATTGATTACATTGACTCATATTGCTAACATCACTTAGTTTTCACTAATAAAGCCAGAACCACTAATATACTAACAACCTACCGTTAGGTTTAACCTCCGTTCAACTTCAACACCATTCATCCCTTCACTAATGGGAGCATTAGTATTACCATTTGGTACAAATCCAGCATCCTGAAATTCAGAAACAGTCAAATAAAAGAAATTTCTTTTAAAAAAAAAATACAAGTCTCATCAATGGCTTGAAAATCAGATCAGTTCAAATACCTCTGACATCATGTAGCTGCTCACATCAGGAGCAGGAGGTAAATTTACCACCTCATCTTCATAAAAGACTTCAGAGATTCTTCGTAACAAATTCTCATCGAACTCTCTGGATGCAGGCATTACATATATAAATTGCAACTATAAGCCAATTCTCAAAAATGGATGGTTATATAAAGTATTTTTTGATTTTATTGAAAAAAAAAAAGGGCCCTTACTTGAAAAAGTAACCTCTGACATTGCATGCAACGTTTCTTGCTACACAGAGGACTGGAACAGCATGAGCTGTCTATTAAACAAATAAAACAACAAAAAGGTCACTAGTATTTTAAAAGAAATGAAATAAAAAGAACTTATCTCAACAAATATAAAAAGGGAAAAATAAAGTACCTCTGCCTGAGGAGCATAATAAGGAGTGAATGCAGGAACCACATGAACTCGAGGTTGGTCCTTATCTTCCCAAACCTTCGAACGGTCATCAATTACCATTGCCATCTTTGGATGACACATGCCATCCCGGAAGACATTTAGCAACGATTTCCTAGAGCCTGCCAGGTCAGAACCAAGAAAAGGATTCACAAATTGATTTAGATTTAAAGAGAGGAACATGAAAAAAAAAAAACAAAACAAAAAGGTTTTTGTATACCCCATAACCGTTTATCAACCTCGCATGCCAGGTTGATAAACGGTTATGGGGTTATACAAAACCTTCTATTTGTCAAACCAACAGCAACAACATCAATTTTTAAAAACATTATTCGTGAGATATCTAATAACAAACTAAGAAACCTAAAGAAATCCAACTTATTTTATTCTAGCACAATATAAACTACAAGAAAGAAAAGGCAGAACAAGGTTCACAATTTTACACATCCCAACAGGCATTATAAAACGTATGAAGATTACAAGCATGAAAAAAGGTCAAATTATTCTCATAATACTTGCCTGATTTGACACATATAACACGGTCCAGGAGTTTATTTGAACCTATAAGGTGTGCCTCCGGGTCAAGAAGCCTCCACATTTCTAAGGCATAATCTCTTTCTGCCATAGTGCACACATAAACTTCAAACCGTTTCCTACCTTTTGCAGTTAAATAACTTCTCAAATCCTCCCACGCGGGTCGTAACCTCACAAGCACACTGGTATCACGATTCTACACAAAGGAAACAACCAGTCCTTAGAAAAACAAGAACAGCCTAACAATTCAGAAAGTATCCAAATATAGTCCAAACCAATGTGCTGTATAAATGTTACAGATTAACTAGCTATCCACAAATTCTATATCCTAGGATTAGTATTAGTCCAGTTACTTTCCCTAATAGCAAAATGTATTCCGCCAAACTAGAAACCCCACACATAGATGGCTGGACGGAGACTGCATAAATGCAATTAAAATCCCTAAAAGCGTTACCATAAGATGCTTCTACTGTCAAAACTCCCAATCAGCAAGAAAAAACCATGTAATACATACTCAGGTTTCCTGGCTGATTGTAATGCATCAGCATATAATCGTTTACAGCAAAAGTTACTCATTTTTCTTCAGACACATCTTATTACAAATATCAATCAATCAGTACATATGGGTGACGTGTGTGTGTATGTGTGCGAAGGTGAACATGTTGTGCAAATGCCGATGAAGCAAATGGATCTAGTATAGCAATCTAGAAAGTTCCTTTTGTATCCATTATCAATCATCTCACTAAAGGTAAGAACTCATCCAAATCCATTACTAGCTGCTCCATCCGTTAATGTGTTCCTTGGATATAAACAGTATAAAAATCAAAGAGTGCATCTAATAGAGACGATACAGAAACAAACAATAGAGAATCAAAGTGATCCTCTAACCTCAGGATTGATACGCGTAAGGACAATATTCTTGTCTTGCAAACGTATTACAGGCCGAACAACTCGTTCATGGTTATCAGTTAGCCGCAGAACCGCCTCCAATTGCGCCTTATATACCTTCCCATTACTATCCACCACATAATCGTTCTCCATGTACTGTTTCAACAGCATTCGATCATCAATGTACCGCTTCATCTCGGCAGTCATTCCCGACACACGCACCAGATCAGTCTGGCGTGCAATCCAGCCTCGAAGCGAATCAATTCTGTCCTCAAACGACTTCATGGTGTTCGCAACGATGAGCGTTTCATCAAGATCGAACACGATCGCCAGACAACGCAGATTCAGCATCCCTAGGCTCGCATTGTAAAGACCTGCAGGAACCGAATAGCACCAAAAGCACGGAAACTTCTTCTGCTTACTTGGCATTGCCACCAAATGAATTTCTTCATCCCCAATCAATACCACGGCCGTCTACATAACCAAATCAAACAATTTTTTTTCATTACTAATTAAGATGATTTTAGTCATTTAAATAACAGCACAGCACCCAAAAATCCTTTTTTTTTCAAATTTTTGCTACATTCTCGGCGACAAAAACAAAAATAATTTAGGAATTAAAATTTAAAACGAAGCGGATTGAGTGGTGACCTTGAGTTCGTGAAAGCACATGGCGTGGAGATTGATCAGATGTGACAGTTCGGCCGGCGAGGACGACTCGAGCTTGCACCGAACAGAAAACGAAGAAATCGTTTGGAGAATCGAAAGCGGAGGGCATCTTTCACTCGGTGGCGACACGTGGTGGATGCGAACCTCGTTGTTTGGGAACTGGAAATTCAGGTCCGAGGCCGGGATAGCGTCCAGCTCTCCCAAACGCAAGTCCCCGTGATAAACCACAGATTTAAACCCTAAGCGACTCATGTAATCAAATTTGATTCAACGCCAAAAAAGGAAAAACAGTAGAAGAAAACGTAAATGTATGTAAAATCAGGGCTATCTTTGTGAAATTTGAGAGTTATCCTCTCTATTTTGCTTCTCTTCTCACTCTCAGAGCTCTTCGCTCTCTCTTGCTCTCTCTCCCTCCCTCTCTGCCCACGGTTTCAAACGAAGGCAGGGAAATCTAAATTTATAGGCGGAAGGGGTCGGTTAACTATATAGTGTTTTTTTTTATGGAAACTACGAAAATACCTACTCCGTACGACCCAATAGTTGTTGGCCAGCAAGGGAAGAGAAGAAGGGTCATGCTCTTTGGGGGTAATGGGACACTGCTTTGTATACGTGGCACTCGAAAAAGGACGGTGATTTTGAAGAGTGGCCTTTGGACCGTCCGATCTCTCGGTGGACTTAGAGTTGGTTTGACTATACGTATGTGGAACTTGCACTTAAAAAGTAGCGTGATCCGACTTTATTGGTTCGCGTTAATTAAAATTATTGTACCCATCAAAAGAAGAGAAATTGTTGTAAGACACTCATATAATTGGGATAAATATTAATTTTTAAATCAACAAATACTTGTAAAATAAATGTCACGCCATTATAGTTGTATGAGAATCGTACTATAATTTATTAAATAGTATTTATCAAATGTCATATATTGGATAACTATCTATATTACATTTACTAAAACCGATGTCGCATGATATCCAAACCAAAAAATCTCATTTTCTATCTATAAAACATTATTGTTTTATAATTAAGCAGGTTGGCCCCAGAGTACATGCTATAGGAGTTCGTAATGATTAGAGTCGTTGAGCGGAAGCTTGTAAACGCATATTTATGTGTATCATTTGTGTAATATTGTATTTATATGAGAGAAGAGTGTATGCCAACCATCATTGTATTTGGATGTTGCGGTTTGTATTGATGATAGAAAAATATTGAGGTTTTTAGTTTTTTAGCTCATATAAATGTTATATTTCCACTACTTTTACTCCAATAATTGTTATATTGTGTAGAATTTCAAATTAATTATCAATTGATTGATTTGAGAATGCTGCAAGTGTCATTCTGAGTTAATTACCCCTGTTAATTAATTTTACGAGTGTTACATTACTGCCACCCAACCTAAAGGGTGGTCGACTACCACTATAAGCCAAGGTGGCCACACCCAACAAGATCAAAGTAGATGTGCGGTCACCCCGACTAGGATAGGGGTGTTTGCAAAACCATCAATTTTCTCCATTGAGGGTGGCTACATGATGCGAACCCACTAATAACAACATAATAAAAAGATAAATCAGCTACTTCAATGGAGCTTTGACCTCCAAAACACAGTAAACTGTATTTCAAATAATATTCAATTCATATCTTATTATTGATTATTTCTCATTTAAATAGAATAATTGATTATATAAGAAACAAATTAGGTATTGACTTATAAAACTAGACTCTGACTCTAATAAGAAAATTTTCTTAGTTAGAGATATCTCAATTATTAGAAGATGTTATACTCTTTATTAGACTCTACCACTAGACAATATCAAATAATAATGATCGTATCATTCCCCTCCCCTAACAACTTTATTGTCCCCAAGAAAAAAACTAAACTTAAAATCCCTGTAAACCTTTTTTTTTTCTTTGTCTTCTTCTTCTTTCTCCTTATGAGCCAAACGAATACGTCTTTAGTCTTTTCTCTCGCACCAGTAACAAAACTGACTTCAAGAGGTGTGGATGCATGGCGATGACAGCGAATCATGTTAGGCTTTAACATTGGCTTGTGATGTGGTGATTTGTATGAAATGTTCTGATTGGTTTTCTTTTGGGTTTGGGTGTTTGGATGTTTTGTTTGGATTGTCGCTTGAACAATCGGGAAATTGGTAGGGTGTTTATGGGTCTTATGGTTAAGCAATTTGGTGTCAACTAGGGTTGTCAAAACGGGTTAACGAGTCGGGTTCGGGTTAACCCGCTTGGCCCGTTAACCCTAAACCCGGACACGACCCGTTTATTAAACGGGTCGTGTCGTGTCAACCCGTCAAATAGTTGACGGGTCGTGTTGTCGGGTTGAATTTATCAACCCGACCCAACAGATGCTGCCAGACTGTGCCAGTGTCGTTCCATACTTCTAGTGACCGAGAGTCCGAGAGGGAGAATGAGAAAGAGGGAGAGGGAGAATCAGGAGATACCGACATAGACATCCCAAAACACAGAGTCCCAAAACACCGCCGCGCTGCCTCCCTGTTGCGTGACCCACGGAACCCGATGCCGGCATCACTGCAAAAGCCCACGATGTCGATCTCTACCTCGCCGCCAACCACCACGCCGGTACTGTCGCCGTGGGCCAGACCGAGAGAGAGGGAGAGGGATCGACGGAGTCGTCCGCCGTGGCCCAAACCGAGAGAGAGGGAGAGGGATCGACGGCGCCGTGACGACGGCTCGCCGTGGGCCAGACCGAGAGAGAGGGAGAAGGATCGACGGAGGAGACTGTGAGAGAGAAAGAGAGGGAGATTGAGAGAGAGAACTCAGAGTCTCAGAGATGCGGCCCCTGAAGGCTGAAACTGATTCGGGAAGTTTCAGCTTTCAGGGCTTTTAGCCCTTTTTTTTTTTTTGGGTGGGTTAAACGGGTCACCCGGTAACCCGGCGAGTTGACCCGTCTGACCCGGTAACTTACCGGGTCATAAACGGGTCAACCCGTTTGACCCGGTAACCCGTTAAGCTAAACTCAAACCCGATTTTTTCGTGTTGTGTTCGTGTCGGGTTCGCGGGTCGTGTCAAAAATTGCTATCCCTAGTGTCAACAGTTGGAGGCAGATTTGAGGGCTTGTGACGGTGGGTATGGATATTTGAGTTTTCTTATGCAGGGTGGTAGTTTACGACTGTGACTAGGTTCTTATGGCAAATTTGTGATGCACAACTCATCTCCTCCATGATAGTGCGTACCTAATATAAAAGTTCAAGGACTCTATCATCACGTTGTTGTTGGATCGTCATGGATCGATGATTGCTTAAGAAAACAATCAACTTGGTTTTGATACCACTTGATGCGAACCCACTAGGAACAAAATAATAAAAAGATAAATTGACTACTTCGAGAGAGTTGTGATTTCTAATGACTACTTCAAGGAAGCCTTGGCCTAAAAAAATACAGTAAACTGTATTCCAAACAATATTCAATTCATACTTTATTATTGGTTATTTCTCATTTAAATAGAATAATTGATTACATAAGAAACCAATTAAGTATTGACTTCTAAGACTGGACTCTTACTTTAATAAGGAAATGTTATCAATTAAAGATATCTCAATTATTAGAAGATATTATACTATTTAGTAGATTCTACCACAATATTGGACAATATCAAATAATAATCATCGTATCACTACACGACCACACACTCTCTATTTTATTTTATTTTATCTTTTAACAAGTAATGAGTCAACCCTACATTTGTTTGTGTTTTATCAAAATAAGCAAAAATACTCTAAGAAAACATTTTTTTTTCTCAAATATATTCCCTACCAAAATACTTTAATAAAAATACTTTACACCTTTATGTCATATCAAAATTAAAATAAATAAATAAAAGTTTACTTATAAAAATGCATTAACAAACAAAACTAATTTGTGCTTAACAACATTTTTTGCTATGCAACAAACCACCACTAATAGTAAAATACAACAATCTATGTTATTTAATTTGATCCACATGCGTTTTAAAAGATGATCAATCATACTTCTTTTCTTTTTTTCTTTTTTACACGATCAATCATGCTTCTTGCTTCATGTAACTACACATAATAATAATATACATCACATTTTTGTTCTAATTTATTGATGTGTTATTATTAATCGGCCATTAAATTAGGTCTTATTTCAAAAAGAGTAATGTTAGAGGCGGAACCGCTCCTCCTTTTGGGGGGTTTAGAACTAAATTCTTACAATTTAAAAAATGTCACAAAAATTTGATTTTTTTTTTAAAAATTATATATATATTTTTTATGAAATGGAGCTCCCAAATTTCTATTTTATTTTTGTTTTGTTCCCCCTATCATAAAACTTTAGTTTTGCAATTGCCCACAACTATCATCCAACGGTGGCAGGCCCAACTAACTATTGGTTCAGTCATTATTAAGAAAAAAAAATTATAAATTGGTTGAAATTGTTATGTCAGCATAATAAAATAATTATGAGATAAAAATATGATTTATAATATTTTTTCTTATTTTATTTATTTATTTAAAAAAAGATCAAATGGCTAATTGAGGATACTACTTTCGCAAAATGAGATAAAAGTGTGGTATATAACATTTATTTACTATATAATACGCTAAATAATACTATTATTCACATTCATATTACATTAATTGACATGCGTGTTTTAAGTAATTTTTTATTTTATTTTTTTAATCTTTTAAATGACTAATTTAAAAAGTCACTTAAAGTACCGCACATCAACTTACCAATAAACACGTAATAAATGGGTGTGAATAATAGTACATTATACAAAAATTTATTTTTTATTTTTGAAACATACATTATACATACTCCAACAAGATTACAATGGGCCATTCAAACGTTTGCGTATCGTTAGGCTACTCCCGCGACCACACAATAAACGTTACTTGGGAGTAATGGAACCGGCCGCCGCCAAGCAATTGATGAATATTCCAGGTGGTGTCGGGACAGTGAAGAAGCGCAAAAGGCTATGTCTACGTAAGCCCACACTACATTACATTTCTTTTAAAACGTGTCGATACCAAGGTGGCCACACTGAACAGATTCATTGACCGGAACCATTCTACGGCCAATGGAAACCAAATTATGTTAGGCTTACCGTGGACCTCGCAGCACGGCGTTGATTTCATCGCAGCCGTGCGATTTCTTTAAAGCATACTGAAACAACGAGACCCGTGATTCACAAAAAAGAAACAACGAGACCCGTGAAATTCACCGGGACCTCCGGGCCGAGTGATCGACTTGGGTCGGAGAGAGAACCACAAACCATGTCATCATTCACCGGTTCGACCATACCGTTCGACGACGACGGGTATATCGGCTATGATCCTCGCCTCCCGTCCCAGCGATTCGACTCCTTCTCGAACTTCGACGCCGAGTCGGTCAAGGACTCGGCCGCCGGGGACTCGTCCCCGATCTTCGCCTCCAGCCAGTCGTACAGCGCCGGCAACGATGTCTTCTCCTCGCAGCCAGTGCCAGAGACCACATCGCCGCCCTCTGTCTACTCCGCCGCCGGAGGATTCTCAGAATATTCGCCGGGACAGAACGGCGAGGGCTTCGATGGAGGTTTTGACTCGTCGGACGTCCCGATCCTGCCTCCGCCGGCGGAGATGCAACCGGAAGAGGGCTTTGTTCTGAGAGAGTGGCGTAGGTGATTCGGCCATATCATTTCTCTGTAATCATTAGGTTTTAGTGAGATAAGAATTTGAATTTGAACTTTTTTTTTTTTTTTCGGTTTAAATTTATTAGCTCAATTTTCACTTTTATTTTCTGAGTTAAATCGAAGAGGTAGACACAGAGATATGCGGCGATGTAGTTAGTTGTGGTCAGTAATCGGTGAAATTTGTGGATGAATTGGCAGACAGAACGCGATTCGATTGGAAGAGAAGGAGAAGCAAGAGAAAGAGATGTTGAAGGAGATAATTGAGGAAGCGGAGGAGTACAAAATTGAGTTCTATAGGAAGCGCAAGGTAACTATTGAGAACAACAAAGCTGCTAACAGGGAGAATGAGAAGGTGAGTGGCCAGAATTCAATTCTTAAAATCCTACCTATTATTTTTTTTCAATTAAATAATTATATTCATCGGTTCTTACTCACGTTTAAATTTGCTGTCTCATATCTGTCTTTGAGTCTTCTGCAAAATTCATTGTTTTTTAGTTTTTTTTTTTTTTTTTTTTTTGGGAAAGCACATGGTAGGGAATATTTGTTGGAAGAGCAATACTACCTACTATACAATCATTCCACATAGTCTTCTGCCATTTATCTACATTTTTATGATAAATTTTATTTCATAACTATCCCGCAACTTTGTCATGACAGTTTCAATAAATTATTGTTTAAGAAAAAAAAAAATTTAAGGGTTGGTTGAAAGTGTCACATCAATATTATGGGATGATCGTGAAATAAAAATGTAATTTATAACATTTCTCAATAGCCATTGGATCTTTTGTTTTTTAACAAGAGCTTATCCAATGTCTATTAGATAGATCCTGTCACTTCAATTTTGTGGGATATTTGTGTGATATGTAACATTATTCTTATGAGAATATTAATGTTATATACTACACTCTCATATGTAACATTACTCTTATGAGAATATTAATGTTATATACTACACTCTCATTCCACCTCAATTCTACTGGGCTGATGAGCACAATCAACCCTTGTTAAAAAAAGAGCAATGTTATTTAGTAAACTGCTATATAACTGCCATAAAACTGAAATGACGCGATAGTGAAAATAAGCCCTTGGATCAGAACTAATAAAAATAAATTAAATTTTTTTTTTAAAAAAGTTGATTTTTACTTTCACGTCATCTCAGTTGTATAGGAGTCTACTAAATATAACATTACTCCTATATACTACACCATAATCTTAGTGGGCTGAAATGACAATGTCATAAGCCAAAGATTTGCTTATTTATTTTTTTAACAAGAGCTGAGTGGTACTTATATATCAGCCATGTGAAATGAGGGTGTAATATGTAGTATTATTATTAAAAAAAAAAAAAACAAATTCAAGTGTTGATAGGCATTGCCATATCAACTTAGTAAAATAGGACTGAAATGAGCAATATGTAGCTTGTGGAATTATATGCCTTGGAGGGTTACCTCTGTAAGGCAGTTAGATGATGATGTTGGCGATGGAGTTGCTAAATTGTTGACATGAATTTGAAAGGCATATGCGTTGAACCCATTGGAAAACACAATTTATGGTCTTGATCTACATGGCTTGAATTTTAGTGGAAGCTTCTTGTTATGCAATCAAGTGTTCTTTGTAGAGTAGTTGATGTGTGATATTTGTTCCAAACAAGTAAAGCACGGCCAAGTGTGTTGGATGATATAAAATTTTGCACAAGTGGATTGCACAGAAGAGGAGGGGCCTGTGAGACGGCCCCATGTCCAAGCAGAGCTCCCCTGCCTGAGTGAGCTTCTGTTCCGGTACACTTGCTCAAAGAAATGGGGGCAGGATAATAACAGAGATTTCCAATTGCAAGGGATTTCTGTCCCCTAGAAGTTTGCATATTATAGAAACCTTGGCTTACATTTCTATCACATAGTGCAAGAATGTTTCACTGTTAGCCAACTTACAAATAATTTCGTCAACTTTGGATGTAACATATCAGCTATTTTTGGCAAATCGGGAGAAGTTCCATGCTGAAGCTGAGAAGAATTACTGGAAGGCAATTGGAGAACTTATCCCGCATGAGGTTCCGACTATAGAGAAAAAGGGGAAGAAGGACAGAGAGAAGAAGCCTGCCATTGTTGTGATCCAGGGGCCCAAGCCTGGGAAGCCAACTGATCTCTCAAGGATGCGTCAGATACTTGTGAAGCTCAAGCACAATCCTCCTCCCCATATGAAGCCCAAACCACCACCACCACCATCATCAGAAGCTAAAAAGGATGCTAAAACCACTCCTCCAGCTGCTGCTGGTGCTAGTGTTGTTCCTCCCAGCGCTGCAGCTGCTGTGGCATCCCCCGAGGCATTTGCTGCCGTTTGAGATTGAAGCGAGTGTTTGCTCCGTCTTATGTATGTGAAAAGGATGTAGCTGTGACTCAGAGATGCTGAGTTTGTATGATACTAAACAGTTATGATATGTGGAAGTGAGTCTGTATGTGTGCATGTTAGTTAGTTGTCTAGCCAATGTAGAAAGGTTTCTGTTTAATGTATCCATTTTGGTTGCTTACTGATTGGTGTGGTGTTGCGCTTTGAACTTGTTATTTTTTCTCTCTCGTGCCATGGATTTCTTACACGTTCTCCCTAATAGGGCTAGCAATTTTTAATATAACTCATGAATTTGATAGAAACTCAACTCAAAGTTAGCGAATTAAAAACGAAAAGTTGACCCATTTAATTAAATGAGACGAATTATTATTAATTTATATAGTTTTATACTCATACTTCGACAACGATTCGAATCCGACATGTAATATTAGGACTGACAAATTTTAACATTATTAGCAAATTCGACATGAACTAAACACAAAATTAGTGGATTAAAATTGAAAGGTATAACCCGTTTAATTAAATGGATCGAGTTAAGTTTGACATATATGGTATTATATTTATACCTTAACACAATTTACACTCCATACACAAACACAAATTACCACTCCTATTGCCTAAGCTTTTGTCCTTGATAGTATGACAATTGTTAGTTTTGTCATCCTATAAATCGTGACCATTTCGTATATTTACTAAGAAAAATAAGGGATAAATTCATAAATTCTCAAGCAAGTTGTTAGTTTTGTCATCCTATAAATCGTGACCATTTCGTATATTTACTAAGAAAAATAAGGGATAAATTCATAAATTCTCAAGCAAGTAACAAATAATTTTATAGTAGTTCGAGGAACCATATACCTCCCAAAACAACTAATAGAATTGAGATAATTAATTATTTACTTTATTCATCAACCCAATCCATTTATATAACATTACAAAGAAATGTGATAAAGATAAACTACTCTATCTATCCTATCACTATCACTTCACAACTACTAATAAAGATAATCTCAGAAAAAAAAAATTACTAACGAAGATAATAAAATACAATTTCTAATTCATCTAATGACTTATCTCTTTAACCACGTAATATAGTCAGATAAAAAATATTTGAGGACAAAAGCAACTGGAGAATAGGACACGTCCTTGAATGCATCATCTGGGAAGCATCATAGACACACTGTCAGAGTTGAATGAGTCGTTTGAATTTACAGGAGGATTTTCTGATTGCCTTCGTTTCTCTGCCCGAGAAGATGTTTCCTCAGAACTGGTACCAACCCCGTCTTTATTCAACGTATTTACCCTGTATACTCCTGGCTTTGTTAGTGCCTTTTCATTGAGGTGAACTTCTTTGGAAAGCATATCTACTACTTGCTTCATGGTAGGCCTCTGGTTTGCACTGCGCTGGGTACAAAACAAAGCCACCTTAATGAAGCGCATCAACTCATCCTCTGGATACTCGGTCAATTCAGGATCAACAATGTCCAGAAGTCTTTCTTCATCCCTTAGTTTCCATGTCTGCAATATTATATATATAAATCAGCACATAATACATTCAAAGACAAAGTTTTCCTCCAAACTTGGTGACTCGGTCTATTAAATTGATATTTGTCAATTTGAGAATCACATGTTCTAACGGCAGATGTTAGGTCCATACTAAAAATATAACATATGATAAAGAAAAGAGCAAAAAGCTTCAATTGACTGTTGAGAATCTTGAGATGTTGTAGAAAGGCAGTAGAGAACTTGAAATTTTCTCCTATATCTTGCACCAAGATGGAGACCATACCTCATTAAAGTCAATTAACAAACAGAAAAAGAAAAACTGATAATGAAAGTTCAGAAAGATACCCATTCCACCAGAACAAGTAATTCATCCCCAAATGCTGCCTTACTACTGCTTCTACCACTAATTATTTCAAGCACAAGCACTCCAAAACCGTATACATCCGCCTTCTTTGTGAGTTGGCCTAAAAGTGCATACTCTGGGGCCAGATATCCCCTGCAAATACATTGGGTTGTTAGTGAGATGAAAAGAGAGAGCAGAAAAAATAATTAGATACTAGACTTATAGCAACCATATGGAATACTGTCCCGCTCCCTTTAAAAAATTTCAAGTGCAGTCAGATCCTCTCAATCTATGACTATCACAAGATTTGGATCCATTCCCACTATACATCCTCAACTCAATCCCCATCTCTTCACCTAACTAGTTTGTTACATTCTCACCAGTCCTGGTTTACCTAGTGGCAAAATTCAGGCAATTTTTCAATTTAATTATTATGAATTTTGTTGTCAGTTTGTGTTTTATTCTACTTTGGCTGAAAAGCTGGTGAACACATCAAATTTTGCCTCCAATACAAATAGGAAACACCGGTGTCCTTTTCTGTAGTAGTACCTATCTCAAGACATGACTTATGTAACAATTGATTAACCTATTGTGTAATGGCCATTTTCATATCCCGTCTTATTACGGATAATGAGGGATTCCCTATTGTGCAATAGGACTGCCCTATTGCATGTAAGAGCCTGCCTGAGCCTCCCTCTATTGTATGGGATCCTCGTCCGATAATGAGCATGGTCATCAAATTCAGTGTAGTATGTTCATGGAACAAATTTCTCAAAAAACCCATCAAATCACATTTGAAAATTTTGAAATGCAGCAAATTACTACAAATAATTCTTTTCTATAACATAAAAAACTTGTGAATGATTTCTGCTAAGTTTTTATTTCATTTTATTTTATGATATAACTCAAGCATCTAAAAGGGATCAAATTCATATCCTCACCATCCACCCTTTTGCTTATAAGGCAACTTAAAAGAGATGACATATGCCCCAAAGGCAACTTAAAAGCAGCTTATTTGTGAAGCTTAACAACAAATTGCATGTGAAGTTTGACTATACATAATTTAGTGAAAACCTCCCTTAGGCCAGACTCTCTAACAGGTTTCTGAATAGATAAATAGCCCATGTAGCTCACAAAGTAATGTGCAATGCAATATAAAATCATGCTTACACAGTTCCCGCCACACGAGTACTAAGATGAGTGACATTGTCTGGAAAAAGCTTTGCCAGTCCAAAATCTCCTATTTTAGGATGAAAGTTTCCATCAAGAAGTATGTTGCTAGCCTTAATATCCCTGTGGACAATATGTGGTTCAGCTTCCTCATGAAGAAATGCAAGACCAGAAGCAGTACCAAGGCATATAGCAGCTCTCTTTGGCCAATCCAGAGCAACGTGTTTACTTTTTGAACCTGAAATAATATTTTCTAGACATTAGCACACCTTGAAGAGAGATTCATTAAACCATATCTTAAAAATACATCTTGCAGACAAATCCAATGACTTAATCCAATTCATTTAAAGATATAAAGATCAGACATTCTGACAAAATTTATGAGAGAGAGAGAGAGAAAAAAATAAAAATAAAAAGAATTCATCACTCTGTTTGTTCAAATCCAATTATTTGGCTTATTTGATTTGGTATATCCTTCCATAGCATATCCACCCCATCCAATCCAGAAAAATGCATCCCACAACCAAATCAGATGGCCAAACTCTCAGAAAATGGTATGAGCTGATAGGGCTTAACTAACCAGGCTGACAAGTCAAGTCCCATTTTAACAATACTCAAATTTCAAAACTTTTAAATTCATCTCAACTGAAATACGAACCAGTTTCACATAAATCTCCAATTATCCAATAATTACCGAGCAAAACACTTGCAAGGCTGTTGTTTTCCAGATATTCATACACCAATATCCGATGATTGTCCTCAACACAGCAGCCAATGAGTTCAACAAGGTTTGGATGTCGTGTATCTGAGATCACATTAATCTCTGTCAAAAATTCCCGAGTTCCTTGTTTAGATTCCGCAGAAAGAGATTTGATTGCAACTTGAGTACCATCTCTTAGAACTCCCTGCAATTAATAATGGAAAAACTGTGTAAGAATTTAGTAAATAGAGAGAGGGAGGGAAAAGAAGAGCACTACTAGTTCTCTCTCTCTCTCCGTGTCTCTCCTCATCCCCCCACCAATTCCCCTCTCTTCCCCCGAAAAGAAAAAATAAGAGTAGAGGTGCTACGCTTATATAAGTACAACTGCAACAAAGTAAAGCTAGTTAATCTCACCTTATAGACAACTCCATAACCTCCTCCCCCTATTTTTCTCGATGGATGGAAATTCCCTGTTGCTGATCTCAAATAGTTATAAGAAAAGAGCTTTACATTATCGGTAGGAATTCCTAACCGCAACAAAAAAAAAACAAACGTCAGACTTGTGGGGTGAATTTCTCTGGTATTCAGATATTAAATGGAAAAGTAAAGGAAATTAGTAAACAACATCCAAGTTCTAACATGTAGAAGAAAAAGAAAAGGAAGTCTAAAGGTGCATTTGTAGGCTTGTGTTCCAAGCCTAGCCTGATACCGCTATATTCACACAATTTTTCTTTCTTAAATTGCTTACCTTCTGTTGAGTGAATAGTTGATAGTGTGCTCAAAAGTTTTGTATTGCAGATGAGTTAGACATTCTAAAGGCAATTCATTAACTTCTATCATGCCCTTCTGGTATGGCTATCAAAATTCAGCTTACCCAGATCCCGGCCACAGTTCATCCCACAAAATTTGGAACTAAGCAAAATGATCCAATGTTAGTAGGTTTGTGATTTACGCTAATTCTGGCTCGACTCAACCAACAAGGACTAGCAATCCATAGATAGGTTCAAACATTGTGAGCTTGAACATTTTGCAAAGACTTAGCTTATGGAAAGAGAACAGAGAAAATGAAGGAAAGATACGTTTGACTTTTAGTTCTAAGCTAAAAGAGTTCCAATTGTCAAGCTCATGAGGAGAGCCAACCCAGCCAATAAAGAAATACCAAGTAGAAGCTTTTGTCAGTTTTTTTCTTTTTTTTCTTTCAAGTTCACCATATTTGCCAGGAATTTGATCACTATCTACGTTAGTTTTCCCCCTATTTTTGTATCCAGAAGCAGGTTACCTAGCGGGCACAATTCTCCCAAATAACACACTAACACTTTTTTTTTGATAAATAAAACAACTTTGGGGTGAGAGAGGCTCGAACTCGACACTAACACTTAAAAGAGATAAAATCATAAACATACATTTGAAATAAATTCCCAAGAGGGTTAAGGAAAGGATGTAAGGGAACGAGATCATCTGGATCGTGTAAGAGTGGTATAAGGACGCGCTGAACTTAAATCAATTTTACATGGAATTTTGGAATAAATAGTAAACAGAAACGGTCTATGTTAATGAATCAAGGAAATTATAAGAGTGGCATACAAAAAACAGGGCTGTAACTCAAAAATTAACAATTTTTACAGTTTGAGGACCGCTAATAATCATTGAAATGAATTCAATCACACCAAATTTCTTACCTTCTGCCTCTGTCTGACCGGCAATATTCTGCCCTTTACAGTCTCTCAAGGCACCAAAGCAACTACGAATCATTGCTACAACAGAGTTAGAAGTTCTTACACACCCAAATTCTTTACCACATCTCTTCTTCAAATCCTATTCCATCCCAAAAAGAATCAGAAAGCTAATGAAAAGGCAACGAAGCAAACACAACTACCCATGAAAAATCAAAGAAGTAAATAAACGCAAAACCTGAATTTGGGAGTGATTTCAAATCCAACCCGTCGGGGCCAAAAAGGCATTAAACTGTCTGATGGGTCTGTGGGTGCAGCAAACGCCAAGACCAGGTAGTTTGAAGAGGAAACCCCAGATGGGTTGTGTGGAAATGGGTGGGGAAGAATGAGAATCCATTATCAAGATCTTTGAAATAGAACAACGATTGGCGCGGGTGGTCAATAGTTTTCAAGATTTGATAATTATAGTAGGTCAAATTGTCCAACGTTTGATCAAAAAGGCAACTGAAAAGGCATTTGTTAGCGACTTTTTTTTTTTTTCTTGGCTTTCTTTCTTGCAAGCTGGCTTTCACATGTTAGGAGAAAGACAGCATCACAGCAACACCCTTGTTCACACATATTGATAGGTGGTTGGTCGTTTTGTCGATTCTCTTTCATAGCAACCGACCATGGCTTTCCAAACGCTCCATCGGTCAGCAAAAGCGATAGTTGACTTCAAGTATTGGACTGCTTCAGGGATTCGCTCTTTGTTGAAAGTGGCCCATAGGCACAACGACGCCGTCTTTTCAGTTTTCACTGTATGTTTTTCGTTTTTGTTTTTGTTTTTGTTTTGTCTCCCTCTCTCGTGGTTTGGTAGAAAAGGAACTGTTCCTCTTCCTCACGGACCTCACTGCTCGAGCATAGTACCTTTTTACCCTTTTTTCTAGGTTTTGAGGCCAAAGTACTATCAATTGACTGTTTTCAGCCTTTACAATTAATTAAGCATAGATGGCATGCAATCTATGCTTAAGAAATTAAAAAAAAAATATTATTAATGTGACATAAAGTTAAAAAAAATGTTATGAATTTTTTTATAAAAAAGTAAAAAAATTTATTTTGTAGTTAATTTTTTATTTTTTGTAAGTAAGTGAATTTTTTATTTAAATAGTTATAAAAAGTGAGTAGTGTTATATAAAAAGTAAAAAAAAATGTTAAAAAATGATTGATAGAATATTAACTTTGATGCTGAAATAGGCTTTAACGTGTTAAATAAGACACACGTGACAAATAGAAAATCGTTAACTTTGACCGTAAAATTATAAATTGATCAATTTAAAATTTTGGTAAAACTTAGGGCCTGTTTGAGATTGCGATTTCAAAAAGTGCGATTTTAAAAATAGCGATTTTAAAAAGTGCGATTTGAAAACGTGATTTTTGAAAACGCAGTTAAACGTTTGGTAAAATCGCAGTTTGGCCTTTAAAATCGCAATTTAGCATTTAAAATTTTGCGTTTTCCATTTAAAATTCTGCGTTTTCAAAAAAGCACCTCATTAACTACGATTTGAAAACGCAAAAAATCTGCGTTTTCAAATCGCAATTTTTTAAAAACGCAGTTCTCAAACAATCCAATTTTTGCGATTTGGTTTAAAATCGCACTTATTGTCTACGAAATCGTAATTCCAAACGCACCCTTAAAAATCTTATTCTTAAAATTATAAATTTAATGACTAAATTTAAATTATATAAAAGTTTAAAAACTAAATATGATTTTTTTTTTTTCACTTTTATATCGCCATAGTCGATTCTTATTAAGTTATTATTATTCAAACAAAGAATTAATTGTCAAACGGGCAAACAAAAAGCTATTTTCGTGCAGAACCATGATTGCTACACTCCAAGCTAATACCAACTATGAAAAGTCAGCTCATCCGACGAAACCAGGGTTTGACAATTGGCAACATCAATTGCCGTAAGGAAAGAAAAAATGATTCATGCAAGGAAATTCAAACCGATTAACGTCTTTGACTATTTCCTCCTTTCATCTGTTTTTTTTTTAAAAAAAAATATTTTCTTAGCTCTAAAACCTATCCTAGAATAAAATATTGATTAGTCCTTGTAACCTAATAAAGAATTAACGTAAACTTAAGCATTCCAAAGCACTCTTATAATTCATCCACTCCCACTCACTTAATGTAGTCCATCCAACTAATATAACTTTCTAAGGTGTCACATCATACATGCAATCGTCAATGAAAGAGGATATAGTAAGTGGACCGAACGGCAAGATAAAGTTTTTTCTATAAATTAATCTATAAAATTATTATGTAATTTTTAAACATGTAAATTTTTTTTTTTTTTTTAATAGCATTAACCGAATTGGGAGAAATTCTATTACAAAAAGCATATAATTCTCTTGTGTTAAAAATACACCATATTTATAAACTGATTGGGGAAATTTCTTCAAACCTATTAAAAACAAAAGGTCAGTGTAGCATATCTGATAGGTTACAATTGCAAGTATATTTTGGTAGAACAGGATATTCAAGGGGCATAAAATTCAATATTCACTCCAGAAGCATGTGGCTTCAGAACTTAGTGCACCCATGCATTCCTGTAATTTGGTAGAAAATTTGGTTTCCAGACCTATAATCATATATCTGCAGCCCAGAAAACGAAGAAAATATTTGCATTCACATAACCTAGTTTTAGTTTTAGAACACAAGTAAAGAGTTGTACAGATCTCGGACCAATTTCACAGTTAAAGCTGAAGGAGCTCTTCAATTTCCAGTTATCAAATTTTGGATACAAGTTGTCTTTTTGAACAGTTTAAATGATAACTAGACTCATCAAATAGCGAAGCTATTGTTCATAGTAGCATCAGTACATTTTCTACCATCATCTCCTTTTTGCAACGGGAATGTTGCTTAGATATCTAGCTAGTTGCCCTACCATGTACCAAAAAAAAAAAAAAATCTCAGAGCAATGATAGCATGCACATACACACAGCCCGTTTACATATTTGAGCTGAAAGTGTTTTGAGTCACCTACCATGCTGACTGGCAGGGGAGGAATTTCCTTTCTCACTTCCAAAATCATTGTCTTCAATTTCACTCCCATCTAAACAAATGGAGCTATTTTTGATACTTGGCTCTGAACTAGCATTGCTGCTTGTGGCAAGAGGAGAGTCAGCAGCACTCACTGTTCTTTTTGTGGAACCTGATCTCACGCTGTAAATAGAAGAGGCAGGAATGTTTGTCACAGATGGGCGTAGTTTACACGGGATGCTTCGTCTTATATCCTGGGTAAGAAAATCCCAAACCAGATTAGGAATTGCTACACAAAAAAGAAGAATTGCACTAATATCATGTTCACATGACTGCCATATACATGCATGCTAAAATAGGCCATGAAATAAGCCTCCAATTAAAATCATTCAACATAATAAGTTGCATACACCTATAACATAGGACAAAGTTTTTTCTCTGAACTTTGTCCTATAAAGTATGAGGTGGATATATTTCCAAAAGGGACCTAAGGATTTGAATACCAAGAAAATTATGTACATAGTCCTATTGTTGATAATAATCAACCCAAGCATGGATTCATTTAACGGATGGCACAAGGATAGAGATGATGAATACCATATGCCTCAAAGCCATATCAAGGGACTTATTTGAAAGTGTTCTTCCGAAGCCCGAGCTGTTGGTGGACAAAGACTTGCTACCATCATTATGTGTAGAGCAATTGTCATCTTGTTTTGGTGGTGCAAGTTTCCTCATGTTTACTACTCTTTCCACCATCTTTGTTCCAAGAAGTACAGGGCTATCTGCCTCGTTATCTTTTCCACGTGATCTACTCTTAGCCAGAATGGCCTTCCCATTGCTATAGGCACTGCCATGAGAAGCTCGCCCTCTAGAGGGAGAGGATGATTGTTGTCTCGATTTGCCATTTGAAACAGAGTCAATAGAAGATGACCTAGAACTTGGTGCTCCTGGCCTGCCCTTAGAGGCTGAAACTGGCCTTTCTGGAAATGATGTCTTCAAATTTGGAGGACCATCAAGTGAGAAACCAGGAATCTCATAGGGTTTCCAAGGCCTAGATTTAACTGGTGGTGAACTTCCACGTGATAGCAGTGGCTTTTTTGAAATTGCGGGACCTGACTTTGGTGCTGAAGAAAATCGACCAGGAGGAGCAGATAAACTAGGTTCAACCGAGGGGGCTGATGGTCCACGGTTTGGTGTGGCTGATCTTGATGTTGACTTGGAAGTTAGTAAGGAAGGTCTGGCAGTTGGTGTTGAAGACCGAGCAGTGGATCTACTAGGAGTTGAAGATCTCACCACTGGAGGCGTGGAGGATCTTGAGGGTTTAGTTTTAGAAGGTAATGTGGGATGTGAAACAGGTGTGGAGGATCTTGAAGGTTTCGTTCTAGAAGATAATGTGGGTCGTCCAGTTGGAGTTGCAGGTCTTGAAGTAGCTGATGTGAGCCCCACAGATGATGATGGCCTTCTATTACCATTGCTGGAAGAATTTTGTCTAGAGGGCAAAGTTGGCTCCTTAAGGACTATAATACTCCTTGAAGTAGGCTCTTCCTGGACCTTATCTAGCTGCAACCAAATGAATAGAAAACAAGGCAACACAAATTTGCAAATTATGATAGAGAAAGTGAAACTAAAAAATACCAAAACATTAAAAGAGGGAAACTATATGCTAAAAAACTAAATGTTAAAGACATTTGATGCTACTTGTAAAAAAAAAGAGCAAAGCTATACTCTACATACACGAGGTTATCGTACCAGTTAACAAGGCCCATAAGCATCTAGAATCCAAAATAAATAGAGCTCTTACCCTAGATTTTGGAGCAGTGGGACGCCCATTAGGAATCTCAATCTGACTTAATACAGTTTTCTGTGAATCCTTCTCCAAAGGAGGAAAAAGTGGTGTGCTAGGTTGTGTAAGAAGCCTGAATTCAAAGGATAGTTCTCATAAATACTAAGGCAACGCATACAATTCTCCCATAGAACAACATAGAGGCAGTATATAGCAATAAAGAATATGCAGACTCTGTGTGTCCAAACAAGAAAGCTCAGCATTCTACAATCCAAACCAGATGCTAAGAAACCCAAAACCCTTTTTCTTCATAAATTTAACAGGTTCATTTCAGATTATATGAGAAAAAAGGGCCTGAAACTAATTTTGTTCAGTTTCTTCGGAGAAGACACATGCAGTCAAAGACGTGCATGAACAAAGCTTTAAAATAGAAAGTAAGTAGTTTAACATTTTCTTTACGAGACCATTAACTTCAATTGAACTTGGTCGTAAGAAAAGGGACAAAGTGAAAAGTTCCATTGGATATTTGAGCATAAGATGCATACGAAATGGCATTGATAATTTCAGTAGGGTCCATAAAAAGACAAATACCCTCCTAAAAATGTAACTTTTTCCTTTCTCGTAGTAGTCTAACATTACCGACTTATGTTAGCTACTTCAACATTGAGTCCCAATTGATGTTCAAGTCTTCGATCATTAACTTTAATCGCTGATGATTATCAAAAAGTGAGAAGAAAGGCAACAAAATACTTGAGAATTGTGAAAAGTTATATTCAAATTTTGATCCTCAGATTCATAACTAAATGGATCTATAAATTTGAGCGGGGTCCATCAAAAGACAAATATCAATCTAAAAATGCAGCTTTTTTACTTTTCCAAACATCGAGTAGTCTAACATTACCGAATGACTTTCTGCTCGCATTTTTCTTTGATCAATTTTACAAGCTATTTGACATTGACTCCCCTATATTCTAACATTGATGTCAAAGTCTTCGATACTTAAAAATTGCAAAAGAAATTGTAAAAAAAAAAATTGAAAAAAAGAGATGGAGTGAATTTAAGTTTAAACATATACCAATCATAATCAGATTTGTCATTTTCGGAGTTCAAGAACTCATCGGCGCGTGTCTTCCGGGGAGGCATTGACTCTACAAAATAAATCTTCATTAACAAGAAAACAAATTTTTCTTACACGCACAAAGAATGTGAAATCCATTAGAATATGAATTATATGGTTAAAGTTATCATTCCCTATTGACTTAATCTTTTGAAACAAGTTAACGCGGAATCAGAGTAATGATCCGAAGTTCAAACCCTAACTCCATAATACACCTATTGTTTTAAACTTTCAGTTAAATATTTTACGCGTTCAACGTTTAGCAGAAGCAGATTTATCAAAATCGGATTCAGAGCAATTGGAGAAAACCTGACCTGAGGGTGAGGGAGTGTGGAGCTCTTCAGCGTCCAACTCGCGCCTCCGCATCTGGAGGAACAGCGCGAGCTCTTCGTCTCTCTCCTTCGTCACCATTTTCCTCCCTCTCTGTTTCTTGGTCAGTACGGACAGTCTCACACTCTAAAAACTGAAAGGCAATGAGTGCCGGAAAACGAACTGAGTTATCTTTTTCGATTGGAAACGACGACGGATCTGAAGCAAAACCTCCGAACGCAGTAACAGTGAGAGGTTGTGAGAGTCTGAGAGACGAGACAGAGCAGTGGAAGCTCGAGTTAGCTTTCAGATTTTTTTCAAACAACAAAATAGAGGATTTGAATTGCAGATAGGAAAAAATATAAAAATCAAAATGAAAATACCATGAGAAAAACAACTACAGATTTGGGAAAAATCACGAAATTGCCATTTCAAGGTAATCTATTGTTAGATGCCCGTGAAGAGTATTTTATCTAATTTTGTCAATGACAGAAATTAGCTACAAACTGGTTTGTAGCAATTAATTACAAATCAGTCTAATAAAATAATATATGTTTCTTAGCATGTGAAAAACACATGTTTCTTATTAATGCTATTAAAAAAAACATGTGAGAAGCACATGTTATTAAAAAAACATGTGTTTTTCACATGCTAAGGGACACATATCATTTTATTAGACTAGTTTGTAGCTAATTTCTATCCTTTTGTCAATGTGATAAAATAAATCAGTCATTTTATCAGTTTTTTTTTAAAAAAAAAAAATTATAAATTAATTGACAGTGTCACATAACAAAGTAAAATAAAAATATAATGTATAACGTTACTAAAATAATATTAAAGTAAAAGTCATGAGCCTGACTTTACAAATGAAAAATGTTATCGGTACCAAATATTTTATCAAGAGATAGGTACCAAATTAATGTGGAGCTGATTAATTGATACCTGTAGGCCGTAGCATTTTCTTAATTAATTATTATGATATTCTCCAATTAATTAACTCTACATTAGTTTGGTACCATGTCTTGGTAAAATATATAGCACCTATAGTATTTTTCTCTACAATTTACTCTTATTCCACATTTGTTGAAGTATAGTTATTGCATCTCAAACAATAGTAACTTATTTACCTAGTAAAAAAGTTTAAATTTTTATTTTAACTACTTTATTTTTAACACACACCAACAAATTCTCTATTTAATCCAATAATTAATTAACATTGTTATATTAATCAAATTAAAAAATAAAAAAAAGAAGTGATTTATAGCATTAGTTATCTCCAAACATTCATAATTTATGAAATGGGGGAGTTTCCGAATAATTTTCATTGGGCCACACTCGTAACTCGAGAGGATGATTATTGAAATGGAGCCTTGCAAGCAGCCTAGGCCCACCTAGCTGCCCAAAGCCTAATCAACGGTCCAGCGCACCATTAGAGCCCCAGGCGAAACCTAGTCAGTGAAACCCACCAAAAGCCGTGGGATGGGGAGTAAGTTTATAGATTAAAAACTGCCAAAAGTCAACAATCTCCCACTCAAAAAAAAAAAAAAAAAAAAACCCGCCTAAGAATGAAAGACCCGTTTGGCAAAGGGTTTAGGATTTGGGTTTTTTAAATCTAAAAAAAAAAAAATTCAAAACATTCCAACTTTTTATATTTCATCTATCACTTTTTAACAATTTTTTTCACTTTTTATATCACATTAAGTATTTTTTTATTACTATTCAAATAAAAAATAAAACTTTTTAACTTTTTCATACAAAAAATTTATAATATTCTTTATACTTTATATATCATCAAAACTCAAAAACTCCTAAATCTTAACCCAACCCTTTACCAAACATACTCGAAATAATCGTGAGAGGAAAATGCATAAATATGTCCAACATAGAAAGAAGTCTAATAAAAAATACCCAAAAAGGAAATGATATAGGGAGAAGAGCAATGGCACCTAATATGAAAGAAACCCAAGATCCTCCTTTCTCTTTGTCATAGTTGAAAATTAGGCCATGATTGGCTCTCATGACCCTCAAAGAGAATAAAGCCAACTATAAAATTTAGGAAAAAATCATATTTAGTCCATAGGTTTTTATATAATTTGAATTTAGTCATTAAATTTCTAATTTCAAGAGTATGGTCTCTAAGTTTTGCCCAAATTTTAAATAGGTCATTCTGTCATTTTTCTATCAAAATAAATGGTTTGTCATATATCATTTGTGTCTCAATTCACATACTAGCGTTCATATCAACACTTAATATCAATGTTCTATCATTAAGCGCCAATTCATTCATAAAAAAAAAAAAAAAAACAACAACAAAAACAAAAGACCAATCTTCAAAAACAAAAATAATCTTATTTGTCATCTTAATCTTATAGATTTGTAACATTAAAGAAATAACCATTAATTTTGTCGTTGATATAGACCTTGACGTGTCAAATGAGGCACACGTGACAAATAAAGAATCGTTAATTTTGACGGTAAAATGATAGAGGGACCAATTTCAAAACTTTAGTAAAACTTAAGGATCTTATTCTTAAAATTGAAAACTAAATGACTAAATTCAAATCAGATAAAAACTTAAGGATTAAATATGATTTTTCCCTAAAATTTAAAGAGATGCTACACATTTATCTTTTGCTCATCTTTTATTAATTTTCATACAAAAAATATGTAAATTCACTATTAAATTATAAAACCACACACAATCATTTCTCTAAAACCTGAGAAATGTTAGAGGTGGTGACGCCACCATCCCCCGCTTGTGCTGCTATCCACCGCTGACTGTTTGCCTGTCTCGCATAATTGTTACTCGCCTGCTGCTAAGCGTGACAATGCATTAACACTTTCCAAAGTATAGTCATCTAACTTGGTTCGTGGGGGGCAATTTTGAGATTTAAGCTTTAAATCAAACCAATTTTTAAAATTGCCGAAGGGGGTTGTTAATTCCCAGGAGAATTCAAACTTGGTCTTTGAAAAGATACCGAGATTTAAAGTTTAAACGTGGGCTGTTGGATTTCTCGGGATGTACAACCTTATATCTAACGGCCACAGTTGAGCAGAGAATTCAGAACCAGCGTTTAAATTGCATGACGCGGACCTCGTGAGTCGTGACTCGTGTGGTTTAAAATTGGTGTCTGCCTCTGGGTGCGGACCCCATTCTACTTCAGAGAAATTATTCCCAATCAATCAGTTGGATTGGGACTCGTAGACCCCACTTGATCTTCGGCACACGAAAAGATCATTATTAATTTATTATGTAACGCATGGTCCAACTAACGACAGCTACTATACGACGTCGCATTAACGATGTTAGTGACAATTCTCCGATATAAATAAGTAAAGAGTGGTGATTGGCATTAGCCCAGTGCATCAATTTGGGCTAAATCAGAGGAGGGAAAAAAAAAAAAATAATAATAATAATACTGTTTACGGGGCCCATGAACAGTAAAATTACTGTTCATGTGTCTGGACTGATGCACTGTAGCATCAGATCAGACTGTATTTTATCTTTACTCATAAGTAAATAGTAATGTTACCATTCATATTCTATTTATTTTGATTTAATGTATTCTAAGTGATTATTTTTTACTTAAAAAGTCGTTGAAAACACATTATATTAATCAATATAAAATGAATAAGAAAAGTAGCTTTAATTATGAGTTTATCATAAGTGTTTTAACATGATTTTAAATACAATTAATAGGATATGATAATTTGGTATAATTTGAATTCAATTTTAGTTGAAATTAAAATATGTGTTCAATAACAAAATACAAAGAACATATCTCATTTGCTACGGATCCAATTTCAATTGGAACTCAATCCATGTTGAAAAAGTGTAATTTCAATCTTATAAATTATAAATTGTGAAATAATTATAACAATAACAAACTATGAGATGACACCATAATCGGCGTTTTAGATGATGACATACAAGGAGAAAGTAATTGTCGGTGGTTAATAAATTATCTAGTGGTTGATAATGGTGGCGGTGCTAGGGGTGACAATAATTATGGTAGATGAGGGTGAGTGCAAAAGAGAAGGAAAATGGTGTTGAGGATTGGCTGAGGAAATTCAGCATGGTTTGATTAATTGCCCTCTACTTTAAAATCTTATATTTTATTTAGTTTACATGATAAAATCTAAGTCATTTTGTGGTGGAACTAACTCCAAGTGAGTGGCTCTCCTTACAATATATTACAATCTTAATGAGTTAGATGCTTTTTTTTTTTTTTTTAAAAAAAATCATTTATTCAAGAGGGGGAAAGGGAAAATGAGTTAGATGCTGTTAGTAATGCATTATATGACCTCAATTAATGTAATTTGTTCCTTACTATACGTTGTCCTTTTTTCCCTCTCTAAATGTGATTGTAGCTCTCACACTTGAAGCACTCGATGTTGCACATTGACGTTGAAATGCGGACCCGAGGCGTAGGCATGTGCCACGCTCACTGTTTGAAACCCACACCTCCCCTGTCTTTTTTGAAGGACATGTAAAGGTTGTTGATTTTTGAAGGTCATTTAATAGTTATTTAGATAATATAAGATTAATAAAGATTTTCTTTTAAATTGGGTTTAAAATTTTTTTTCTAATTAAGTATATTAAATTGACAATTGCCTCAACACGTAATTACATGCTTTAAAGACATATATAAATTTATAGACTGAATTTAAAAAAAAAAAAAATTATTATTTTAACCCAATTTAAAAGAAAATTTTGTTCATATAAAATTTTAGAGTAGAGGTAACAATTTATATTTGCATGTCGGGTTCGGATCGTGTCAAAATATGAATATAATATTATATATGCCAACTCAAATCCAACCTATTTAATAGACCTATCAATCATAAATCGTTAATTTTGTGTTGAGTTTATAGATTATGTTTAAAATTGTTAGCTCTTATATCGCGTGTTGAATTTAGACATATCAAAGCATAACTATAAAATTATATTGGTCAAATTAAACAAATTAAACTCTTCAGTCATAACCTACTAAATTTGTGTCGACATCTCGTGTTTAATCTAGAGTCCGTTTTCGTTGTATTAAAAGACGAGAGAGTCACGTTTGTTTGGACGTTATTGGCGAAGTCCTAGTCCAACCCAAGTCGAATTGCCGAAATAAACTCTTTTGGACCCAAAAAATGAAGAAAAAGGCCAGGCTACGTCCTTTCTTTTGGGGCATACAAGACAACATACACACCATCTTTTCCCTTATCTTGGGCCGAACAGGCTACAAGCATAAACAACCCATGAAGTTCACTAATCAACCAACCCATTTCGCATGTTCGAGCAGAAAGAGTTCAGTGGATACAGGCCCAGGCTTGAAAGTAGTTTTTACGAATTCGGCCTGAAATTGGATCCATTTAAGATTGAGACATATATCTTTATGTGATGTTATAAAACACGTTTTTCAATTTCAATGGATCCAATTCCAGCTGAAACTAAATAGCAGGTTTGGATTTCCTCAGCCTTTACCTGGCCCATTAATGTGCAGCCTTTACGAGAAACTAAAGTAATTTCTTGTGAATCAATAGAAAACATTTGTGCACAGCAAATTGGAAAAGACAATACTAACTAAAATTTAAATTAGAGAATTGGCATTGTTCTAATACTATCTGCAAAACTGGTCTATGAAGGTGAAGACAAATACCAATTCTGAACCCAGATTGCTGGCACAAACAAGAGCATGGGGTGCAGAGAATGTACAATCAAAACATATTTTCTTTCATATTGAATGGCTAATCAGGCATCATCGGCATCGCTTCCAACAACTTGAGCTTCTTGACTTGACAAGTAGTTGCTTCCGTCAGGACCCAAAATCTTAAACCTGCTCAACAATAAAACCCGGGTCACTCTATAACTCCAAGAATTTGATCTTCCTGACTTGAGAAGTAGTTGCTTCCATCATAACCCAACACCTTAAATCTGCTCAACAATAAAACCCGGGTAATGCTAGGAACTAAATTTTTATCTCATAACTATCCCACAATACTGATGTGACAATCCCAATTAACGCTTGAATCAGTCATTTTTTTTTAAAAAAAAAGATTAGTTCGGACTGTCACGTCAATATTATGAAATAATTGTGAAATAAAAATATGGTATATAATATTACTCATAAAACACAGGTCAATCAGAAAGTTATAAATTGGCTTTGTTTGATAAAACTTTTTCATTCTCCCTTTTATTCTCTTTTCAAAATAAAAACATTAACAAACAACCAAAAACACTCAAAACTATTTTGACATTTTCGTCACCTTAAAACATTTTTTTCAAACAAAAAACACCCTCTAAAAAAATGATTAACAAAACAAACAGTAATCAGTTACCTCTCAAGGATGAATTTCCCCTCCTTGTACTTCTGGCTTTTGTCATGAGCAGACTCCTGAAAATGAGTTGCAAAATTTAAAGGGAATCTTTCAATAAACTATGTTGACAAGAGAAAAAATTCATAAGCAATACATAAGACCTTCTTACATATTTCCATCCCACAAGTGAGCCACATCCAACACAAAAAATGTCAACAACAGTGTGCAATCCAGTAATCATCATGCGCTCCTCTTTCTCTCCAACTGTGACATTCACGCTGTCGTGCAATGGAAAGCAAAATGTTACTTGAAACATTCATATGTAAAATTGCCAAATGATATGAGCTATGCATGAGCCTGCCTAGGATGCAAGTGATGATGGGATTGGCCATCTACCAGGCAACTTCTCAACCATAGGGGAACTGGCCAGCTCAACCATGGAATATAAAGGGAAGACAATGGTAAAAAGATAACACTGTTAAACAAGCATTATTTCTTTCTCCCACAGGCAAGATTTTCAACTCATTGGTGGGAATGAAGTCCTTCTGGCTACCTCATAGCTTGCTGGTTTTTCAGCAATTCCTTTTATCCATATCACTTACAGCATTGATTAATGACAAACAACATTTTGGAAAATATAATTATCTATCCTCTAATAGCAATACTAAATGCTCCTTCAAGCAGGCTTCTCACACCGATATGACCAGATCTTCTGTAGAACCTATAGAACATTGAGGAATGATTCCAACTGATAAGAACATTCACTTTTAAGAATCACGCAAGCATGTTTGATTGATATTATACCAGTATTCAGACATTTATAATCAATAATAGTACAATTGTAGGTGCGGAAAGAGATTTTACTGTCAACACTTGTGTGCTGAATACTAACTAGTAACAGATCTCAAAATCAATGAACACTTACACTTTGTCGAAGAGATAAGCCTTTCCATGCCTGCAGTGGAAAGACTGGGACATAGGAAAACAAAGGGTTAGAGCATGTTTCTATATTTCAGACATGAAAATGACGGTGGACAGAGCATATTTCTGCATTTGCATAGTCAAAGCATGGCATTTGTCAGAATGGTTTTATCTATCAAGGTTCTAATAGTATGACCAAGTATACATGCAGATAGACCATATATACAGAATGTCCTAGTGAAATGTGACTCATGGTATAAATCATTTATGAGGTAAGAGCATTCACATCATGTTCAACAAATTTCGTCTCAAATTTAGCTAAAAAATCACTTATTTTTCTCCCTAGTTTAGCTACTAATTTTTCCCAACATCTACATTTTCACTCTGTATTTTAACTATCTACGTTTATTCCATGTAAATTTTTTATTTAATAATTTCTTTATTAAGAAAAGAGAGAATTATAGATGTTATTATTATTATTTTAACATTTGGTGCCAGCTTGCCAAATTTTTTGTTTAAGTAGCTAGCCGGAGATGTGTGGGTGATGTTTCACCCAAACTGGGTCCTTTTGGCTAACCGGTGTGAATGCTCAAGAGAACCAACATAAGAAAAATGAAGTAACTGGATATCTTGCAATTCCTCACACATAAAAACACAATATCATACCAGGAAGCATAACTCAAATTCTATATTTACGGGAAAAAAAAAAAGAAAAAGGAATCAACATACTATCTCCAAATTAATAAACCAAGTTTCTTTTCCATCTTGCGGTACTTTAAAATAAAATATAAATAATAATCCTTTTTTTAATTGTTTTTAACAGATTTAGGGTCTTCCTTGCACCTTATATCTAATTCCCTATTGAAAAAGTCAGACATTAACAAATCACAACAATGCATAATTCAGCATTACGTCATGAATATCTAGAGTAGAGCAAAAAGATCAACAATGGGTTTGAGACATTGTGGGTAAACGGGAAAAAAAAAAAAAAAACCTTTGAAAGAGTATCATCAGAAAGCGCAAGGTGTGTTCGGCAGTGCTTGCAGCAATAGAAGCTTCCTTCAAGAGTGATCACAAACAGTCTTCCCATTTCTCCCCACTACCAATCTCTCTGTTTCTCACCACCGTCACACACACAAACAATCGAACTTTCTTCCTCTGTTTCCCTTCTGAACCACTAAAAACCGATCTCCATGTTAGACAAACGAGTTAAAACAACAAAACCCATAAACTAAAATCGAACAAAGTTCATGAAAATCAATCAAAGACAGCACAAAACGAAAATCAAACAGATGGACTATCACAATGCAGACTTGTATTATACGCAGAGAAGGTGCTACAAAAAGAAAAAGACAGAATGGGTTTTATTTTTCATCTTTACCAGCAGTCACAGAGAGAGCCACGACAGCAATCGAATCGTATACCATTGAGCCAAGGTTGTGTGCCCCTATATATATATATATATACACACTGTACCTTTTGTATTTGAGTGAAAGTCGAGTTCCTCAAATTTTCAGTATTTGACCGGGGACGATTGTTAGATAGTTGTTTAGATTTTTATATTTTACAAGATAATCCTGGATAAAATCTTAAAATTTTAATCACTAATTTTTAATCAATTTGTTTAGATTTATCATCTCAGTCATTATAACTTATTTAAATTCAAAATAATTATTAATAATTTACTAACTATACCTGATCTAAAAAATCAATTTTACAATATAATAAATATCACATACTACACAAATATTTTATAAATTTAATGTGACAAGGTTTAATAATTGATAAATATATATATTTTTTAAAAAAGATTTATTAAAAGGCTACCCGTTCGTGCGTTTTACACACTTTTCCTTATGTGTTGATGTGGCACTGTCACCTCAATCAAAAAAAGTTGTACACCATTTTCTGGTCAGTGTCACCCTAAAATCTTTAAGAGTAGTGAGACTACTCATTAAAATTTTGGTTGGGTGGTCGACTACCCCAAATAATTGGTACCCCAAGTAATTGAGCAATTTTTTTTTGACATGATAATATAACATCAACGTGTTAATGAAGATTTTAAGAGTGGTGCGATCACCCCCAAAAGTTTAGTTGGGTGGTTGACCACCACAAGTAGGTGAGCTTTTTTTTTTTTTCTTTGAGATTGACATTAAAATGCTATATGAACTATTAACTAGCCGTACTTAAATTTGACTAACATTTTCCCATGGATATGAGGAATTTCTTATCCCTTTTTTTTTTTTTTTTGTCTCTTTGGTTCAATAGTTTTGGTCTTCTACAAAATTTGTATATTGGCTATTGATGGTAACGAAAGGTCTCTTATTCATTCTTTCTTTAAAATGCTTCAATTGTAATTATTTAGTTTTTTTATTATGAATTATTATTTAATCCACTCTCTTGAGCAATGCATTGCCAATTTATTTTAATTGGCGATTTGGCATGGTGCATGCGAGTCATAATTTGCCAACGAGTTGTTTAATGCCGGCACGCCTAGTGATTTGGTATAAAACTTAATAGTCATAGCTGACGGAAAAATTTAAAACTATTTTTTATTTTTACTTTTTTTTTTAATTTTTAATTTTTTCTAATTCATGAGAAAATTCACTCATGAAGGCCAGCAAAGCAGGAGAAGATACCCTCAAACTTTTTGAAATCCTTTAAATCTATTATATTTTAGTGAAACACAGCTCATACAACCCCGTTTCTAATTTTGGGCCCTGATTTTACTCCACCCAAAAGGAAAGAAAAAGTAAAAGAGTATTCTTCCAAAAAGCCCAGTTCCAAAAGAATAAGCGTTTTTTTTTTTTTTTTTTTTTTTCTAAATTAGGTTTGATATTTTTTCTCAAATGTAATATATTAAGATATTTATTCTTAGAACATTGAGTTTTTTAAAATGTAGAAAAGAATCATATGTTCTAAAGACATATCAATTTAATAAATAAGTTAAATTTTTGTACTCAAACCAGTTCGAAAGAAAATTTTCTCTATCCAGCAATTACTTTAGAACCTTCCACAAAATGACCACTATTTGAGAGAGAAATAACCAAAGGACCATTATTTGAGAGAGAAATAAACTAGTAATGGTGAACTGATTTGGTAGTAGGCGTACCTATTAATTTTTTCTACTATACACATCCTCGTCAATTTCGCCACAATTGGTTGGGCTATCAAAACAAATGAAAACAAAAGTTGACCTCAGCTAAAAACGTTGATCATCTTAAGCCACATATCTAATCATGTGACAATATATATTAAGTTTAAATATTATTTTACTGTATACACAATTAGATCCGTGAAATCTAATTTTTGACCATAAAATGGTTCGAAAGGATCGTATTCCCAAAATGAAAGCAAAATATGCCTAAAACTTGCAAGGGGAACATATCAATAATCACCGAGAAGATGGAAATCCAATAAAAAAATGCTTCCTCGTAAAATGCTCAAAAATGACATGAATGAGGGGGGAAAAAAATAGTTTTCCTCGCAAAATGAGATCCACAGTCGAAATACTATCAGAAAGACGAAACTCTTTCCTGAGGATATCTTCTCTCGACTGCACCTATTCTCTGAGGAGGCCACACGATGTGGGTCACCCTTCCTTGAACCAAACCCAAAGGAATCTGCCAATAAAAGCGTGGGCAAGTTAGGCTACATGTTACCAAGGTGAAGTGATAAACACGTTCAAATGCAACTTTCAGAAAGGGAAAAGACACAGTTTAAGTTGATTTGAAAAATTCTATACAATTTTCCAAATAATGACAACGATAATCTGTTTCACTATTACGGCAACCAATAATCCTAGAAAGCTACTGCTCTCTGAAGTTGTCCTACATGACAATCTGTTGTACTTCTGAGGGAACATGTAATTTCAGTTTCATCCTTGCTCAGGGAACATGAAGATCTAGTCCATCATACCAAATATTATGGAAAGTCCCTCAAGGAACATATTATCTGAGTCTTAAACAAAACACCAACTCTGAGCAAAAAAACCCCAAAGCCCCCCCCCCCCCCCCCAAAAAAAAACTCTAAAATCGTTCGAAGCATCACAAAACCAAAGATTATATTCTCAATTAAGCAGTTCCTATATGCTACAAACAGATATAGCAAACACATAACTTATTTCCCTTCAAATAAAATTTCATGTCGTCCCTGAGAGGGTGTTAGCCTAGCTGCTGTAAATTGTTTGTGCTGTTTGTAGGTACGGTTGTAGCTGTGTTTTCTTCTTTGTAAGGACTTGCTTTTGGTTAATGAAACTTACTCATTCATAATTTTTTTAAAAAAAAAAAAAATCTCGGTTAATGCACAAACATTCTGCATCTTCTGCCACTGGACCAATACAATTATGGCCATGTGAAGAATTATATTATCAAAGGACCCTTTTTTTAGGTGGGTTGGGGGAAGGGGGGAGGAACGGTGGCCTTCTTCAATAGTAAACATTTATACACTATCTTATTCAAGCAAACTACAAAAACAGTGGTAAGGGCAACTTACTGGGCCAAAAGATCTGGAATCCTTGCTAGAAGCTGAATTATCACCCTCTACCCAGCAATGTCCTTGCGGAATCTTCAACACATCATGGGAATTATGTGTAGTTCCAATCCAGTCACCTGGTAAGGCAATTATTCTCTTTATGTGTTTCTCCTTGTGATCACTTGGGGATCTGCAGAGGATTGAAACTACAATAATATCATAATGCAGCACTGAAATGTTGGCATCAAAAGAATACTTAAAAAACAAAAATAAATGAATCACCAGACCTTTTGTATACTTGGTCAGTTACATATTGTCAATATAAGCATGAGAGGGACAAAAAAAACATGTGTAAACATTAAAGCACTGATGATGTTGCTCCTAATATCAGCAGAGCCCAAGATTTAAGTCAAATATGGGATGCAACTCAGGCAGGGTTAAGAACTACCTAGGCTGCAGACAAAAACAGTCCTGTGCAACTCATACTCTACTGGACAATATAGGCTGCTTGTCATCAACAAATATAGTTAAAGCTCAAACTTGGACTTAATGCTCATTTCTTTAGCTAGTCAAACACAAGCAAACCCAATATCAACTCAGACAAGCTCATGAAAATAGGATAGTATGGACTCGATAGCATTTTAGCCATTATTTCAAATAATCAATTAGCTCAATCTACTGAATTACCACGAGTTATTCCCAAGTTAACTGTGATGAAAAGAATAAAGCTGAATACCATGGCTTGGGTTTGGATGTGGTTTGCTCCACTCAACAAGCCAAGTCATGGCAATTTAACTTGGATTAGTAAATATCAATTGAGCCTTTTTAAGTAAATGATCATTTGAGCCATACTTAGCTCAAACTCAAATTCATATGAACTATGAACATACTTTTAGTTGACAAGACAAACAAAAACCATCAAACCAATACTCAGCTTTGCTTAGCTTAGCTTATACCCCTTTTTCCAAAACTGACTGTATCTTGATGGAAAGGCAATCTCACAAGTACACCAGCTCTCCTCATTCCCCCTAATTCATGTAACTTACAAATCTTTTCATTTTTAAATGTCCAAAACAATACTAAATAAAATATAATATTGTCAAGTCGGAAAGAGAGATTGTTGGGGGGAGGAAATAGCATTTGTTCATAAAGATTGCAACCACCTGTACTTGCCCTCACCCTTCTTTACCCAAAACTTAACAACCAACAGTTACCAGAAATCCCACATTTCCCTATTCACCAACTATCATCTCTCTAGATTAGTTATTCATTTCATTCCATTTTCAGTCACAGCGTGAACTCCTAAATTGAACAAAACAGTTATTTGTAGGGGACGAAAAATGAAATCAATCCAAAAGATCTCAACAAGCCAGTTCAAAGAATGCATTATTATTTTTTTTCCCCAAAGGCATCATATTGCTGCACAAATTTTACCAGAATACTTTTCTTAACATTTACACTCAAGTGCTCCCCCCCATTTGTAAATTTGTAATCAAGCATTAATCCATTAATTCAGAATGCTGTCAACTGGAGGGCCAAATAGATAAGAGCCACTAGCAGCATATTTCAAATTTAACACAAAACTCAGTTAATCGCAACTTTCTTTGCGTAGTGCAAAATTTTCTAGCACTATGATATTGAAACTGATTCTAAACTGTATTATTTTCAAACGCTGATGCATGTTTATATCAAGTTCCATAATGTGCAGAGTGCAGACGCTTCGTTTGTAGTTTTAGCTAATAGAGCAAAAGAGCTATTTAAGCAACATCAAAGGCAAAACAAAGTACCGGAAAACTACCACATCACCGTGTGAAAACTTGTACTTTTCAAGGCAAAACTTCTCCAACAGAACATAGTCATCTGCAGCCAAAAAAAACCCATGATCAGACTCCCCCCCAAAAAAACCACCCTTGTGACACAGCACATTGTTTAATCTTTCTCTTAAGAAATATACCCGTAAAACTGCTGGCTTGAGGATTAAATGTGGGAGACATAGAAGCCCCCCGCACAGGAACAATACTTGCATATCGATCAGAAACAGTAAGGCCTATGAGCCCAAAGGTGAAATACTTGTTTGCAAAATTCCACAATACATTTCGAGTTCCCATATCCAAATTTCCTCAGATAAACACATCAGGTGCAAATCGTAACCATCTGTACCAAACATCATCTTTCTGTTCAGCACTACAACTATATATATATATATATATAAGCAGTTCAAAGTTGTGCAAATTCTCTAAGATTGCTTATGGCACAATAATTCAAAGTCGAAAAAGGTCTTGCTTGAGATTATAATAAGCAAAAGTATAACAAAAGTCCAAGGTTGTGTCTCCTAATAAAGTAGTGTTGTTCCAGAAAACTAAATATATATATATGAAACGAAAGCCCCCCCAAAAAAAAGCAAATCAAAATTTTTTTTTCCTGGGATTAGCAAACAAGAATAGCCAAGCATTTCTCGCAAGTGCTCGAGTTAGAAAGAACTCAGAATCAATGAGAACAGAGCACTAGATCCACCGCAGTGACTGAAATCAACTGCAAAAGGAAAATGAAAAAGAAACTCACAAAGGAATTTGCGGTGAGCTTTATCTTGAAGAGATTGCTGTTCATATACGGACGGGAGAGAAATGGTGGGGTTTTACTCTTTGAGATTTATGGAATACCAAAGGTCCAAAACCCTATTCTTTCTCCACGCGCGTGCCGAAGGGGTAAAAACTAAAAAGCCACCGTAATCGCAAAGAGCCAATCCACAGTAACATAACCTTTCAACAAATTTTATACATTTCCCCTGTGATGTGGCCACGTCAGAACCGAAATGAGTCAGGTCTCTTCATCTAACGGTTCCAGAATGTAGATTAGGTAACTATATCCCATAACCTTTATAATGTAGATTAGGTAACTATATCCCATAACCTTTATTTTTCACTTAAAAATTACGATTTTTTTTTTTCTAATTAGGAAATTTATTGAAAGCTACAAGAATGAGTTCTTTTGAAAGATAAAAGCACATACTTCTGCCTACTCCTAATCTTTAATATAAAAGGATATAATATGAATCTTCATCTCACAATATAAAAATAAAATAATAGATGATTGGCCCAATCCCTATCTATCATTGTATCTAATTATAAAAAATACTTTGACAAAGGAAAGATTTCTCGGTTTTATATAGCTACATTTTTTTTTTTTGAAACCTATTACAACTATATTTAGGTCTCGTTTGGTTCGTAGAATGAGTATTTCATCAGAAAAATAAATAGTTAGTTATTCTTAGAAATGAAAAAGGGTATAATAGAATAGTTATTCTTATTCTTTGATTTGATGACAACATATATGCTATAATAGAAATCGAACCAAAATTATTAAAAAAAATTCACTTTATTTCTTATATTTTTTTAAACTCATATTATTTAATTTATATTATATATAATATATATAATAATATATATTATATATAAATATATATATATAATATATATATTTTTTTTTATGAAAATACAGTGGGCCACCCACTAGGAGTGTACAAGCGGGCGGTTATTAACCGGAAATAACCGGAAAACTGGATAACCGGACAAACCGGAAAAACCGCAACCGGTAACTGGGTAACCGGGTAGGCCGGTTGCGGTTATCGGTTTTTACTTCCCAAAAACCGGTTATTAACGGGGAAACCGGGGAACCGGTTTTTTATATATATAAATTATTTTTATATGATATAAATCTTTTAAGTATAGTAGATCTATTATATATGATATGCTGGGTCTATATTATAGATAAATGCTAGTCCTGGGCATGTGGCATATGTGTCAAACTAAACTACAAAATATTTATGCCTACCATTTCGCTCCAGTGTTCTACAAGTGAATAATGTGAAATACAAAAAATCCAACTGAATTAGAGCAGTATGAATCATGAAGGTCCACAAATATTGGATCAAAGTCAAGAAAAGGAACAGGCATGACTCGAGAACATGTCAAGACCACAAAGCAAATGGTACGATTAACATGAATAATTGGAGGTACTAACAAAGGTCAGATTGAGATGCAAAAAAATACTAGTGACAGATCATGAAGGGATAAATAGCTTATCATGATGAATGCTACAAGGATATACACCAACATAACAAGAAAGGCCATCTAGCAAATGAATTCAAAACTTGGAAACATATCTGGAATCTACTTAGGGCCCCAAATGTTGATTATACATATTGATTTGCATTCATTTAAAAAATAAACATATTTCATGACAATGTTCGAAAAAAAAGAGATCATAATACTAAAAACCGGTAACTGGTTATTAGGAACCGGAACCGGGGTCCCGGTTACTCAAAATGGACAAACCGGGGACCCTCAGTTGCGGTTCCGGTTATTGCCCAATAACCGCAACCGCAACCGGTTATTGTCCAAGGGTGGTCGCACCACCCTTAATGACTACCAAGAGGGTCGCCAAGGGTGGTGCAACCACCCCCGTGTGCTACAGTGAGTGGGGTGGGGCGGCCACCCACTAAAATCAACGTTCTTAAGGTGTTTTTTTTTTTTTAGAAAGAAAAATAAAAAAGTAATGATTTTTTTATTTTATTTTGAAATAAATATTGTCAATTTCTCACGGAATAGCTATTTTTCTTATTTTGTAGATGAATAGTTATTCATGTTCATAAGAGAATAAGTATTCAAACGAAATAACTATTTCTTGAAATAAGCCATTACCAAATAAAAGAATGAATATTTCATAAGAATAAACTGAATGGTCATTCCATTTCATATGTCTATTTCGCAAATTAAACAGAACCTTAAAGCATTTACAGTGGCTTATATATTTTAAGGTTGTACCTAAAATGACTAATTAGAAGCCTAAAAAAGTGTCCATTAGATTCTCTGAACCATACATGTAATATAAGCATTTATATGTTTTTAGGATGCTCTCAACCGTATGGTAATTTAAAAAACTTCTCTTTTATGCTATTGCTCTTACACCCATTATAGCTACACGAATTTGTGTGTCCTAGATTAGAGCTTGATATTATTCTAATAAGACAGGGTTTTTTTTTTTTTTAATTTAATCAATTAGACTGATATGTATCTAAAATATATGTAATTTTTAAATACATATAATTTTAATATACTGAATTAGAAGAATTTATCTCATCTAATGATAAAAAAATAATTCCTTACCCTTAAAAAAGTCTTCTTTTTTTTTTTTAATTGGCCCCCAACACCTAAAATTTTAATTCCACGCTTGCTCTCATCCCATGTATAAGCATTTTGTCATTACATATTGATTCTTATCAAGCTACTAAACATAAGAATACGTTTGGTATGCAGAATAGACCATTAGAATAAAATAGTTATTTTTTATTTTATTTATTATTATTATTTTTTGGGATAATAACTGAGAACCGAGGAAGGGGTCAAGGTGGGTCTTTCCCATTTTTGATTTTTATAGATAGAGAAAAGTAAGAGAAGTAGGAATGCTTCCTTAAAATGTATGAGAAGCCGACCCATTTGATAACGGAGTATGCCCGGAGATTAGATCTCCTAAAAATCTTGATCGCAAACCAAAAAGAAAAAGCAAAAAGATTACAAATAATATAACTAACTATAGAAGCAATAGGCTAATCAGCACAAAGATTGGCATTGTTTATAGCAGTAATCGGAGAGAGAGTCACCTATCTTTTTCATGAATGAATAGTTATTCATGAATGAATATATTGTATTTTCGAAAAAAATCCACCTTTTTTTTTAACAAAAACAAAAATCTAAATAAATTATATGGTGGTCGGCCACTCCCTTCACAAAACCCTAGGGGGTGGTCTTCTTCACCTCCGATGATTTGAATCTTGAGTATTTTAGGAATTTATAGTTCAATTCTAATAAAAGCATATGTGTTATCATAAATCAAAAGAACATAAATAATCTTTTTATTCCACCTCTTATATTCTAAACAATACTCATTATTGTTCCAAAAGAAATGACAATTCTATGTACTAAACATTATGTGTGCCGACCATAGCCTTCCAAATTGCTTTTGATCAGTGTCCTAATGCATGCCCCTAAAACCTGCCAATTTCTTCGGGCAAAACAAATTAAGGAACCTATCTTTTTCCTTTTTCATTTTTTGTTAGAACTCTATTGGAAGACAAATGCTACACATATTTTCAAGTATCTACACTCTAACGTGATAATAAAAATAAACATTGTAGCATCTAACGTGACAATGAAAATATACATTGATGCTATATGTACTTTTATTTGTTATTTAATTCAATAATTATTTTTATTATTATGTCAATGATGAACATTTATGAATATGTGTAGCATTCCTCCCGTCCAGTATTTGTAGACGATCCCCACCGAGAAGCTCACATGCTAACGCACAGCATTGGTTTGCCCAACAAGTTATTTACCATTACCAAGGAAAGTGAAGAGGGGAGGGAGATTGGAATTCCTTACAATCTTTGCATTCGTCTCTCTCAATTGTGAGAGGTCTTCGTTGGGAGTTTTTGGGCAGGTGTTTAGATTGCCCGATCACCCCTGCAAGGGGCTCACTAGTTCGGAAAATGTTTGGGTAGGTGAGCATCCAATTCAAACAAGTAGACCCTATCGAAAGCTTTTCACAGTTGCTTGCCGGATTATAAAATTCCCAATTGTGGGGATCCTGATCTGAGGGAGGAAGTGTTTTGCTGGCAAGTAAAATAAAAGTAACTATAAACATTCTGCTTAGCCTATCAAATGTCATCTCATATTTTTACAAGATAAAGAGTACAAATCATAATTCAGCCAAGTAAAATGCTTATAGACCAAGCGACATAGGATGTAACAAGGTAGCTTAGGTGCTTAAGAGGAGGAAAATGAGTCAATAATAGTGGTGTGGAGCGGGTCACTCAAATGGGTAGCCCAGTTGTTGAGAGGGCCTTTTCCAGTGACAGCAGCCTGGACAGCAAAGCCAAGGAACCCAACCATGGCGAGGCGAGCGTGCTTGATTTCAGCCAATTGGAGTGTGGCCTTCTTCTCTGGGTCAGCCGCCAAGCCGAGAGGGTCAAAGTACTTCCCGCCCGGGTAAAGCCTCTTTTCCGGGTCGAGCTCTGCATTCCTCTGGAACTCGATGTACCCAATCACCAGAACCTCAATCCATATCAATGTGGTAATGGAGAATGGCAGCGGTTGCCCAAGGTAAGATGAACCTTCAATCAGCTCCACCTGAAATACCAACAATTTAAACGTTCTTTTAAACCTGAAAAACTATCCATTTTAAACGATTCGAACTCGACCCACAAATATGATGCGTACCTTTCCGGCGTCTTGCCAGGTAATCCCAGTGAGCCACTCAACAGAGAGGGCACCGAGAGTAGCCAACATGGCCCACCTCCCATGAATGAGCTCGCACTCACGGAACCTCTGCAACCCGAACACCTCGCTGTACGGCTGGAACGGGGTCGACTTCACGTCAGCGTTCTCGAACCGGGTCCCGATCACATCGCCGGCCAAGTTCTTGGCCAGGTTCTGGTCCAACGAGTCCAGATCGAACTGCAAGTACTCCGCGGGCTTGCCTAGCCCGAACGGGTCGAACCCGTAGTCCCCCACCAAGCTCCCGTCCAGATATTCTGGAGCCTTGGCTCCAGGGAACCAAAGTGGGCGGTCGGAGATGGGCTTTGCGGTTTTCCTGGGTGCGCTTTTCTTGGCTCCGAATCCGAATCGGGCTTGGATCCTGCCCGAGTTAGAGTACGCGTCGGTGAGACGCGTCCCCATGAAGGATGATGTTGCTGCAGCGGCAGTGGTGGCAGCCATGGCGTTGGGCTAACGTGCGCCGGGTGTGAACTGGAGTGCAGAGTGTGAAAGACTGAATTATATTTAGTGGAGGAGGTGACTCGTGATCAAGGTTTGGAAGATAATCCACGATGAGGCTTTGTGGCCGCTGGATGAAGGAGCGTATCCATCTGACGGGCGTGAGGGTCTCCGCCTTATCTTTGCCTTATCTGGTAGTGGGCTCGTGGGGCCCGGAAACTGACTATTCTCTCTCCGGTCCACGAACTGGACGTTTTCTGCGTTCTGTGTGGTTGAGGTTGCTATAAAGAGGAGAAAATCCCTTCTCTCTATATTTGGATCACGAAAGAATAGAAATTAAAAAAATAAATAAAAAAATTATACTTTATCCCCAAATATTTGAGAGATTTTTTAATTTCATCTTCAATGTTAAAAAATTTATAATGCATCCCAATATTTGCAAAAAAATTTAATTAAATTATTCTGTTAAACTTTACCATCTCAACTAACGGAAATTTAAAATTTTTTTCTTTAGATTTTTTTTTTAAATATATATATTTTTTTTAAAAAAAATGAATGAACAGTAAAAATTTAAATTTTCGTCAATTGAGACGGCAATTGTTAACAGAGTGCTTGAATTGCAAATTTTTGCTACATTAAGGGGTACATTACAAATTTTTTAATATTATAGGCAAAATTAAAAAATCTCTCAAACATTAGAGAGTAAAGTGTAATTTTTTCAAAAGTTTCAATCTTCTCCAATCGAATCACGTATTTAAAGTGTATCGCCCTAATTTATTAAATTAATATTTATTCAAAATGGATGTAAGAATAATATATTTTATTAAAATTATATGTAATGCAATTTAAACACATTTTAATATAATAAGTTAAATTAAAAGAAACTCCTTCGTCCCAATTATTTTTTTTTTTTTTAAAAAAACTTTGTTAAGTCGGAATATGCCTTGATTAAAATACAAAATACTCATAAAAATATAATTTTTTTTTCTTTTATATCAAATCAAATTACTTTAAAAAAAGAAAAAAAGAAAAAAAAACTGCATTAAGTTGTTAGAAGTGCTGAATAATCAGTGCTGTTTAATTCCCTAGTCGTGTAATTTTAAAGGCGTTTCATGATTGCGAATAAGAATCTTGTTGGACATCATTTGGCATTAACTAGAACCAAACACAATGTTTAATAAGTTCAAAAACATCAATGCAGTTTTGGTGTCATCCATCATTTTGACCAGGGAGATTTTGCTTTGAGAAAAAAAAGAAAAAAAGTTAAGTCTATTTATAACTTTTTTTTTTTAATCTCTTTTATAAATTAACCCCTAGATGGATAAAAAATATATAAGAGAATGAAACAAACATTTCCCATTAATAATATATAAACCCTAAAACCCCACCAAAGAAATACTTTTCATCTTTAAATTACATTAATATATATAAAAAGAAAACAAAACTCTTTACAACCATTATCAAACGACTTTTTAATATTCCCGAGAATCATTGAACCGAATGAGAATAACCGAATATTGCTAATTAAAAAAAAAAGAAAAGAAAAAAGTCATAATCGGATATTTGATGACTAGGCTACTTGGGCCGGACATGCACATACCATCAAGCCCAAAAACAAAAATTCAGAGGAAAATATAGTTTAACCTCATGAACTATTACTATATTTTTATTTACATTTTTAAATTTAAAAAGTGACACTGAGACTTGTCAGATTAAAACACGTTGAAATTTTTAATTTTTATTTTATTTTTTAAAAACTCTTTAAAACCATTACCAAACGTGTGTATATATATATATATATATATATAATATAGTAAAGATAAAACACAGCTTGGGCTGATGACCTGCTGATGCTACAGTGTATCAGCTCAGACACATGAACAGTAATTTTACTTTTATTGGCCCCGTAAACAGTGTTTTTTTTTTTTTTTTTTTTTTCTCTCCTCTGATTTAGCCCAGGCTGATGCACTGTAGCATCAGCTTGGGCTGATGCCAATCACCACTCATATATATATTTTATATATATATATATATATATATATATAATTATATATATATTCCAGTTATTTGATGACCAGGCTAATTGTAAACTAAGATTGTATATCCAGTTATTTGATGACCAGGCTAATTGTAAACTAAGATTGTAAGTATGTACATCGTCCTATAAGGGTGGAGAACAGCCTTTTTCCGCATTTGCATCCTCCCTCAGTGGAAGACGGATTTGGATAATTGCCCACGCACAACCGCCAATGGACAGGCATTTAACCGCTCCTAACATCCTCTTTATGTTTCATCTGATTTTTGAAATCGAGTTTGGCTCTTCGTATCATCTTTGAAGTTAGCTTAGTGTAAGCTCTAAGCTCAGAGTCACATATCCTTTGTTTAATATATTAGATCTCAGTGAAAAACCAACAAAAAACAAAAAAAATGGTTATTTCAAACAAAACCATCAAACATTTATCAAATCAACAACAAAACTCGAAGAGATTTAATAGATACACTTACCATAGATTGATTACCCAGATAGTTGCGACAGGTGACGACAAAGGCCGAAGAGGAGGTTGGAAGCTGCGGAGAGAGGGAGAGAAATAAAATTTTGGGTGATGGCGGATGAAGGGTTGTTCTTCGAAAATGAGGAAGAAAGGAAAAGAATTCTAGACGAATAAACGACGTTTTGAGATTAAACATATTAAAATGAATATATGTATAGGTAGGCAGGGCAAATACTATCCATATTTCACTGTCCCCCCCACCTTGCCCATAACCAACAAAGGCAGACAAATAGCGAATGCGGGTTGATTTTTAACTGGTTTGCGGTATAGACTTGACCAACAGTAACTGAAACCAAAATATTTTCGAGCCAAACTGGCACTTAGATTCAAGCCCCAAAAAACAAAAGTGCAATTATGCAAGAAGGTTAAGGACAAATATTTCTCGATGCGGGCCTAAAGTGCTTCAAAATCTGATTGACCACATGCAATCACTACCAAAAATCCTAAATTGATATATTTTGTTAGCGGTTATTAACTGCATTATAACTGTTGTGTCAAAAATTTCATTTTCATGGTATCACTACCTATGCCTTGTATTTGTTCTTTGTACTGAACATGTATATGTAGAACACATACGAAAAATAAGCCGATGTCAACAAAATTTGAAAATTCGGGAAATTCCTTTCCTCAATTGTATTCTGATCATATTTTGAGATTATATAGTCATGTTTGAAATTGCCAATTCGCAACAAAAATAGGGAAATATAAAGTTAATTAACAAACCAATGTGATTTTTGAAAAATGTTTCATGTTCATCTGATTATCAAACTGGCTGTAATTTTCTAAAAACAAAATACACATTGCTTCCAACATTTTTTTTTAAAATTATATATGTTACTCTATGTCTATTTTGTGTCAATTAAAAGTGATGTGACTTTTAAAATTACCATTAAATTTTTCATTGATCATTATTGATTTTTAATCTAATGATAATTTTAAAAGTCACGTCACTTTTGATTGACAAAAAATAGACATAAAGAATAACTTGTATCATTACTTTATATTATAAATCAGTTAACAATTATTAATCACTTTCACCAATTTTTAAAATCATTAATTACATTTGATTTAATCAGTTAATTGTTAGTTGTGAAGCGATTATTAACCGTTAATATCTGCGAATTCAACTTACATACAGTAAAACAATCAAAGGCTCAAACTATGTGCAAAAACTATAGCATGCATTTGAGCGGACAAAGTTTTTCTCTAAACTAGGTTGGAGGAACTTCCTTCAATCTCATCTATAAAAATGACATGTGTTTATTTGAATGTGAGAAGCACATGCATTTTTTAATTGCAAGACAAAGTTGAAAAAATTTTATAAAAAATGTATGTGCTTATTCCAACTTTGTCCTTGCAATTAAAAAATGCATGTGCTTCTCACATGCAAATAGACACATGTCATTTTTATAGATGGGGTTAAAAAAAATTCTTCCAACTTTTTTTTTTTTTTGAGAAAAACTCTGTCCCATTTGAGCCTTTAATTTGTTTACAACTTACCTGCTAAAAGCTTGATCCAATAACTACTATTATATTTTGACTCATATTTCGAAGTGTCAAACTCCGTACAGTTCAACGTGACAGGGTACCGAAAAAGCCACGTGTCAGCTAAAAGCTGACACAGATATGTTATGCCGTTTCCGCACACAAATACCACGCCCCTTGATTGTGAATTCTCATAAAATAATCAAGCGCACCAAGAAACACAATAAATAACATATAAAACCCGCACCAGAGCCTTGGAAACCGGCTGTAGTCGGTAAAAGCGACTTTCATCTGTTGCGGCAAACTCACAAGGTTTACTGGCTCTTCCGGTTGCTCTGTTAGAATTCAATTTTCTCTCACGATCGTCGTCCTTTCCTTTCCTATTCCTCTCTTTCCTTTCTTCCCTGGCTTTTTCTTTTTCCTCTCGCTTTGATTCTCTATTTTCGCTTTGTTTCTGATTCTCGTGGGAGAGTCGCCTCTCGGTCCCGTTCCTCAAAGGTAACGATGTTGTCCTAGATCTGTTTCGTTGTTTTTTCCTTCCTAATTCTCTGTTTTTTTTTTTGTTTGGTTGATGAGAAAACTTAAAAAACCAGAAGGCAGTAGAATGTTAAAAGTTGATGTGTTGCTTGTTTCTTCAATAAGCGAGAAAAAAACGAAAAAATAAATTCAACGGCGTGAGTCTTTTATTCGTTTCGTCGTTGTTTATATATTCGTTTGTTTCGGCGTAAAGAACTTACTCTGAAAATGAAAAAATAACTGTTTTTAGTTAAAAACAGCATGGAGAACTTGAAAAACTTGTCTATAGTCATATTTTTTAGTAGAATATTAATATGACTGAGACTCTAAAAAAAAAAATCCAGAATTTGTTGTTCGAACTCTCTCTGCAAGTATGTTTATGTTTAACGTGATTTACGCGTGTTGTGCGAATATTCGTCAGTATTATGCCCAGCTCCTTATCAAATTGGTTGATGATTGACGTTTGCGATATTATTAATTTTGAAGTTGGTGTGATATATATGTTAGAATATATTACAAGATATAATATACATGGAAAAGATAAACAGAGGAGTTTAAGTTTGGTTTCTTAAAAAAGTGTTAATTGCTTATAGTAGTTAAAACCATGTGAGCTTGTGATTCCTTTTTTAAAATAAAATAAAATAAAAATAAAAATAAAAAATTTGCGTTTGCGTTGTTTGTTTTGTGTATGTGTTATGCGATCAATTTGCCGTTTGAGGTTCATATATTATATATGTGTCTGCATGGTGCTTTGACTTTTATTGTTGGAGCCACGCGTTGACTTTTATTGTTGGAACTCTGGCCTGGATGCGTGAGCTAAGCTTTTGCTTCTTTTCTTTGAGCACAATCAATGTTGGTCAGCCGTTGCCCGACAGATTTTGTAACATCTGAAAATGGTGTCATGGTTAACTATATGTTGAGTCGCTCCATTTTGATTCGAGTGTTTATTTGTGCAGGGGATTGTAACGATGAAGGGTCCCAAGGGTAAGGGGACTGCTAGGAACACTAGGGAAACTTTGAAGCCCGTGGATGACAGGTCAGTTTTTGTGTTTTGCTTATATTCAATTCTTGAATTTTATTTTATTGTTTTAGGCTTAAGTTGAACTTTAAATAGATTGTTCCTTTACACGATGGATTTTATGGTATTGGTTTCAGGGCCACTGTCATGTTTATAAATTTTTTATCTATATCTGATGTTACATATCCAATGGTGTATACAGCTGGTACAGGAATATTGTAGTGATGTGTCATGTATAATTTGGCTTTTCAGAAAGATTGGGAAGCGAAAGGCTGTTGTGAAGGCCGACAAGAGTAGCAAACGGCAGCCCAAGAAGCAGAAAAATGCCAAGAAAGACCCCAATAAACCTAAACGGCCTCCTAGTGCTTTCTTTGTGTTCCTGTTTGTATCTCTTTCTCTGTTGCTTTCTCAACTAGATTTACTTGGTTTTGGAAGATATGAATTTGAAGATCTATCTGATCCCTGTCTTGTTAATGCAATAGTGAGGAGTTCAGGAAGGACTTCAAGAAAGAACACCCTGATATTAAAGCTGTGTCAGCTGTAAGTTGTATATAGATTTGCTTTCTTTCTTTCTGCATGAAAACACAGTTTTGCCTCCCAAAAAACCTACAGATTTGTTTGTGGTATGCTTTGATTGAAGGTTGGGAAAGCTGGAGGGGAGCAGTGGAAATCCATGTCTAATGCTGTAAGTTTTCTTATGTTTTATACTGATATTGGGGAGTTATCCGGCCTTGAAATTACGTTCTTTGACATGAAAACTGATTTCTGTCTGAAAGCCACTGCAAAATATATTGTTGTGCAAAACTGTATGATTTGCTACCTGACACTGAAATTCTATGGAAGTCTTTTGTGATTTGGCTGAATGACTGTCGACTTGACATATGCCAAATGATCCATGGCTTTCTTACCCTCTCAATTTGTTGATAAGGTGGGTGCTCTTTTGAGGCTGAGAATGGAACTTAAACCGGTCCTCTTTTAGTCAAGATAAGATCACTAGTGTTGAAATACAAAAGATAGTATTTCCTTATTAGATGATATTTCATAATATCAAAATGTGATCATTATCACGTGATTTACGTTCCTTATTTTGTAAATTCATATGGTTTATAATGGGCATTATCATTGTATTATCAACATCAAGTCAAGAAGATCAAAATGTAGCCTTAGCAGGAGTAGAATGGTGAATGAGGCTTCTAAGGTCGAACCACTTCAAAAATTCCCTGTCTCTCTCTCTCTCTCCTTCTTGCTTTCACTATTCTTTTCATATTCTTCATTTTATCATAAATTTCTACAATGAGTTCTGTCAAGATAAGATAATTTAGTGATATGGAGATGGTTCTTTTGGTGAACAACTTCTGTGATGTTCCATTTGATTATATTATTGGGAATGAACTATGTGTTATTTTCTTAAGCTTTATTGCCCGGTTTGAAAGGAAAAAGCTCCATATGAAGCCAAGGCTGCAAAAAAGAAGTCCGAGTATGAAAAGGTTATGAAGGCCTACAACAAGAAGCAGGTGAATATATCACTTCTACTATTAATTTTTTTTTTTTTTAACTCTTGGTACTTGTTAGGACTTTTTACTAGCTTGACATTATTATCTTTACGTTGATAGGATAGTGCAATAGATGATGGTGAAGAGGAGTCAGACAGGTCAAAATCTGACGTGCATGATGAAGATGATGTAGCAAGTGCAGAGGTAGTCCTACTTCTATAATTTTTTTTTTGGCTGCATTACCTGGCATGTTTGTCATAGCGTTCTTGGTTATATAAAACAAGTACTTATTGAGAGCTTTGTCCTCAATTCTTCTGAACTTGTTAAGGAGGTTAACTATGTTGTAGAAGAAAAGGTGGCTTCCTGTTCAGAAATGGTTAAATTCAAATGCCTTTTTCAGTTCGCCTGCTTATACGAGTCATGAGTTTCAAATTGCTCACCTAAAATATTCAGGGCTACTAACATGGGGAACAGAATGAGTGTGGCCCTGAAAGATAATAGGGACTATGATGGGAAAGTAGCTTTAACTCATTAAGGAACTCATGGGGAAACCCAAGTAAACGTATGGATTACATAAATTTGGTGATTTACCTGAAATGCATATATGGGACTTGAACTCACAGTTTAAAGTTCCATGGTTTTGTAATTTTTTTTTTTTTTTATGAGTTCCATTCTGGTCGTAAATGGGAATGCATAAGTTTTTTTTTTTTAAAAAAAATGTTATGAAGATCCTTTTGGTCTATCCATTAGCCACATAAAATGACTTAATTCAAGTGAGTTTTCCCAGCAACCTCGGTCTCTGTTTTGATGCAAACATTGGCTTGTTAATTCAGTGACCAGGTTAAGATGTGAACTTTCCATGTCTTGTACTGTTCATGTTGATTATGGGGTTGTTGCTTTTGGTAGTTAAGATGTAATGACTTTATCGCTTTGCAGGAGGACGAAGGGGAGGAAGAGGAGGAGGATGATGATGATGATGATGAGGACTGAAATTGGATGCTTTGTGACTTGGCCGTAATGGTTGATTGATTTAGTGGGAAAGGATTGTGGTCCGTGGAGAGTGTGTTTAAACTCCTAGGTGACTTTTAGTGCTCCTTGAAACAGCAAACACTTTTTTGGGTGCTGCTGCCACTTCCTATTTAGTCTTATATGCTCATCAGGAAGTTTCCTATTTGGTTAATAATAATTTTGGTTCTTTTGGTAAGTGATGGCTAAAGATTATATATAATCTCTCTCTCTCTAATAAAAAAGTTGACATCTTCATGTGAAGAATGATAGCTGAAGCAAGCTGTGATTTACATGGAAGCCGTTTGTTGAATGTTAATATTTTATGAACCATTAAATTCGATAATTCTATGTAAACTTCTTTTTGGAGGGTGAATCGTTAATTGTGATATTACTTTTCAATCATCCGGATTTCATTATGAACTAAAATATTGTCCCGATCATTTCAGACATACTCAAGCCTCATCAAAAAAGTTTACTTAAGTTAGGGTTGGTCATTTTTTAACTACGGAGTGAACATGAAATTAGTAAGTTATAGATTTTGGAGGAATGCTAGGTGTACAAAAGTTTTTATACAAAAATCTGTTACAAAATGAGGTGAAACTAAATGATTGGGTAAAAGATAAATTCAAATTTTAAACTACCCATTTAGTGTCACCTCATTTTGTAAAAAATTTTTGTATAAAAACCTTTGTACACCTATCATTTCTCTAGATTTTGTATAATCAAGTTTGGCTCCTCATTGCCTTAAAAAAAAAAAAAAAAAAAAAAAAGGGGATCAACCCAAATAAACCTATATACTAAATGGATTAATCTGTTTAATTTATAAGTGATCTGTTTGACCTGTATAATTATAAAATCAGATTTTTTGTTTGATCTGTATAATTATAAAATCAGATTTTTTTTAAACCATATACACAAAAACTTCACCAAAACTTTCTGTTCTATTTTAGAGCCTCCCAAAAAATTTATGTCACAATACTATTTAATTTTTGTTTATAAGTGATATGATTTCATTTATTTGATAACGTTTTTAAAAATAACAGGTCAAACCGGTCAAATGGGTTAAATGGGTGGTATTTGGGCAAACCTAACAAGACATGTCTATCAATCGGGTCACCATATCAAGTTAGATCATTATTTAAATGAGTTATTTCAAAATTAAAAAATTCGACCCGTTTAACTAAATAGGTCATGTCAAAGTTGATTCTTAGCAGATCAACTGATCCGACAGGCCAACTCGAATTGTCGGTCCTAACTAGACTTCTAACTCCTAACCAACAATGTGACTAAACAAACCGCATTCTCATATGCGTTTATGTAGTACAGTGAAAGGATCCCCTTAGCTTTTCTTCTTTGTCGTCCAAAAAAAAAAAAGAAAAAGTGAACCATTCCTACAAACATACTGCAGAATATGAAATACAATGCAAATGAAGAAAAAAATAAATAAAATAATTTACGGTTGAGGTTTGCTGAAAACGATTTACAGTTTCAAATGCTTCTTGGGAGCGACAAGAATTATATACAATCAACTAGGTGTTTATTTACACGTTGTTCCCAGCCCCTGAAGATAACCAAGTCAACGGTGCTGAGAGTCGTAAGAAACAAATGTAGGATCTGGAACAATGAGAGGCAGTTTATCAATGTACATAAAAAGTCTCTTCAAGTTCTCCCTGGAGATCAAGGACAAGTCAACAATTTCACGGCGACTGATGCAGATCCAAAGGTCGCCAGAGTCGACTTGGCTGAGACTATCCCGGCAAAAGGGGCATGACTGCGATCGTACACGCCTAGAGAGCAACCAGGAAACAGCAAACCATGATGAACAACTTAACTAGTATAGTAGTTACAAGAAGAAGAGAAATAAAATCTCCAGCACTCATTGTATAAAAGCAAGTCCTCAAAAAACAGAAGGAAAAAAGAAAAGAAAAGAGTAGACTCTTTCTGAGTGATGATTCATACTTTTCTGGTGGTGGTTGCTGTGATGATAGACAAATTAGCAACAGGCCCTAAATCAAATGGCACTATTTCATTTGGGAGCAATCACCACAAGCAGTAGATGCAGAATCTATGGGCCTAAATGACTGCATTCAATATTGATAAAGAAAACATAGTTCCACCATATTTTTGCTGACATTATAGAGATGAGACATTAAGTTGGGCCCTAGCCATAAAAAGATGCCATTGTAAGAGAGAGCCTAGTTGAACATCTTGACAATTAGAATGTTCATTCCTTTGGTTGGAATGCCAAAAATCTATCTAGTAACACTGAACTTCTGTAAGAAATAAAAGTATCTGTACAATATAACAAATTTTTGCTTTCCAACAAAGAAAACAATAAAATATGTAATAACTTTGTGATTTGTTACTTACCAAAAGAAAGCTGTGAGATTTGGTTAAGAAATGAGTTTGGATTGCTTTTGTATGAGAATTATGAAACATAAGCAAATAATTTTTGTTTTGATAAGTTCTAACATAGCATAAACAAATATGTATAGTATTTTGAGGTTTGTGTAAGAAATCAGGTCCGGATTACAGTGTAGTGAAACCATCTTTGGCTAGCTGTAAATTTCCAGAATGAGCAGAATTTTAATCTAAAATGCCTATTTAGGTTCTGATGATCTTACTTATGGAAACCTCGAGTTGATTGCATAACTTCTGGGTTAGCCTTCCAGGGCATGAATCAATGATCATCCCATAAATGCACTCTGAACAAGTTCAATCATTAAACTGGGACAAATATGGTGTATCTGATAAACAAGTTTGATAGACAATAACTAATTGTGCACTGCACAGGAAACTGCTTAAGGATAAACTAGATTCTTCAACATAAAGACCTTGATGATGATGTCAAACTAGATTCTTCAACATAAATCTCTGGAGGCAAGTTGCAATTGAAAAAAGAGTGAGAGCAAATTTGGTCTTGCTGGACATTTAGTTAACAATAGGGCTAATGGTCTAGATGTACAGAATCTGGAATTTGCAAGCTTTGAATTATTACATGTTTTTCCGCTTGTGCTTGTGCATGCGTGTGAGTGAGAGTCGGTTAAGAATTGTTGGTCCACCCAAGAGAATGCTCTATGATAATGATCATTGATCTGATCTCTTCGGTTTCTCTACAAAATGTCTCAGAGTTTGTAAGCAACAACAAAAAGGCCATGGGCCTTAGATATTTGATAACATAGATTGACAGTGCCCTTCAAATGAGTTTCTTTTACATTTTTTTCCCTTTCTTCATCTGTTAAGAAAATGAATGGTCTGTTTAGACTTGCTCTCATCTAATAAATAAATAAACGATCTTTATCATTTTCATAGGATAACAGTGTGCAGATAATAGATTGCTGAAATATATAATAATAAAAGCAACTAATTCATAATTGTTAGCATACCAATTTTGGTAGCACTTCATACACATTGAGTGACTGCAAATGGGCAACACGACCTTGCTGTTCATCTCCATGCAAATACCACATTCTTCTTCTCTCTCTAAATCAATTTCAGAGAGCTTTCCTTTTTCTGACTCATCCTTTCTCTTGTATTTGGTGGCACAAGTTTCTCTCTGTTTCCTGTCTTCTACATCAGTGATTCCTCTTTGAAGTTGCAATAAAGAAGGAAATATCACACCTGTTCTCAAAGAGCCAAAATGGTACAAAATGGATTGCCAGACAGTTGGAATTCTTCAGAGAATACATATACGCACTGAACTAAACAGGGAAAAAAGAAAAGAAAAGACAATTTTCAAGAACTTGACAGAAAGAAATCCAATTCCTTTGGAATCTAATTACCGTAGAACTCTTTTAGACTGGCTTTCCTCTCATGAATATACATGGTGGTCTTCCCATCTTGATAAGCCTGTGACAAACCTAATACTATCACACCCTTGACAAGATAAAGGTACCATGTTCGACACTATTAAGGATTAGACATTAGATAGAAACGTTACGGTAATCAACGAAATAGACTAAAAGCAAAAATACCAGATAAATGACTGAAAGAAAGATAAGAAATTGCAACTAACTTTGTATATAAGAATCCTAAGCAATCCCAAGGTACCAGCAAGGTGACAGTCAGTCCACTGAACAAGAAAGAGAAAAAACTGAGCAGCTGGACAGTAGGATAATCTCATCTGAACACAGGCACCATCGTATTCCCTCGGATAATCAGAAGCCCTGTATCGCAAGATGTACTTTACCCCTTAAAATCATTGTTACAAATAGAATCTGCAGTATAATTCAGTCCCGATGGATGCACCTTCCTGTATCCCCCACCCCCCNCCCCCTCCTCTCCCCACATTTCTTTCTCTACTATGAAAAACAAATTATCAAAAGCAGAAGACTTAAAATATGCAACAAACATAATTCAAGAGCCCCAAAAATATATTAAAAAAACCATGCAATGGGCTCGTGCAAACATTGGCTGCAATGAGAATAGAACTAGGCCCATCTCTTAAAAGGATTAAACGCTTAGGATGATAGATTTAAAATAAGATTGCAAATGGAGGTACACAAGCTTTGACTGGTTCTTTCTGAGAATCCACTGTCTCAGAACCTAAAAAATACTAGTCTGTTGTGGTGACTCCTCAGGTTTTTTCAATTGCTGTCAAACACCCACCATCCCAATCAAGCATGTGTCAATAAAATCAACAGTGGTTGTGTATGAATCAGGGTTACACATTCAAACTCCATAAAATTTCAACACAAAATCACCGTAAAGCAAAAATTATCTTCGCAATTCAAGAAAGAAAAAAGCTTGGGGCCCATCGAATACACAGACCAGTTATCAGTAGTTGGAATGTACCGCAATTTTCTCCAATTGGGGCATAAGCATATTGCACATACCACCGTCACAACTTATAAATTCAAGTAAAGTTCCTTTACATTATGGGTTTTCTGATAAGATTCCGAAATAAACCCTTTTATTTGAATTGAGCAGCTAAAAACAGAAAAACAGAGAAATACAAAAAACAGAGGAAGTGAATTAAAAAAAAAAAAGAATGGACTAAAAATGGAACTCATCTTTCACAGCTAAACAAACAAGAGGGAAAAAAATAAACTTCAATAAATTGATTCTTATAATCTTACTCAAAAACCCATAATTTTGTTTCATAAACTAAAAACCCACCCACCCACCCAAAAAAAAAAAAATGAAAATTTGAGAGGGAAAGAGAAATTTACAGAGTATTGGCAAACTGAATATCAGCTTCGAGGGCCTTAAGGGAATCTTTGAAAGACTTGCGCATTTTTTCTCTCTTCATTCATCCACCACAAACAGAAGCTCACCCAATAACCCTACCAAACCCCACCACCACCATTCACTCCCCACCTCCAAAGGCTAAAAAAACCAACAAATCCAAAACAAACCCAACTCTACAGCTTCCTCTCACACTTTCTATAAACACCCAGAGAGCCCCTTTTCTCTTTTCCTGATAATAATCTTCCACGCTTAACGCCCCAGCGTCAGTATCAGAAACTCTTGCACTTTGGAGAGGTTCCACACAGAGAGAGAGAGAGAGAGAGAGAGGTGGGGCTGACTTGGCTTTCGCTTGGCGAACACGTAAAAAAGTAATATATATATACATCTCAACTCTTCATTAATGCGAGGTAGCGGCATAAGATTGAAGAGAGAGTTCCGAAATGACCAAATTGCCCATTGGTGTTCATCGAAATTCATTTCATTATCGCTTCCCAATGTTTCTGTTCACTACCTGCCGGCTGCCAGTGACCTCACTGATGTCACTGCAGAAACACGAAAAGTAATTTATATATAACATTAAATTTAGATGAAATTGCGAAAATAATGATTGGTTGAGTAATTCCGAACTTAATAGCTCTTAATTTATGATTAAAATCTTTAATTGGGTCTACTCGTATTCAAATCAGAGTTAAGTTGAAAATTTTAGTTTTGGGGAATAAGAGAGATTAAGGTAAATCAAAAGATATTGAAACTTGACGTTTAAGTGTTAATATTTAATCATATTTTTAATTATGATCAAATTGATTCGACCGAAACATATAGAAAAGTGCTTAGCTTCGGATAGTTTTTTTTTTTTTTTCCTGAGATAAATAAGGGAAAGGGGAAGGGATTAGGGATTAGGTTCGTTTACGTTTGATAATGGTTTTGAAAGTATTTTTTGGCAAAGTGTGAAAAAATTGTTTTGGTGATTTGATATAAAAGTGAGAAGTATGTGTTGGTGGGACCTATATTTGAATAATATTTTGTTTTTGTTTGAAAAATATTTTATGTTTTGAATTCTTTCTTAATGGTTTTGAAAAAAAATTTAATTTTTTTTTAAAAAAAATTTTAATTTTTTTTTTAAAAAAATTTTAATTTTTTTTTTTTAAAAAAATTTAGTTTTGATGTTATATAAAAGTGAAAATATTTTTTTTGAAAAACTTTACAAATGTCTTTAAATTTCTACACGATTTGAAGAATCTCTCAAATCTTTAATTTTTCTCAGTTTTACCGTTTGAATTTTTAATTACTATCAAAACTCAGAAGACTCCCTTTCGTTTATTTTCACCGTTAAAATTTTTTGAAATTTTTAAAATACCCCTATATTTTAAACAAAAAAAAATTATAAAAAAATATAAACCCTAAAATAAGGGGTATTTTGAAAATTTTAAAAAAATTTAATGGTGAAAATAGACAGATGGGGGTTTGCTGATAGAAATTGGAAGTTCGAATGGTAAAACTGAAAAAAAATCAAAGATTGGGGATTCTTCAAATCGTGTAGAAGTTCAGGGGGTGTTTGTGAACTTTCCCCTCCTTTTTTTCTTCTTTTTTTTTTTTTTTGTATGAGCCACATTTGAACAATGTTTAGTATTTTGAAAAGTGTTTTATGTTTTGAATTATTTGTTGGATTCAGCTTAGGTGCTATAAAAATGATCCAGATTTAATTTTAGAGGAGTGCTAGAACATTTACTAGAAATCCTTCTAAAGGATCAACTAGAATTTTTTTTTTTTTTTAAATCAAGTGGGGTCTATCTCTTCATTTGAAGAGGTGGGATCCATTTGATTTAAAATAATAATAAAAAAAATGCTAGTTGATCTCCTAGAAAAAATTTTAGTAGATATTTAAGCATTTTTCTTAGTTTTACTATCTCTTTCTCAATAAAAAATTAAAACTAAATCTAAACCATTAGTTTTTTTATTACACTTAAGCCAAATCTTTATTTGTTAATAATTTTGAAAAATGTGTTTTTTTTTAATTGAAAAACATAAAATTATTTTCAAAACCAGTCTCTTTTTTTTTTTTTTACAAGTATTAATTTAAGAGCTGCGTGATAAAAATATCCGTGCAACACTTTTGCAAGAAATGTCTGTATGCTTTTGTCCAAAAATTCATCTTCAAAAAATAATGCTATAAATTATATTTTTATTTAATAATATTGACGTTAAAATTTTAACAAATTTTTGGATAAAAATGTAAACTAATGAGAAAAATCATTATTAGGTATTTATTTTCTGGTTGAGCTGAGGTGTCGTTTTGCAGCTCATCGTTCAGAATTTGGATCCTCTCCAGTTCGAATGAACTGGAGAGGAGCCGGTCCTTGTTTTTACAAGGACAAAATGGTCCTTTTAAATGTAAAAGGACCATTTTGTCCTTGTAAAAACAAGGACCGGCTCCTCTCCAGTTCATTCGAACTGGAGAGGATCCTGGTCCCATGGTTCATGGTTCATGGGAGCTGCGTCCCTCAGTCGGTGATGATGTGAAAGAGACATTCTAGTTCGTATGAACAGGACAGAGTAATTGGACAAGGTGGTGGGAGCATCTACTGACACGTGAAAGGCATGCATTAGCTAAAGCCTAACCGTTACTGGCGGATCCCACCGTTGGTGGTTTTATATTTTGGAGCTTATAGCGCTACGTGTCGTGAAACGCATGGACCCAACAAAGGAGCAGATGTATAATAATTGAGTGCTTTTAAGGAAATTACAACTTAACTTTAATACAATTATTTTTACAAACTTAATTGTCAATAATACATTTTAAATTATTTCATTAATTATAGATTACGGCTTCAATTTATATAAAATTGTAGTATCCCAAATAATTTTCATAATAATATTACTAAAGAGTAAAGTATTCATTTGACTCAGTTTATTAATTTGAGATTTATCCTTAAAATATTTAATGCTCTATTAAAATTGAAAGATATTACATATCTATTTATAACTCATATCTAGTCTATCTCTTTTACCATTGAATATGTAAAATTCATATTTGGTCAACACATTTGATGGTGAATTTACTCATCTCTTGCATGGACGGAAGTAGGAGATAATATGGGGAGGAGTCAAAGACCAAAAAAAATTATAAGGTAGGGCAAAAAAAAAAAAATTGGCTTGAAATTTTTTTGTTTGTTTGTTTGGGGGGGGGGCCTACCAGTCCCTCCTCCCTCGGTCTCTGATATCTTGTATAGAGATGGACAAAAAATAAGTAAAAGATGAAAATAAAACATTTCTTACTATAAATATACATGAGAACTAAAAATACATATGAGATAACAAGTTATAAGAATATATATCAGTTTAATAGGCCGAATTGAATTTCTTTCAACCCAATTTAGAAGAAGACTTCATTCATTACCCCAAAAAAGGAAAAAAAAAATGTAATAGATTATGTGTCTTCTTTTAGAAAGAGAGGTTGACTACCTACAAACTTTGTGGTCCCGTTGATTAGATTAAAGATCAAATTTTGTCAATTATTATTAGCTCTCAGCTTAAATTATAATATTTGTTTTGCTAAGTGGCTTTAAGTATAATATAATGATGTATGACAATGACAATTGACAATATTGTTGCTATAGATAGATAACCATAGGGTATTCAAGAAGTATTATATTATTTTTTACAACTTGGCCTTTCTCCTTTCTCATGACTTATCATCCAACTAGTGGAAGGCCCTACCAACATTTAACTTTTATTAACTATAAAAATATAATTATGGGTATGTTTATTAATGTATTTTGACTAGGTTTTTTTTTTTTTTTTTTGAAAAAAAAAAGTGTTTTGATGTGGAATCAAAGTAGAATTAATTTTTATATTTTGAGTTGTTCATTAATTTTTCTTTTAGAAATAAAAAATAAAAAATAGAAAACAAAGATTTTAACCAGAAATGGCCTAAAAAATGAAAAGACTAACGAGTCACACAGCTGTGCAGCTTGTGCACACCGTTAAAAGATGGCTACACATAAAGGGAGAAAACCTATTTAGTATATGTTTATACGATTATTATATGACTGAGATGATGTGGCAGTGAAAAATTAGTCATTGATTTTTATTTTTTTTTTATAAGCCTTTGTTGATTGAAAAATTGATTTTTACTGTCATTATTATATCAAAATTCAATAATAATTTATCACAAATTCAATAATAATTTTAAAAATCACATAGACTTTTAGTGGATATAAGGTGAACATAAAGTTGATATTTATCATTACTCTAAATTAATATATGTCCTTAAAAAATATGATTTTTCACATATATTTTTAATATAATTAGCAGAGTATGTGATTTCACATGTATTTTTAAAAATATATATAAAAATGACATGTTTTAAAGAATTTTCTGAGGAAAACTTTATCCATAATATTAGTTGGTCAAATTGCTAGGGAAAAAAAAAAAAGCCCAATGGCAGAGGTACATTGGAAAAAGTTTTGTGCAACCAAAGCATGACGAAAATAGCATAAGGGTGTTATTTCACCACAAAAGCAACTGATTAACATCAAAGGTTTTTTTTTTAAAAAAAAAAAAGAAAGAAAGAGAGGAAATGATTATTTACATAATTTTATAATGAATATGTTAGGTGAATGATTTTACAAACACGCAACGAGATAATTGTTTAGGTTCTAAAGAATAGATCTTTTAAATTTGACGAAACATAAACCCTATTTAGTTTCATGTTTTATTAAAGTTTAATATTGCCTATGAATAAAAAGTTTTTTTTTTTTAAAAAAAGTTGTCCATTTTTGGTGATAGATACTGGTTTATTCTATTAAAGAAATAAATTAAATTGGATTTTGCAACTATTCCATTGATTGGGCCCCTGAATTTAGTTTCTAGATACACCTAGTTTCAGCTTTGCTTTCGTATTGAATTATACTCCAGCAATTCTGGTGTTCATAAATCAACGAGGTTCTTATTTATACTCAGCTTGATTGGTCGCAGAAATCGGATTAATTGTTTTGGAGAAAAATATTGGGTGGAAAAAATAGAAATATCTTCATAGTCTTGCACAACACTCTTTTGGAAAACGCAATTAAGAGCTCCCCTCATGAGTTTCAATTATCTCTCTTTCAATTTAGGTCACTTTTGCACCTAACTCACGTGAGTAATCCTTTGCTTATTTACTCGATAGAAGATTGCGTAAGAGTCTTATGGAGCCAAATTTTGTTGAAAACCTCAATCAAATATAAATGCACTACCTGGTCATGTTCTAAATTCTATCTCATTTGCCTGGATGTGATTATTTGAATATTATAAATTTCAATGGCCGTTTGTGATTATTTTTTTTTCCTTAAAGTAGGGAATCGGATGGGAGCAATAAAATGGTCTAAAATTCATTTTAACTCTTTAAAGTAGAGAAATCCCTATAGTAGGGAGCCAAATGAGAATGCTCTAGATCCAACTCCCTACTTTGAGGAAAAAAGTAGGGAGTATGAAATGGCTCCCTACTAGTAGAGAGCCATTTCAATCCCTACTCTTATTTTTTATAATAAAATATTAATTTATTTATCTAACTTTTTGATTTTTTCAATTTTATTTATTGGAGAAAGAATACAAAAATTCTTAAAATATTATAAAAATGAAAAAGTCAAAGTGGATCCCTAGTTTAGGGAACCAAATGTAGGTGTTTGGAAAGTGGCTCTCTAAAATAAGGAAAACTGATTTTACTCCTTATTTTAAGAATAAAAGTAGGGAACCAGATGAGAATACTTTTAATCATCTCTATACAAGAAATGTTTAAATATGTTATTAAATTTTGAGATCATACATGTGATCCTATAAATTTAATGGTAGATTTGTACACCTCTTTATATGGAGATGGGCAAATGATAGTTAAGAGAATAAAAACAATCATTTCTCTTTAAATTAACTACATGACTACCATATGTAGTCTGACCGCAGCTTAAGAATAAATACAAAATAAGTACTCCTAATGTAACACTAACTGCATAACAAAAGTAGATACTACAACATGCTAATAGCTCTCCTTATTATCATACAACAGATTAACAATACATAAATATAACAGATCAGATAACTAGGATTAGGGGATACGTAATCATAATTTATTTGGATGAGTCAAAACTTCTATTTTGGGATTATATGTGGCCTGTCGGTGTTTATGAAGGGATAAAACTATCATGATCCCCATAACCTTTCGTGCTGTGGTAGTCACTGAGCTTTGGGTTATCTGATTAGTGAAATGGCACACGTATTTTTAAGTATTTTATTTTCAAGTGATAACTTTTTTATGTAACAGTAATTTTCACTATATATATATATATATATAGATTATTCTGTTCAAAATCTATGACTAATTATGAAATAAGCACTTAAATATATGTAACATTTCTCGATATGATAGTAGAAAAAGATTTAGTAAAAAAATAAAGGATAAATGTAAAAATAAATTCTTAATTAAATGCGTCATTTGTGATCATTCTTTGAGGTTTTAAAAATTGAATCTGACTGCTTAGATTTCTTGTGAATTTCAAATGAGTCCTTTTGTATGTTTTCTGTCCAATAAAGTAACGCCTATTAAGCTACGCAAACATTTCTTGCCACATTATATTAAATACTAATTATTTATTTTTATTAAATACTAAAAAATTAAAATTAAAAAAAAAAAAAAGGAGGGGTGGCCCCTTCCAACATATTATTTATTTTAATAAGATGTGGCAAAAAAAAAAAAAATGCTAACTTCTTAACATGCATCTCTTTATTTGACGGAAAACACACGGAAGGTTAAGAATAGCAAACAACAATTAAAAAAGATTTAATTTTAGTATACTGCAAGATACATGACTATTTATTAATTTAAAACCACGAATGATTTTTACAATTCAACAACCTCTTCTCCAATTCATTCAAGTGATTCAAAACTTTTTACAAACGATTCGATTTGTACCAAACAACACACGATAAAACTCATACAGATTCTGGTACATGGGCCATTTTTCAGAAAGAGGAAGAGAAAATCTTTCAAATTCAAGGTTTAAAAAACACTCAAAATTGTTCAGATTTTAGATAGACAAACTTTTTGGTGGACCGTTTCCACTTTCATCTAGCAGTATCGGGTGTGGGGGCAATGAATTATGCAACCCTTTTTCTCCTGTTGAACAGTTTAACCGACAAAACAAGGAGTAGAATTCTCAATGACGACCAAATAACATAAAGGCAAGAGAAGTTAAAATGAGCAACGTCATCTCAAAGGGCACAGGAAAACACAAAGGCAAGAGAAGTTTGAAGGCCAAATGGGGTGGTCGGCTACCTAAAATGGCTGAACCGTCCCAAAGTCATGTTTTCTCTTTGAAAGGGATGTGGCCAAAACAGTTGGGATTGGCCGACACTTTTTTTTTTTCTTATGTTGTTGTTGTGACTCGTTCTCAGCCGTTCATTACACGAATGGATGTGATTAAGCAAATTACAGATCCCTGCAATTCCTATTTATACAAACAGTACCCGAGTTGTTTAATTTGGTAATTGCAGGAAACACCTAACAATGATTGGTTTGGTGACAATGACAAGCCAACCTCTCATGGGAGATGAGAAAAAAGAAAAGTTGAAATCATATGGCGGGTCTTTTGGATTGAGAAACTACCGTTTACTTGTGGAACCGACATACCTTCTCAGCTACGCAACCAATTAATATAGAAGAAAACCATGGGTTGTTGTTTGCAAGAATTTGCCAGTCTTCCTGCAACAGTAGGAGAGAGAAGGGTGGCCGCTTAAGCTAGGACGGCACCAGAGAAAAAAAGTTCAAAAATAGGAAAGAAAAAAACAAAAAAAAATCATACTGACCAAGACTCCTTTGGATAGACCAAGACCAAGCAGAGCCCCAATTGCTTTCAGGAAATAAGAAAAAGGAAAAAAGTAAGTTTTCGGGTCAATTCAAAACCAGCGTTGGGGAATCTCTGACAAAGCCACAGAATCGGTAAGTGAAAAATATGCCAAAGTTGTCATACTCCACAGTGTGGACATGGTTTAGAACGAAAATTATGATGAATAAAGAAATAAACAAATGCAAGCATGATAAATAGGGATCCAAATATTTTGCGGAACACGTCAAAGAGCTTATATGATTATATGGAACCCACCTGTTATAGCAATTAGGCGGGTTATTAAAAATATATTTAGACAAGTAAATTTTATAAGAACTCTTTCACATTTGCAATTCGAATTCTTAAAAATCTGGACAACAAAATTAATGAAAATCTCTACCCAAAAAACAAGACATTACCGGATGCCAAAACATCTCAATCTACACGACAGACCTGCGACTTAGTACCTAATCTGGAAAAAAAAAAGAAAAGGTTTTGTGACAGTATAATGGCATAACTTGCAATGAAATATGCTTGCCACAAATAAATATGGTAGCTCCATAACCTCCATGCAGCTTTTAACACTCAGCAGCAGTGCAGTCATTTATGAGACGTTATAAATACCTTTAGGACATTATAGGCTACATTATGGTCAGGTCAGTACAGTTAGTGTCATCCCAGTGATCTAGTAGACTCTCAAAACTGGTTCCAGAAGAGAACTTCACACTATAACAGAAGCAAGAATCGAGGTTCTTTATAATGATGAACATGGTATTGGGTGCCTCTAGAAGTAACAACTCCAGAGGTTCTTCAGTGATTGCACATACAAATTCCCAGAAAGTAACAACTCATTATGTACTCTCAATGAACTGAAAATTTACCTTTTGGATCAGGAGAACAAAAGCTCATGTCGCTGAATGTTGGAGGAACAACATAAGCTTCTTTCTCCTAAAATTTGAACTATGATCTCTACCTGAAAAGGAACGATTAAGGACATGATTCCTCCAATTAGTGATTAACCAAGTGCGGCTACCCAATTCCTGAAATTCTTCAATAATTCCACTTGTAAAGGCAGATATTGCAAAGTCCCCCGAAGAGGTCTAATAACAGAAACATCCAAAGCAGCAGCCAAGCCTCCTGGTGAAGCAGTCAGGACTATGGAAATGGCTCTAATTTCACTAGCTGATAAGGGAAAATAACTGTCCTACTCTCTGAGCAGGTAAAAGCACTAAACTATATAACATCACAATACATCGCTTCAAATTTGACATGGTATCATCTTAAGCATATAAACACTCCATATTAGATAAATTGATAGCAATCAAGTCAAAATATTACCAAATAAAAACTAAAATGAAGGAAAGGACCTAAAATTTTGTGGTCCATTAAATACGTCACTTCAAAACTTTGAATAAGCCAAAATTACTTGTTTACATTAACAGGACCTCAAGTCCATCTGAACCTCTATAACTGTCCTTTCAGTGCACAACGTCACAGCATACCAGCCAAGGCATTCAAGTCGAAGTACCTTTTTCTAGCCAATTTTTTGCATGGCTCCATTTCCCTTATTTTCTGATAAAATTGGCAGAGGGAACTGGACACCTTCCTCAAACAGCATTGTGATGCACGCCACCAGCATGTCCATTTTGGCTGAGTGAGAGCCCACATTATAGGCGCATTAAATGAAGACATTTTGATCACCGATGCTTGAACAATCAAACAAGACCTGAATCATCAATGGCAATTTCCTTAGGGACCCTTAGATTTATTTGATCGGTATCCCATCCAGCTCTATTTAACTGTTGGATGAAATCCTCAAATCTATCTTCCATCTGCAATACGCTTTGTGCGAGCAGAAGGAAGACATCATCTGAACTGTCCCAGTTCTCATGTAGCCAATAAGTCTGCCACACACTACGCAAGACAGACACACTCGTAGCTTCAACCTGCAGAGGAATCTTGATTTGATTAAGCTGAGCCTGTATATCCTGACAAATATTTTAAATGCATACCTTGAATGAGACAAAGACCTCAAAGTCTCCTTGCTGTTGGTTCACCACAAGAATATATTGCTCCCTTGCATATAATTTTAGAAGTGTTTTCACCTGTTGCAATATAAACAGATAAATAATAGAAATGACCAGTTTACTTCAGATGGGACCATCAAATTTGTAATAAAGGATAGCAGCATAATATTGTGGCAATACCATGGAAACAGATCTCTCACCACCAACCATCTCCTCCAAGGACACACCAAATGTTATCCGTGGCTTCATGAATCTTTGCCATGATAAAATATTTTCATCCTTGTTGCATGCAACACATCCTGAAACCAAACTACCAAAAACATTTGTCATTTTGTATACTAAATAACTTATGTGATGAGCAAAGGACAAAAAGAGTGTGAATTTTACCTGGAACAATAGAGTGTAAAACATGTGATTTTACCAGCATACGAGCACGCTTAAGGTTTATCTGTCAATAAAGTTAAACAAAGAAAACAGTCCAACTAATCAGAGAGGATCTCCTGCTTTCTTTGTACTTTCCCCCCTTGTCACTCAGTATGTTTATCTAAATATGGTCAGTCGCAAGGAAATGAAACAATCCTAAATACCTCCCCAAGAAAGAGGTTCTTCAACTTAAGCTTTATTTTACGTCTTAAAAAATTAGGAACTGATTATAAAACATTCTTACTGTGTTAAATAGTAGAACCGAAAGTGATTGATAACGTAACCAAAGGTGCAGAAGCCTCGTGCTCATCCATGTCAATGACAACACTGGATAGGATTTGAAAAGGCCAGGTGCATCCTGCATTCATAACTCTAAAATAAATTAACAACATCAAATCAAGAAGTATGTTAGGTTCTAGTGAATTGACATCACTATCAAGGGAATATATGAACATCATCTTGGAACGACATAATGTACCAGAATCAGTATGCCCAGAGCAAGGCCAAGAAGCTGTGCTGCTACTTCCCAAACTTCCTCCTAAACCAATCGATTGATCAATTAAGGGGAAAACATTCTTTTTGGCATAAGAATGTGGAAATTTGTAGTTAAAAGTCGAACCCAAAAGGATAAAATTTTCCTCTAATAATGTGCACTGATATGGCATTGTGGTAGCAAATCAAATTCATTCTGCATCAAGTGAAGGCTTATAATTTCCTCTCACAAACAGAACCCTTGAGCAAAATCAATTGAAAACATAGGAGTAGAGCAGCACCAGTTTTATACCTCACTTCCTATGCAGCATTAGCTGATGCTAATGTTTCCATCTTCCTGATATACCAATAAAACACTCCAGAGTTCTATAACATGTCCATGGTAGTTTGAAAAATGACAAGAACTTTCCATTGCATGTGAGGAGCTGTCATTGCAAATATTGATGGTCACATTGTGCCCAAGTAGATGTCTATCCACAGGGTAGAGTTGCCTAAATAGCTGGGGTTGCTTTTTACGAAATTTGTCAAGAGGAATCAGGGACCAGAAGAAGTATTTAGCAAAAAGAGAAACATATATATTTTTTCAAAAATAATCATGGATTACTGATAGCCTCATAAATCATAATTGGGCAATGCAAAAAATTCTCTCCATTGAACAAGAAAGTTGAGGTACATGCTTTCAGTGATAAAATTAACGAAGGGGCAACAAAGACTTATTCATTGACACAGTTAGCAGCAAAACTACATAGTTCACTCCAAATAAATATGACAGTGAGAGATTTAATCATCAGAAGTTGCATTCAGCTTCAGCAGAGACATATACAAAGGTGTACCTTTGCTGCTACCTCTCCCAGATTTCCTGAGATTGCAAAATGGTTTTGAATCACACGGAATGAAGGATCTTTTAGTCCTCTTGCTACAGCCTGTATAAATTTAAATCTCAAGTAAATCAGCAAAAATCTAATCATTCATCTCATACCTATGGTGCACTTCTACCTTGATATGGATACGATCAACATATGTTTCTGAAACATAATTAAGGGGAAAAGAAGTGATTGCTGAAGAATGTCAAATACTTGGGGTTTTTCAATATGTAGTCATCAAAATAATCAAGTGAAGCCTATATGTAACACAAAAGGGGAATACCTTTGCAAGATTTCCAAGAGATGCCAATGGTAAAAAATAGGCAGGATATAATGGCGTACTTAGATCAAAAATACTGCATGATAAATTTTAGAAAAATTAATGGAATAGATTGAATACAATCTAATATTAACTTACCCTACATCTAAAGAAAGCTTGTTACACAAACCTTCCTGCACTACCAATGAAGTCTGCATACATGCGCCATTGTTTTGGATCATCATCAAAAATATTTCCAAACCGCCCACCTGGAAAACATAGTGAGAGTCACTGATAAAATTTCAGCACATAACCTTCTCTTTCTTCTAGCTATTTTTACTGTGCCAGACCAATGAATAAGCGTCCAACAGCTCCAATGCCATCCTTTGACACCCATCTGCAGAAACAATTGCATAACTTGCAGTTCAATCCAATTAAAAACTAGTTTGATACAGAAAAATTGTCTACATAGGCAGACATACACACAAAACAGATATATGTTCACATAAACAAAGTACACAAACACTCACACACAAACACATTTTCATCAAATTAAGTAAAAATATAAAACTTCCAAAAACATGCGATAAAGAATATACATAAAATCAATAAAAGAGATATTCACCTGATGGCAGCAGCTGAGGCGGCAGCAGTAGTTCCTGAGAATGAGCCAACACCGACTGCCTGCAAGGGAGTGCATAGAACAATTTTGGTCAGAAGAAAAGTACGTCTGAAATATTTTGAAGGAAAAGGAAACTTTATGAGAATTCACAAACTTTAAACATCATTTCAGCCACAACAACTCTGCAAGAAATACAAAATTAACTATACCAGATAAAATTCAATAAAAGAAAAAAAAAGAAACATAAGATCTACTACAAGATATTTCTCAGACTGCCTAACAAGATTAAAACCAGCAAAAGGTTTCTCTCTTCCTAATAGACATACCCAAGTAGAATTAATAGCCTGAGTTAAGACTGACATGCCTTAAGAAGACTTGATGTGACTAATGTGTGGCAGATCCATCCAGTAACATTGGTAGGGAACTGTAACAACATGTACTGCAAGTAATCATCTGACACTGATCCTGCATCAAATGCAAAAAAAAAAAAAAAAAAAAAAAGAAAACAAAGAAACAAAGCATATGTTCTCGTGAATCATACAAATTATCTTACTACACTTGGGTATTAGAAACACAAACTCAACTCAAAATTCTCTAATTCTATGGTACATCCATCGATAGTCATATTTTTCCACAATAGCATATAAGAAGTAAGACATATTCACTGGTGAGAAACAAAGTAAGAATGCTAATGTTTGTAACCTGGGAATCCTGCAGGCAAAATAAAATCTTTAACAATGTCCGGAAGCCACGATAATGTAGTGTCAGAGGTATGGAAGTCCTGTAACCTATTAGTCCCTGAACTATGCTCCTCAAGAAAAGTTCGCAATCCCGATTCTTCATCTAACATGTACCTGCTTGTGATGCCATGGGTCAGTGATAAACAAAACAAGTTACGGCCTAAACCCGAGGTTCTATCTTGTTAGAATATTAATTAAATGATTAAATTAACAATTTCTTATCAATTTAAGTTTTTGGGACAATTAGTCATTTAATATGGTATTAAACAAAATTCGAACCGTATTTATGCCATTTACTACTCATTTCAATTACATACTCCACTTGTTAAACTTCATTTATTAAAGGGGATTATTAGAATATTAGTTAAATAATTAAATCAATCATTTTCAATCGGCTTAAGCTTTTGGGACAACCATGATTTAAAGCAACGAAATATAGCCAATGCTGCAATATCACAAGTTGCTTTCATGTGCGCACTAGTATGCTCATTTTTTCAAGAATTTCACGATTAGTGAACTTGAATATGCAAACCAAGTCTTCAATAAGCTAGAATAAGTTAGAAAATTTTACTACAAGCAAAACTACAGAGACGAGACAGAACGAAAGAAAGAAATTTGGTTAAGTAAAGACCTCTTAGCAGTGCCATTGCCATATCTCTCCACCAAGATCACCTGCCTAAACGCCAAAACAAAACCGTGAGCCTAACACAACCTTCTAAACTACTTTCATACTTCGTTTTTTTTTTACCTGCCAAGATCAGCCCCGTCTTCTTCTTCTTCTTCCTCTTCGTAAAGATTTGGCTGCGAAGAAAAGCATAGAATTTGAAAACGACGATGCGTTGCTGTCCTAGTCTTTCTGGAAAATTCAAAGGCGCGCGTGGGAGATGAGACTCGCAGAGCGCACGACAGTGACGACATTGCGCAAAAGGAAACGAAAGGGCTTGGGGTTTTATAGTTGTTGCAGAGGCTTTTGGTTTGTCCCCCTTTGCCGTTGCAAAGAAAGAAAGCCAGGTGTCGCCTATCTTGGTCTTTGTGGTTCCACAACCACCCAATTGTACGGCTCACTATGACACGACGAGAAAGGGCGTCAATTAAAACAGTTGTGTGAATTAACGCCGTCGTTTTATTGACGAGTGATTACGGCTCACTTGGAACCCGACAGACAATCGAAGGCTCGGGCCTAGGCCCAATAAATTTCAAATTCCGTTCCATCTCCTTACCTAAAGGTACATAAAAAATCTGAATGTCTCATAAATAATGCATTTTATTTGATAATGTAGTTTTATGTTTTTACCCTTTTTCTTTCTTCTTCATTATTAAATCAGACAGAATTATTTTTGTCTTTTATTTTTGTCATATAAGTGGCTACGTGTAGAGTTTATAAGTGATTGAGATGCAATTTTTTTTTCCTCTTGTTTGAGAATTTAGTCATAAACTTTATGATATTTTAGAAAATCTTGTAACCTATCTCCTTGTATTTCGGTCTCAACTGATTTGAAACAAGTTTGTTAGGCAGCCTCAAATTACAGGGAAGAATTGATGTGGTTAATTTGTTTTTTCTTGTTCATTGGAATTCACTATACTGCTCATAAAACTTCAATCCCAATTAAGTTCTACGTATTTTAAATTTATTTGTCAAATACGTTTTGTGCTATGGTGATAAGTTTCTCTATAGAGAATAAATACGAACACTCCTCTTTGATATTTTTCTTCTTCCCTGTGAAATTGATTATGGGTTGAAGAAAATCATATGAGTGACTACGTATAGAGTTCATGAGTAATTGAGATGCAATTTTTTTGTTTTCCTCTTGTTTGAGAATTTAGTCATAAACTTTAAGAAATTTTGGAGAATCCTGTAACCTATCTTTTTGTATTTCGGTCTCAATTGATTTGAAACAAGTTTGTTAGGCGGCCTCAAATTACAGGGAATAACTGATGTGGTTAATTTGTTTGAAAATATTTTTGGTTCTTTTGATGAGCAAAATTTTTAAATTATAATTTTGTAACTACCGGTTGGTTTGATGGTTGATTAAGGGTTGATTTTGTTATTATTTTTTGAAGAATTTGAGGTTTTAGTTATGACTATTAATAATTGTTTGCTGAGAGTAGTTGAATTGCAAATCAATGTTAGACCCAGTCTGTTGTAATAATTGTTTGCGTCACGTTAATTTTTTTTTTTTTTTAAGGATGCAACATTCCACGCCAGAAAATCTTGCAGATGTAGAGTCCCACCACATAGAAGTTTTCTACATCCAAAAATTATCTTCATTCAATAACATCATCTTATAAAGATAAAGTTTAATATATAAAAGATAAAATTGAGCTATATTATCTGTGTGATTTGCATGATAGTAATTGAAAATTCCATAGTAGCTAATAAATATAATAAAAATATATATATATTATCTTCCTTAATCGTACATGTAGGTGTAGTTATAGTTTTTTATTATTATTATTATTATTATTTATATTTAAATATGGTTGCATGAATGCACGTGTCTCTTGTTTAAAAGATTGATGTCCAGTAGTTTTGAATGAATTTCCTTGTGCAATATAGTACTATAATTGTTAATATTATAATTAAATATTATAAATATATTATATTATGTAATATATTAATATCTAGATTATTGAACAAGTATATATTGAATTTTTTAAATAAATAAAGTTAAATTATAATTGAGTAAATATATATATTAAAAAAAACGAAAGACATGTGTACAACTTATTGATACGGATAAATACAAAAGAGATTGAAATTCAATACAACTCAATGCTATTTTTTATCTGAATGTTAATTTTTGTAAGATGATGTTATTGAGTGAATAGAATTATTGGATGACTTCTATGTGTTGGATGACTCTATATTCTTGTTAGTGTTTATGTATAGGTTATTAAGACTTATTGAAAGAGAAATTTAAAAATAGATATGCTATGGTGATAATCCATACGTCCATGTTTATAAAGTTTTTTTATTCATGGCAATTTGGTTTACTTTAAACTTCATAGTTTTTCAAGGTCCATGATACATTATAATGAAAAAACATTTGCTAAAATTACAATCTTATGTTCCTATAAGATGGTTGAGATAACACCCATAAACATGAATATGTTTTATATTTTTCAATACCCTTTGATTTAAAATAACGACATATTTTTACTATTTAAATTAACTCTCTTTATTTTTTTTAGTATAATCTAGATATTGAATATACTCTATAATATAATATAATAAATATATGTTATTAAAATCATGATATAAACATTAAGTAATATATATATAACACCGAGAACTAAGCACGTGCAATGCTCGTGCTGTCCCACTAGTATTACAAACAAGAGTGAAAATTTAAAGTCAAAAGGATAATTCATTAACTCACAAAATAGAGCCCCTGGACAAGGCAGCAGTGGGAGCTCAAGAAGTTTCTGGTAGAACATAATCCATACAAGGAACAGGAAATTTCGGTGGAGCTGGAATTCCACAAAAAATTGGCATCCTAATTCCTAATTCTCACGTCGTTAAATTTCTTGGATTTTTTTTTTTTTTGTCTGAGCCTCATGAATTCTTAGATACTACATTACAGAAATAATGGCTAATTCTAAGGGGACATGATCTCCACAAGAAAAAATGGGTGGGAATAGAATATTCAGAAACAATATAATGGCATCAAAACTCCAGGCTCTTTCAATTACTGGCATTCTGGCTGTGTTTACTGCGATTTTCCTCCGTGATTCTCTGAAACTCTTTCTCACTGGCCGCGATTAGGCGTTTAACAATGTCAAAGGTGGTAAGCCTAATGCTGCAGTAGCCAAAAAAAAAAAAAAAGGATTCATCAGGTAATAAGTGTAGGAACAATGACAATGGAAGTAGAAACTAAAGATAAGGATCAACTCAATCATGCCTAGCATGGAACCATACGAAAAATGATGGTAAAAGTTGTAACCATGAGAAATCCAAGCATCATAATTATCCTTTGTACAAGCAGAGCACAAAACAAAACAAAGTAATTTCATTTCCATGGGACGTCCAAAAATACACTAATTATTCTATAAAATGAAAAATAAAAATAAAAATCGTTAAAGGAATATTTCTTGTTTCATGGAAGCTCTTCAAACAAATCTAAAGTTAATATTAGCTTCAAGAAAACTCAACCAAAGGCATTATCAGCTGTACTATCTGTCCAATACAAGACCTAAATCCAAGGTTACATAATAGATAAGATGAAACTGCTATAAATGTGAACCTGCTATTTGGTAGGGTTTTTAAAGCATTGGGAAGAAAGCCTCGGTACAAGCCGATTATTCCATCACGTGCCACTATTCCTGCATTAAAAATATTTTTCAGATACAATGATCTTGACGATAGATTTAAAATTTTATCTAACCGACAAACAAATGACAATATGGGACTTCATGTTTGAGAAATCATTGAAGGTTTTGCAAATATCAACAACTGAAGCAAACCTGTAAACTTAACACGAGTTGTGCAACCTACATCTCCCTGGCTCTCGGTTTGGTCATTATACTCAATAGTCCTCCAAGAAGTGGGATAAGTATCACATCTTTTTTAGATTAATGACAACAAAATTACCCCACCCAAGAAAAAAGCTTGGAAGGTAAATTCATACATAAAATAGAAAGTCCACATGCATGCAAAAGTTTGTATCTCCTACCAACCACTGAAAAAGAACAATTCAAGGAGGTGGAAAAAAGAAGAAGAAAAAGACCGAGAGAAATACCATTTCTTACATAACGTGTGACCACATTTATTTTATGACAAAGCACATATATCCTAAGAGGAGAAGTTGAGGGACAGGTCCCTGACCCAAAAGTGATCTCCATTTCTTGAGCTACTCACCATCTAAACTTTGAACCCATCCGCAAGATGGCATATTATACACAAACAACCATGTAACAGATAATTTTTCCTACTTCTATAGAGCTTCCTCTATATCTCAATTATTGATGTCTAATGCTGATACGATGTGCGCCAATATTATTCTTCTGTAGGAGAGCATAATGATAGCAACTTACCCGGAAAGGCATCCAGAATAGTCTTATAAGGTGTGCCCCTCATTTGCATCTGTCTTCTCACGGTGTCCAAGGGATAGCATGTGATCGTGGCAAGAGAAGCTGACACCACAGCAGTCAGTAGAGATGCTTCGGTCCTTTTCTGATATTTCTCTGGCAAAGACTTCTTCACCCTAGTATCCACAAAAGATTTGAATGTATAATATACAACATTCCACTGTATTCTCCTTTAATGTGCTATAGAAAATGGGGCATTAGTGGACTCACAAGTCAAAAACACAAAAGTTCACAGCAATATACGGTGCTATTCCGAGAAGGGAAGGCCCAAGACCAAAGTAAAATGATGCAAATCCTTCTTCTCTGAGCATGTTTAACGCAACCTGGAAACAGCACATTACTCTTCATATTTACATGGAAAGGTCATCTTGTCATATATACAACCAGCAGGCTAATCATACCTCAGACATAGTTCGGCACCCTGGTTCAACTGCTAACCGTAACCTCAGGACATCTAAAGGGTATGTTATCTACATAAAAAAAAATAAATAAAATTAAAAAATTAAAAAACTATTGACATTCATATATAGACATACAGAACAAGTAGAACCAGAGATAAGTGACAAATATACAGAAATCCAAAAATAGAGATAACTGTCCATAAAGTATTTCCAAGTGGAAAAACAAGGATAAACATTATCTCGTAATCTCATGAAGACAGAAACAATACACTTCAGAAAACCCAATATGAACTACGACATTACTTACAAACGTGGACGTCATGCCAGCACATGCACCTGCTGCAAGTCTTCCAATAACAGATAGCTCACCATCCTTTCCCCTAAATAGTTTCTGAAAGTTCAAATGTAGAACATTTAGTTTGAGAACTATAGAGTATTGCGCTAAGATTTGCTTAAAGACAGTTTTAGAACAACCTTGTAAGTTTCATAAGCAAAAAGCTGGACTGCACTGTATGGTATGACCCGTATCACCTGCAACATTTAAAACAAAGCCCAATCAACATTGCTTGGGATAAACAAATCTGAACTACAGATGGAAAACTCCAAAAACCTGAGGAAGGTTGCCTTTCCAGTACCCTTTGATCCCTTCTTCCTTCCCAATCAATGTTATGGCCTGCACACCATCATTGACATGGGACAACAAAAGGATATCAAAAATAGAGTTTGAGAGGATGATAAATTAAGCATCTCCAATAATATACATACAATCCACATGGGTTTATCACATAATTAAACCATTTACCATAAGAGAAGATAACGAGAGGCATAACTGAACCACTTAATTAGGCAGGTAGTGTTCTTTCAACAATTTGATGTCATCAATTTCCTCTTTCCTTGATGCTATCATCATTAAAATATGCCATTTAAGTATGGTCATATTGTTAGAATCGAAAGATATAACAAGCAAACAAGAACAGCAACAGAGACAGCAATCCCTTCTATCCAAGCTTGATAATTGCTTAAATGTGCACATTTTCTAAATTAAAATAAGCACTATCATACTTTGTTTTGATTTAATTCTTGCATTTTATTGTTAATTGGGGTGTATTGTTTAATTATGATTCTTAACCTTAAATGACATTCTAATGCAAGTAATTAATATTTTTATTATTATTTGTTTTGTATGTAGAAATTGGTAGAAGAAAAGAAAAAGAAAAAGTAAGCTGCATGGAAACCGGTTTTTCAAAGACAACTCGGTCTCTTCTGATATGCTCCTCGTGAGTTTCTTTTTTTTAAGAAGCTGAGTAAAGTGCAGAGAGATGCAGGACACTGTCTACCCAGCTATTTTTGTGAAATTGAATAAAGCACCAGCTGGGTTCTTGTTTCATTAGAGACACAGCTACCATGTGAAAGACTGAAAATTAAAGGACAAGTAAGACCAACAAGAGGACAAGAAAAACCAGCTCTTTAAAAGAGCTGGTGCTGGATGTGAACCGAAAATCTTGAGGAGGCTGGGAGTTTCTCCATGGGCATTCGGCCATTTACAGTTTTTCTCTCTAACTTTTATTTTTCTTTTATTTGCTACGTTAATTTTTAGCACTTTGATTATGGGTTTTGTTCTCATAGTCATGAGTAGTTAATCTTTTAGTTAGGGCTATGGGTGAAGCCTAGCATTTTTTATTATATGTTCTTGAGACTATTTTAAATGTTCTTCAAAGATTAATGATTGAGTGTTGGAATGATTTTAATTTGAGAAAGATTTCATGTTGACAAGTTATTTTGATTCATTATCATTTTTGTTTATATCACATGCTTACTTTGTTTGATTTGTTATGAATCGAATTTATAATGAATGTCGCTTTTAACATGCATGTCATGAAAATCAAATCTTCAATCAAACTCATGCTCAATCAACTTTAACTTTTAATTAGTGTTTTATTGTTAAATATTCCGATTAGGATAGTTGATTCTCTACCTAGTTAAGTTATAATTATTTGTCTCAAAATTAGGTAATAGAAAGCTAGGTGGATCCTTGAAGCCCTAGTGTTTTTCTCTTTAACTTTTCCTTAGCTCTTATTTACTTAATTTAGTTTTGTTAATTTAGTCACTCAATTGCTCCACTTTTTAGTGGAAAACAAAAACCGAATCATTTTTTTTTTCTGCACGATAATAGGAATTATATTTTAGTGTCTATCATTTTCTGTGGATCAACCTCAGTCTTACCGAAAATTTATTACTTGCGATAGCCTACAGGTTTTGCAATCTTTTTGACGCATCCCACTTATATGGGGTTGGCCATGGAAATTTAACTTATCTATTAAACTATGTGTAGAGCAGCCACTTCTTCAGCACATACTAGCACTTACCAAATATTCGTACACCTCATATTCATGAAATTTTGCAGCTTTTACGTTGGTTGTGAGCCGCCTAACACAACTCTAGTCCAGTAGTCCCTCTCTTTGTTTGGAGTGGTAGAACAAAAGGTATTACTCTAAGCACCAACAGTGGCTGAGTTTAGGAGCTGAACCTTAAGGCTATTCATTTTGAAAATTATCAGCAAATATTTAATAATATCAAATCACCCATCTATAGTCCGACAACATCTAACCCTAAACCACGGAACAAAAGCGCAGAAATGGTGAAGCTATTGTGTCCGTGGATCCTTTAGGCAATTAACTTAGACTTCTAAGACAAGTGGTAATTGGTCAAATAGCATCCTAAGTTCACAAAACAAGATGCAGAACAAGAAAGTGAACATGTTATAATCTCCCATGGTTATAAAAGGCCGAAATCAATATTTCAATTATGATAATTATTAGTTTCCTCATATCATCAATAAAATCAGATTTTGCAATGGAAGAATGAAGAGCAAATGTATCATAGCCCATATAACTTTGAATCAGATGCAATGAATTCCTGCTATCAGACCATGACATACAAAAATGTTAAAATATTAATTAAATGATTAAATTCATAATTTTGTTCTTATTAGCTCAAGATTTTGCCACAATTAGTAATTTAACCAAAAAAAAAGAAAAAGGAAAGAATCCTCTCATACCTCGATGAAACCAATCGCTTTCTTAGCACTTTGTTGCCCAACTCGCACACCGTGAGTCTGAGACCAAAAAAGAAAACCACAGGCTATTTCAAAGTAATTAGAAATTCCAATTGAAATAGAAACTACCTCGTTTATGAAAATTAACGCCCACATTTTTAATATCTTTTAGCAATGGTTTTGAATTACAAAGAAAACAAAAACCAAAAAAAGCGACGAAGTTAAGATGATGGTTGACAAAGCACCTGCATGAGGAGCTTGATGCGTTCGAGCGGAGCCGTGACGGTCTTGGCAGCGGCGCCGGAGATTGCGCCAGCGGCGAAGAGCGCGGCGTCCTTGGGCACGAGAGCGGCTATAGCCAGCGGGTGCTCCAGGAGCTGAGCCGGAGTCGGCTCGAACTCCCTCTGGTATCTCTTTTCTGCCACCGAAACGCAGGCGAAATTACCGCGGCTGCCACTCGCAGTACAGCTGAGCCGCGCTGTCTTCCATAGCGGCTCGTGGTCCGTGGTCTGAGTGAAACTGGAATTGAAGCTTTCTCTAAGGCTTGGGATGTTGCGGCACACTAGTGCGGCTCTCTCGTCGCTCATGGCTTTGGATGGAGTTTGAAAGTGTTGGGTAGGGGCAGAAAAGAGATAAGGCTGGCAGCGAGGTAGTCGCAGTGAGCGAGAAAGGAGTTAGTGTTTTCTGTTGTAAGCTTTCTTTTATTCTCGGATTCTCCTCCGATTCGCTGTGTTCCGGTGCATCTTACTATTGTAAGCCGTTTTCTGTTAGCAAATTGACTTTTCGTATCTTAATAAAAAAACCAAAAAACAAAATACAGCTCATTATAATTTTCTAGAACCTTTAAACAAAGGGATTCGGATGAGGTGTGTTGAAAAATAGTAGATGAAGTTTTTTAAGAGAAATAGTGAATAAAATTAAATTTGAACCATTTAAAAAACTAAATGCTCTTGTATTTTTTTTTTACGGCATAAAATTATATACTAAAAAAATTATGTATTCCTCACATGTTTATAAAGTGCGTTGGAATAAAATTCTCTACTGCTGGTTTTCACTCCTCAACTCTACATGCCACCCACACGTCAGTGTGTGTTCCTTATGCGCTCGGTAGTGTTCCTCTTTCTCGTCGTGCTACTGTTGTTTGGGTTTTTTGTAGCTCTTTGGTTTTTCTTTTTATTTTTTCTGCTTTGTATTTTTGTTGTTTGTGTGTTTGTTTTTATTTTTATTTTTGTATTTCTATTCTTGTTGTTGCTTTTTGTAGGTTACAGTCTCTTTGTTCCTTAGTGACTTAATCTTGTATCTGAAGATTGTTGCTCCTTGTTGACAAATTCTATAAAGATTTTGGGAGTGATGCCCCTACCTCAATCACCCTTGGTGGTTGTTGTTACGAAGCAAAAGTTCGGGTTAGGGTTGAAGGATATTTCAAAGGTCATGCCCCTGTTTGCGTCTCTTACATTAGAAATTTGGGTAGAGTTAAAAAGTCTCATGACCATATTTGTTCAAACTTACTTTTGATTCAAATCAAATATGCTACAAAATATTAATTAGCAGTAAAATCTTCTGCTCCTTACCCCTGTCTAAGCTGACCGTTAATGGGGCAAGCCAATATTCTCTCACAAATGAGAATATGGTTGTGTATATGGTAAGACGGGGCCGGATTAGGATGGGAGGACGAATGTCCCCCAAAAAAATTTTAAAAAATCCCATTTAGAAAGCATTTTTACATGAAAGGTATGCAATATTTTTGTGTTCATCCCCCAAACTTTTTGTCTTCGTCCCCTTACTGACAGACAGACTTTCAAAAGTAGAAAAAGATGTTTTATCCCTTTTCATTTTGAATGAAAACGTGGGTGTGGGTTGATTTTTCCGAGAAAGTGTTAAATAGTTAAAAATAAATGTAAAGTTTAGATACAAATGGGAGGGTGAGACTTGTAATTTAATTTGATATGGGATTTCATGCCTCATTTTTTTAATTTTATTTTTGACATGGACCAAGAAGTGACAAGCAGTGAATTGATGGATGCAACCTTTATTTTCCAATTTTTCCCTTTTACTTTTCAAATCTTAAACTTTCTATCTAAACACATATCAAAATCTATTTAAGTCTACATCTGAAAGAATCAAGAGTGAAGAACAGTGATTCACCATGCACCTCTCGTGTTGATGGATGACTTGCCAAGTCTTTAGGTGGTAAGTTTGTCCTCCCTCACTACAAATCTTGAGTCTGCCCATAGTTGCATGCCTACATGTTGTTCACCACATCAAGTAGGAAGTTAGGAACCCAATTCCTACTCGGTACTTAAGTGTATAAAACCAATAATCACTCAATATTTGGGCCTGTCATTCTAGGCTGTGTGTCCAACCCGTTTTAAATAACAACCCAAAATTCACAATCAATGGAAGCCCAATAAAAACAATATTCTAAATTGTTTCCCCACAATATCTATAAAAAAAGAACCCAAATCTAAACTATAGGTTAACAATGACAACCGCTTTAGAAGAAACATATAAAAAGAAAAAAAATCACCTTAATCTCTGCTAGATTTGCTCGGTGAGTTGGCAAACCAAGATTTGGGTGCGGGGTGAGGCTGTTCAGAGAAATGGCTAAGACGAGGTTGACGGGTAAGGATACGATATAGGCCTTTAACAGTAATAAGCAGAAAATGGGCCAATTATAAACAAAAAATGAGACCCAACTTGGACAAAAAAAAAGGGATCAACTATCGGCCTAATCATCAAACAAGACCAACAAAAGCCGAGCCTGAATCATCCAAATAAGACCAACAAAGGCTAAAGGATGGGCACATGGGCCAAATATAGGCCACTTGGCCCTTTTTTTTCCAAAGCTGTTCTGGCTTTTAATTACATATTGTTGCCCAACTGGATCCACGATCAGAAGTGTTTTGGAAGCCAGGAATAGAATCCAAAAGAACCTCAGAACTGCAGCTAGATCATAGATGTTAAGAGTCGTTGGAAGCAAATGCTGCTTCGAGAAACAATGGAGGCCGGACAGTATTTATTAACCTTAAAACTTTCGTGCATAACGTAAAGCTTCAAACGGCCAGTCAATCGGTTACGGACTGAAGACGAACAAGATCGATCCACACGACACAGACTATGATGTTTTCTGACCAATAAGAACAAATTACAACAATGGGTAGGCTTGGTTACAACATTAATTACTACCCAAAAGAGAATTGAGTACCACCGAAAAATAATCCCGGTAGGCAAAAAGTGGACTCTCATATATCTTTTTGTTCTCTGATACCAAGCGAAAATCAGAGATAAAACATGAGAGGAGAAAAATTGAAATCCGCTGGATTGAAAATTGGTGTTAGCCTATAGCTTTAATATTATGAAAAAATTTATAATTGAATGAAAAATGAAAATAAATAGCGGAATAAAAGAAAATATTCACAAAGATGAGAGACGGAGGAAGAGAGAGAAACACACAATGATCCACATTTATAGGAAAAAGGTGGTAGGTGAATACAATATAATTAAGGATTTGATTACGATCCCAATTTTATTAAAATAAAAATTAATTAATTAATTAATTAATTATTTTTCGGCTGGGGGTATAAAGTTTTGAAAGATAAAATCTAACAAGCATGTAATAAAGCTTTAAAAAACAAAGTTGAATTGCAAACCCAAACAAACAACACCAATTTTCATTTATTAAACATTATTGCAATACAAGAGTGAAGCAATCCAACCCATATGTGCCGCATGCCAACACTCTTTTTGGCATTTATATAAAAGAAACAAAATTCTAGTACAAAAAAACATTATGTTACGAGACCACCATATATATGTGCTATTGCCGCTCTTCATCAAGCTTCGATCGATGGTATCATATAAAACCCATCTCAACTTTAGGGGCATGACAACTTCCATTCACCAGCAAAAAAACAAACATGAAACTGTCGGCTTCCGGATTGCAGGCGCGCGAGTCCAATCAAAATCAAAGAATAAAAATTCCGTTGAATCTGTTGAAGTTTCAATGGAGCAATCCTTTTCTGGAGAGTGACCCCGCAAGGCAAAGCCTGCAATGCATTCAAATTTCTTAGTTAAGTTTTTATAAAAATCTTATATAATTATATGTTATGTGTAAATAAATGTGTGTAATAGAAAAATTAAAAAGGGGCAAAGTTTTCTTCCCAAATTAAAAGTGTGGTTTTTAGCTTTTAGTTATATTAAAAATGTATGTAAAAATCACATGATCTAAAAATATATGTCAATTTAATATATTAGGTTATTCCAATCAAATTTAAATAAAAACTTTGTCGAATTAAACCTACCCTTTAAGCTCTGAAGATTGCTTCTGCTGTCATCTTAAGTCCCGAGTTGATGACATTTCCTTGCTCTGGGGTTAGGAAGTAGAGATTTAGATATTAATTTCTTCGACATAATGATAGCTATATATATATATATATATACCATAAAAACGGTGATGTAGGTACTTACTAGGTGGTGGTCTGGATACGAAGAAGCATGCTCCAATAACAACGTAGCATAAGAGAAGAACCATCCCTTTCATGTAGTGAGAAGTTCCATCCTAAGAAAATTCAGATTCGAATCTTCAATTTAAATGAACGACGAACAGACAAAGTGGAGAGTAGTGACATAATTGTCCGTTGGTAAAGTATTAAATAAATGATTAAAGGTTCTGATCAAACTTTAACTCTTAAATTATTATATTTTAATTAAATATTTTACTTATTGAACCTTCAGTAGCGTTAACGCTTAGGCATTATAAGATTAAGTTTAAGTGAAATAATATTCTTACCTGCAAAGTGAAGGCTGTAGCAATTATTGCTAAAGCAAGAGAGCCGGTCTCAAGGATATTGAAATCAAGATCCATATTGATGCCCATAATCCAAGCCACAATCACGCACAATGGAACCTGAGTATTTAGAAAATATATATTTAGTATAAATTTTGCAAAAAACTTTGATCAAGGCATTAATTCCAGCATCGATTGGTTTTAAATTCTCACCACAAACATTGCAATTTGAGTCGCAGACCCCAAGGCAACACCTAAAGATATATCCTGCAATATTTATGCCCGAAAATTCCACTCAGAATTTATCTTATTATTGCCAAACAAAGTGGCGAAGTTTATAGGCCACCATATTATATACTCACCAACTTGTTCTTAAAAGCAAATATGACTGCTCCTGCATGTTCTGCTGCATTTCCAACAATTGGTAGCAAGATTATGCTGAGGAAGCTGACCGACAAGCCCCAGGAATCTGATGCTTCCTGAAAGGAATTGGAATCTTAGTGAATATCATATTAAACATAGCTTCTCCAAATGCTATGAAGATGTTTGTTAGAATATTAATTAAATGATTAAATTATCAGCTTAAATTTTTGAGAAAAGTGATGATTTAATATGGTATCAGAGCCAGAGGTCATGAATTTGAATATGAACTCTAAAATTCACCCAATTTTAATTAAATATGTCTAAATGATTAAAAAAATAATTTCCTATCCACTTAGGTTTTTGAAATGAAAAATAATTTAAAAATGTCCAGATACACACTATGAACATGGTTGAGTTACCTGAATTGTACCCACGACATACTCGGACAACAAAGCTATGATTAAGGTCATCCCGACCAACCAAGCAAATCCACTCCAGAAGCCTATCACGGCCGTTTCTTCAGGAAAGTCATCATCACCCTCGGATTCCTGTTCGGTTGTACCAAAATTGTTAGACTAAGTTAGCATATCAATATCAAGAAAGATTGACCAGAAAATTCTTTAGCCCTATAGTAAGCATATTTGTAATACAAGTTTTTGTCACAAAATGGTAAATTGATGTATCTAAATGTCACACTTATTAATTTGTGAGGTTAACTTGAAAACGGATGATAATTCAGGGGGTTAAAGTATATTTATCCCTTTTTATTTTCTTTTGTTTTTTTAATAGATTTGAAAGTAAAACTACCTTCACCCCGGCCACCTTTACTATTAACACTCCAAAAATTAGAGTAGTTTGGTATTGCGATTTTGCAAACAAAGTGAGATTTTAGACCAAATTCTAGAAAATGTCTCGTTTCAAATCGTAAGGAATGGGGTGCGTTTTTAAAAACATGCGATTTTAAAGGCTAATATGCAATTTTACGACACAATTAATTATGTTTTTAAAAATCGTATTTTCAAATGGCACGTTTTTAAAAATCGCAAACTAAAACAAATCCTTATGTTACGTTTAATATGTCGTTTAATATGCGAAATGACTATTCTATTAAAAAAATGAATAATTTTTATTAAAAGTAAAAGAATTTAAAATGAAATAGCTTTAGCATATTAGACATTCTTACAGCTCTTGATAAGAAAATGATTATTCTCTAAATTAAGAATGTTAAAATATTAATTAAATTATTAAATCAACAATTTCCTATATGCTTAATTCTCTTATCCGCAAACAATTGTGAACTAAAATTTGATAAGAAAATGATTATTCTCTAAATTAAGAATGTTAAAATATTAATTAAATTATTAAATCAACAATTTCCTATATGCTTAATTCTCTTATCCGCAAACAATTGTGAACTAAAATTTGAGATAATTAATTACCTCTGTGGCTTCAAACAATTGGCGGTGTGTCCACATTTGGAAGACGAGGTACGCAGCGTATGCAATAAGCATAACGATGCTACTGGCTCTCGACAGCTGGAGTGTTGGGTCAGCTGTCAAAGCCGCCGAGGCCCCGGCATATCTAAACAACATCGGTAGCAAGTGGCACAACAACGCCAGCAGCAGCAGGAGTGAGTTCACATCGGCTTGTCTCTGTTAAACCAACGGTCAATTTAGCACCCCCACCAACTTCAACCATATATGCGTAGGTAGGATATTTTTTATATATATAATTAATGTTGTAAAATTAAGGAAGGTAGTTCAGAATAAACTCACTCTGTCGTATTTTTGTTCGCTTCTAAGGTTATAAAGGCCACCGCAAAAAAGAGATGTCCCAAGAACCAGAAGAAGATTGGAAAGAATTGAGCCTAAGAGAGAATACTTGACCAATTCTATTTTATGGTCCCTCAGAGCAAATAATGCGATAATGAGCTCTGTAGCATTCCCACATGTTGCATTAAGGAGCCCTCCAGCTGCAAAATTAAATCACAGAAATAAAAAAGTTATGTATATACCTTTTCAAAAAGCTAAAACTGACAAAAACATGAGAGATCAGGTTAATTCCTACCTGTCGGGCCAGTGTAATAAGCTATTTGTCTGCAATTCATGATACAAGAAAACCAGAATCAGCATTGATCATCCCACAGACAAATTAAATGCTTTTGCCCATGATGAAAATTGAAAAATACATGCAATTAAGTATCAAATTTGAATATTGAGAAAAGCACAAGTCATTACTTAATTAAATCCCACAGGGGTCAGGGGTGGGCCGGGTGGCAATATCTCCGGTTAATCGATCATGTTTGAATCATGTCAATTTATGTATCTATGATTATATGGATCAATTCGAATAATTTAATTAAACGAATCAAATCTTTTAACTTGTATGCAAACATGTTTATATAAACGGGGGAAGAAAATTTAACTTGCATAACTTATTTAGTAAACATATTGTATTGAATTGACCTGAATGTGACCCACTTCAACTTGTTTCAACCAATTTAATATAATTGGATTCAATTGACCCAAATACTTAAATTGTATGACTTGATTCATGACAATTAAGTATAAACAATTACAAAACTCAAAGTAGTGACATGTATTTTTTTTTCCTTGAATCTTTTGACTTACTCTGTCAAGAAGCTGACACGTTCAGCAAGTGGTACAAGTCCAAGTAAGCTCAAAGCGAAAACCCAGGGCTGTTTGCAATAGAATATATCAAAGCGGTTATGATTATAATAAATAGGAAATAAATAAGAAATAAGTAAATTTTTCGAGGTCATGTTCAGCTGTATATACTTTACTTATTTTGATAACCTATATATATATATATATATATATATATATAAACTGAATCAGTCATTTTCACAATTTATAATGCATTTAAGAGAGTTGCTTTCAAGTAAGAAAATATATTTATATATTATTTAGCAACTTAATTCAATTCACCAGAAAAGAAAAGTCCCAGAATTCATCATATCTTTGATATGCGTGTATAAAATATATTTTGGTAATTAAGCATAAAGATGAATTTCTGATTCAATTATTTAGAAAAACCGGGCCCACGTTACAAGGAAGAAGATCAACTTACTCTTCCAAAACCATAAGACTGGGCTAGAATGGCTAGGGGGATGGCAGGGAAGAGAACAAAAAGCTTAGTCCCGAAAACAACCTCTTGAAGATTAGCCAACATCCCTCTAAGACAAACATAAGGGATTTTTGAGATAAGTGTGAGGTCTGACTTCTTTCGGAGCGACGAGGATGACAGGTTGTGCGCGGTGCGGCCATGGCCGCCGTGCCGCATCTCCTTGGTCAAGTTCTTGAGGTTGCCATTTTCCAAGAGCCATGGTTCTTGGCGAGACTGTGAAGCCATTTTTGCAGCTGCCACAACCAAAGTAGTACTGTTCTATAGCAAGATTGCTACGTACGCTCAATTTGTAGACTATTTTCTATATCTCTATGTGCCTAGCTTAAAGGGTTCGAGTGAGCTACTGTTATAAATAGGAAAGAGATACTCTCGATTATTATGGAACGTTTGCATCTTCCTCGAAGTTTCTCATTTAATTTGTAGCTTTTTTTTTTGTTGGTATATATATATATATATATATATATATATAACTGCAAGGGGAGGGAGAGGAAAAGGGGAACTCCAACTAGTGGTGCCCAACCGATTTAGCTACCGTTTGGGTCACATCAATATGAAAATTTTCATTATGTCATGAGTAAATTTTGTTTTCCCAGATGATTAAATATAATTATGGGCCAAAAGACATTAATATTTTTTATATGAGTAATGCTATTCTTCATATACATTTCACACCGGTTAACGTGCATATATTTTGAGTAGCTTTTTATGTCAGTTACTTAAAAAACAAAAAGAATTACTTAAAATACATCACGTCAACTAGTCGTGAAAAGTAACAATATTCTTTTTGTTAAATGATGCTTGGCAAGATGTCTAGCTTAAATCAAAACGGTTCAAGGTTATGCTTCATGCTTATATTAATTTAAGCTAAAAATTCTTATGAGGTTACAAATATAATTAGGATTCAGATTTTGTGCAATTAGACTCCTGAAATGGGCATCTAGCACTCCAACCCTTCATGTTCGATCAGGTAGGCCCAAACACTTACCCTAACAAGATGGGGTTCCAATGCCCTCATTGTAACGGGCAACCTTATTACACTAATTAATCCCCATCTCAAATATTATGAGCACTTGTATTTGGACATTTAACAGCTCTACTATAATTACTCTTCTTGTCCATAAACATATCTTATGGATGTTGGTATTGTGTTCTTGCTATTTCTGATATATATATATCTTCAAAATTACAGTTAGGAAACTAGAGGTGTATACAGACGAACACACAGTTATGCCAGTTTATCTAATATAATGTAGAGAATAGTTTATTTGTACCATGTTTGTCTGTATTTTGTGTTTCCATATTTCATCTGTATCATTAATACTATTGTATATAATAATTTTAAAAAAAAAAATGATGAGAGAGATGCTTAATTATGTACGACAGTTCAAATAATATTTTCCAATTAATAAAAAACTTTTCAATGTTAAAATATTCAATGCTCAGAAAAAAAAAAAAAAAAGAGTCAAACTCTTTCTGAAAAACAGTTAACAGTAAAAGTTTAAAAAGTTGGGTTTGACCAATCAGCAATTATTCTCATGAACTTTGGCTCTTCTGGAAACAACTTTCAGTTTCCACCCAGTTATATACTAAAAACAACTATCTTCTTCGCATTAATGAACACAAGTCAAAAACTATAAAGGCAGATGACTAGGTTTCCCCCTACTAGAATTCTTCTGACACTCACAAGAAAAAAAGAAAAAAAAGAAGAAATTGTAAACCACGCAACTTTTTCTATTCTGTTGGGTTCACACATGCGAGATACGCGCGTGCAGAACTTGACGAGTGTTTTTATCCATAAAAAAATCTTGTGGTATCCATGAGCCCAAGATATTTTAGATTTTTGCTTTTTCTAAGAATTTTATTGTCTGAATATTACCTGTTTGGCAAAGCATTCTATTCTTTGTGGGTGATTCTACTGTAGCATGATGTGATTGTTAAGAGGGAATGTTTTGTATGGAAAAGTGAAATTTTTTGTTTTTTAGTGAGTATTTTATTTGAATGGTAATAAAAAAATATTTGATGTGATATAAAAAGTAAAAAAAGTTGTTAAAAAGTAGTTGATGTGATATAAAAAGTGGGAATGTTTTTTTTGAAAATTAGAGTGGAATTGGAATGGGGAATGGAGTAGCTTGCCAAACAGGGCCATGTCATTTGCCTAAATTAGTTTTGGGGAAATTTCACAAACCCCCCTGAACTGTCATGCCTTTTGCAATCCCCCCTCAAACTTCAAAACCTCTCAATTTAGTGTATTTAAGTTTCAATTTTTGCAATCCCCCCCCTCCGTTAGGATTTTTCGTTAAATCCTAACTGAAGGGTGTTAAATTACCAAATTATCCTTAATATTTCAATTTTCAAATTTTTTTTTTTTTAAAAAAAGTGACCCACGTTGGGTCACCTGACCCAACGTGGGTCAGCCGCGACCCACGCAGCGTGGGCCAACCGTGACCCCACGGCTGGGTCACGGCGTGACCCAACGCTGGGTCACGGCGTGACCACGGCTGGGTCCACGGCGTGACCCACGGCTGGGTCACGGCGTGACCCAACGCTGGGTCACGGCGTGACCCAACGCTGGGTCACAACGTGACCCAAGCGGGTCGCGACGTGACCCAAGCTGGGTCACGCCGTGACCCAGCCGTGGTCACCAGACCCACGGCGGGGTCACCACCAGACCCCCGCCGTGGGTCTAGTGACCCACGGCTGGGTCACAACGTGACCCAGCTTGGTCACGTCGTGACCCGCGTTGGGTCACGTTGTGACCCAGCGTTGGGTCACGCCGTGACCCAGCCGTGGGTCACCAGACCCACGGCGGGTCTGGTTGTGACCCCGCCGTGGGTCTGGTGACCCACGGCTGGGTCACGGCGTGACCCAACGCTGGGTCACGGCGTGACCCAACGCTGGGTCACGCCGTGACCCAACGCTGGGCCACAACGTGACCCAACGCGGGTCGCGACGTGACCCAAGCTGGGTCACCGCCGTGACCCAGCCGTGGGTCACCAGACCCACGGCGGGGTCTGGTTGTGACCCGCCGTGGGTCTGGTGACCCACGGCTGGGTCACGGCGTGACCCAACGCTGGGTCACAATCACAACGTGACCCGCGTTGGGTCACGTTGGACCCAGCGTGGGTCACGGGTGACCCACGGCTGGGTCACCCGTGACCCAGGTCTGACCCAAATAATTTTTTTATTTGAAAATAAGGGTAAATTGGTAATTTTTAAAAAAAATTAGGGGCATAAAAGTTATTTCACCCCTTTGACCGTCTATCTTAACAGAATTGACTAACGGAGGGGGGGATTGCAAAAAATTGAAACTTAAATACACTAAATTGAGAGGTTTTGAAGTTTGAGGGGGGGATTGCAAAAGGCATGACAGTTCAGGGGGGGTTTGTGAAATTTCCCCCCATTAGTTTTTGATTCTAAAGAAGATATGCACGGCAGAATTAAGGCCGGAGATCATATGACGTACAACTCACCGTACTGTACTGGCATGGGAACCTTCGTGGAAACTTCGCAAGCCCAAACAAACTTAGATATGGTAGGTTATGGCGGTAATGTTTATCCTTTAATGCATGATTGAAGCGGTTTATAAAGACAACTGCTATGTCATTGTTTAATATCAGATCAAGTGGAGACTGAAACCGACAGAAACGATTTTATAATTTATATTAGATTTTATAAATTAAATAATATATATTATGTTGTCACATCATTTAAAATTTATGAATGATGTGACATATGAATATTAAGTATTTAATGTAATAAAATAAAATTTAGACCATAAAATAATTAATTTCTATTTCATTTGAAATGAACATGTGTTTCAGTAATTAATTAACATATATATTATTGTTTAGAACAATGTATTTTTTTCTAAATTAAGTTCCGAGGAAATTCAACCAACCAACCTGGTCTATTAATTAAACTACATATACGTTAGAGCATGCTAGCTTTATCGATAGACATATACATATGTTAATTTAATACATTGGGTCAGTTTGGAAAGAAAAACTTTATTCAATTCCCTCCAAACCTATTTGTTTAAGAGGAATATTAGCGTTTCCCCTAACATAAAATTAACTCCTTGTTCTCTAAACTACACTGTTTTTAAGTGGCTAAGCGCCAAGGTAAGGAAGGTAGAAAGAAGTTTCGCTCTAGTAGAAAGTATGGATAGAGCAAAAGCTTTCTGAATTCCGGGTGGCTATATATTTGCCACTACTCCAATTTGCTCTGTGGATGAATTTCGGTAGCACAAGTTTTTCAAACGTTTTACTCACGGAAGGTTGCATGGTGCTTACAACTATGGTAAATATTGCTTAGCTTAATTATCTTTAATATTTTATGGCCATGAATAAATGCACCCACATTTCTCTTTGATACAATAAGATCTCTCCCTTTTTTTGAGCTCTTGGTTAGGTGGAAAGACCTAATTTTAATGGCTTATATGTTTGTTTTTCCACATTGTTGATGAGTATATATATATATATATATATATATATATAGTACACCGGCCAACCCCAATTATTTTAAATGTTTTTTTGTTTTAGCTATGTACTAGTTGTCTCTCGAATGATTTTGCTTCTCTCAAATCATTGACTAAAGAGGTACAAAATGTTGTTTTCTTGACCTAATTTTTAGGTAGAGATAGTGAAGTTTGCGTAATCAATTATATCTACAATTAATATGTTAATTATTCACCCCTTATTCATGAGGTCTTATTTCGAGATTTGATTCCATTTATTCTAAAAAATATCATTCTCTCCATTTCAAATAAAATTAAAGGAATTCATTTAATGATCAAGATTAATTTTAATTTGTTACATCTAACTATATACATAATACAACTGTATGATAACATATTATAATAAACCTTTAAATTTATAAAATTTAATTTAAACCATAAAATAGATCATCAGATCACACGACACAGTTAGGGCAATTCTGATGGTTTTCATCTTTTTGGGTCATATATATATATTGCTGGTGGGAGGGAAATCATGCACATTAATTTGTTGGGCCCAAATAAAGATCCGTGAAGGCAAGAGAAAATATATAGCTTTTTGTTGTTGTCCCCATCAATACATTATACATGCCAGCGTTTGTTGTAAACGTTACCCCATACTGATCCCACATCCCCATAAAAGTTCCCTCATATCACGTTATCACTTCATTCCAAAACGACCGCACATGGATACACAGTCCCATCCCAATCTGGATTAAACATCGCACGCGGCTGAGCATCCACGTCCAGAATTTCTGCGGCCACATGCTGACATGCATGTGTTACGCAGCTTCCGCGAAGCTTCGTCTTTCTACTTCACCATATACAGACGTAAGACGTTTCTGTACGGATAATTGCATTGCATGCAGACGTTTCGTCTTTCACTTGTACACTGATAAACGACATATATAACACAATTTGCAACGATTTTTTGTGGTGTTGAAAGACTTAACATTAATGTTTTTGGAGCGTACGATTAAGTACTTCGAATCGGTTCCTGTTCCTGTACGTTGTTGTTGACGCTTCGGAACTTTGAAATTGACGATCTTTTGCTGGTACAAAATATGTGTTCTGTGGAGGGAATGATATATTGGCAACTTAATTTTGGTATATATATATATATATTTATTTTCAAATAAAAGAATACTTTTTAAAAAATTATTAAATATTTCAGGTATTGGGGGGAGAATTTGAGTCGGCATGCAAAGGAGAATTAGATCCTTTAAGATTTTGTTTTTACTGCTGGGGTAAACGAAAAAAATGGCTCATTGGTGCCACAATTTTTTTTGTCTGCAGCACAGGTTGTTGATGTTTTGTTTCTACTGCTGGAACCTCTAGTTTGTAATAATATTATTGCATGTTACGTGTCCCCACAAGGGTATGTATTTGGTGGCCCAGAACTATATAGTAGTTCAATAGGATGCTTTTGGAAGGCTGGGATTTTAACTTTTAAGAGTAGATTTGAATAATTAAGAGATAAGATAGGATTTTAGGATTAGATTTGAATAATTTAGAGATATATAAGATAGGATTTTAGGATTAGATTTGAATAATTTAGAGATAAGATAGGCTTTTAGGATTAGAATTTGCATTCTTATCTCTAAATTATTCAAATCTAATCCTAAAATCCTGCAAACTAGACCCGTAACAGAGTGCTTGAGAAGTTCTACTGAGGAAGCTCTCTCTCTCTCTCTATATATATATCAATTTGTTGTTGTTTAGAATTAGAAGCATATATTTACTAGACATGCAACAGAGTGCTTGAGATCGAAGTTCTAGGAAGCTCTACTATATATATATATCAATTTGTTGTAGTTTAGAATTCCAACGTACTGTTCAGATATTTGTTCCTAGTTAAGCACTTTTATTTTTCTTACGATTTGTTTGTTTCGACATAAAATGATTTTCAGAAATTATTTTCAATGTTTTCATGTAATTGGTGGGGCTAAAAATAATAGTCAACGAAAACTATTTTCAGTTTAACCGAAAAATCTTCTTTGATTTTCGTAAAATAATTTTCCCTTTTTAAAACCGTAAATCATTTTTTTAAAACCGTAAATCATTTTTCGAGTTTGAGCTTCTCATTCTCAAATTATTGAACTACAGCCAAAACCCAGTTTGTATCCAGTCGAGACCCGCTCGAGACATCTCTAGAACACATCTGAGATTGCCAGAACCCGCTTGGGACATCCCATGTATCTCACCGGACCCGCCTAGGACATCCCAGGGACTAACCTTGGACGTCCTAGGGACCCAACCAGGGTATCTCATCGGACCCGCCCAGGACATCCCAGGGACTCGACTGGGACATTGTCGGGACCCGATTGGGACATCGGGACATCGTCCGGACATCCCCGGAACCCGCCCAGGATATCTTGGGACCCACTAGAACATCGTCGAAACCCACTTGGGACATCTTCAAGACCCGCCCGGGACATCGTCGGGATCCGCTCGGGACATCATAGGGACTCTATCAGGACTTACCCATGACATCCCCGGGACCCAACCCGGACATCATCGGGACTTGCCCATGACCAACGCTGGAACTCGGTCAGAACACCACCGGGACCTCACAGGATCTGACAGTGTTTTGGCTGAGGATTTTATTAATATTTTTAAGTTGTGAATAAAAAATATTTTTATATGTTAATATCATTGATTGAAAATATAAAAAATATTTGTGATTTTTCATGAAAGCCAACCACCGGCGGCAAACATTTTCATCATTTTTCAACGGAAATCATTTTATGCCCAAACAAACGGGGCTTTATTTTTTAATTTTCTTTCAGAGAAGTACTTTTAGGTCACACTATCTCAAAAATGCATGTAATTGCACAAGAATTAGTTGGATTTTGGAAAGCAACATGAAAAACAAGCTGAAAGTGGTGGCAAGCAAAGGTATAAACGTAACTGAAACTAATGTAGAAAAATTGATTTGGTTCCTCGTGCTAATTAATTGGATTGCCACATTGATCACATTAAAAGAATAAGAAAAAAAAACAAAAGAGTTTGCATTCACTACAAACAAATAATTATTGGAGATCCTCCTATGCAAAACAATGGTGGAGATTGTAAAATTGAAGAAGAATTTCAGTTTTTTTTAAAAAAAAAATTATTATATATATATATATTAAGACAATCTCTACCATAATTTTTGTATTATTAAGAATTTCAGTTTTTTTCATTGCTCAAGGACTATCAATGCCTGTGCAATTTTGTCCAAATTGAACTAGAGCCCATGAGATCACAAAGGACTCGGGTTTCGTCTCTGTTATTTCAATCAAGGAGGTGGCCATGTGATCCGAGCAAAATAAGACGTACTGGCAATAAATAGACGATCGGCTACTGAAAAGTGAACCAGCTATTGCACTTTTGCACGTCCCATTTTGCAAAAGGACTGGTTGAGACTTGAGAGCACTTTCTGGACTGAACCTTCCCAGTGTCTCCCCATGAATTCCCAATTTAACGACTTTTGCAATTTAACCACTAACCCTCTGGTCGAAAAATCTTTACAAATGGAAAATAACTCACAGGTTTAACAAACGTTCTATGTGGTCCTACAGGTGTCAACGATGGTATTAAAGTATGGGTATAAAATTATATAAGTTAAAATAATTCAATCTATTTAATTAAATGAGTTAGATTCTTTAATTCTAATTTGTTAATTTGTTGTCGAATTTGCAGATCGTGTCAAATATTGCTAACCCTAAATATTGAATGTTGAGTTCGGGTCATGTCGACACATAAGTTTAAGATTATATAGGTTAACTTAATCTATTTAATTAAACGGATTAGACCTCTAACTTTAACTCGTTAATTTTGTATTAAATTCGTATCGAATTAACAAATTATGTAAAAAAATTGAATCCCATGTAGACTTAAAAGAAACTTGGCCAACCTAACCAGCCAAGTAGAATATTCACAAGTGCATATAGCATCATCATCCATACCGGCCGTAGGAAAAGAAGTGCATGTTGGCTTTGCCTGGGCAAGGTTTATGGTCAAAGTACGAGCATAAAGCATCGCTTAGACTATGGATTGAAATTCCCTCTAATTTCACATCAAAGATTCACGTGAAAAAAGAAAATTTGAAAAATGAAAACTCTTCAATTTCATTTTCAGTACAGTCCCTTTACCTCCACGACAATATCTCCACTGTCATATATAGTTGTCGGCGTACCTCCCACGGCCACTTTCGCCTCCTTAATCACCCCCAACATTCTCGGAAGGGCGAGGACTCACGGCATTGCCAAGGCACAGTCTCAAAAGAGGTTTTTGGGGTAGTCAAACGGTCCTAAAAACAATTTTATATTGGTCCTGTACGTCACCGTACCCCCATCACCCCTAAAACTACTGTTTGAACTACTGTTTGAAGATGGCACGACCAGATTTTTTTATCTAGGAAGGTCCAAGCATGAATGAAAAATATATTAAAATTTTAGATTAAATTAATATGAAATAAATAAAACTTGTATCCATTCGGTAACAAAATATAAACATAATAAAAGATACAAAATAATTGTATCTTGATATATTTAAATTTTCAACTATATTACCTATTAAAATAGAATGCGACATTCTTTTAGATCTCAAAAATTATATATGTTGACCCTGTATTGAATTTTGCAACAAATTTTTTTTTTTTTTTTATGTGCAATATTAAAGAATCTGTTAGAAATTCATCTTCAATTTTGTTGCAAAATAATATTCATGACTGCAAAAGTTTGTTTTGTAGCTGTCGTAGAAATAGGAGGAATAAGCACAAATATAACTACTCAAAAACAATTTGGTAGACAGTTAATTTTCTAGTTCTCATCAACCATTAGTAATGTATAAGATGAATTTTTTTGAGCTTTACCTATCACTTCAACAACATTTTCACTATATGAAATCAGCAAATTCAATATTTCAAGATTCTCGTTTTACTTATCACGAGGTTTCATTTTATCATGTTCACACATACATCGTTAGGTTCTATAGATTTTTTAGGCTAATCTCAATTTGATGTTTTTAAAATCTTAACTACTAGTTTAAAATTAAATTATTTAGAGTTTTTCACTAAGCATTTACCATATTTAGAAAATCACAAATCTCACTTAACGGTAAATGTTAAGATGGTTAAATTTAATATGATGAAATTAATCTAAAAACTTTAAAGGATCTGATCCTACATTCGAAAGAAGTCCAATAAATATCTTATTATTTCCTCTTGTTAATGAATCATACCTTTAATTTGCATGACTGAGCATACTCTAATTCAATACAATGTCGTGATACAATATTGTATGAGAAAAATAATTACCAAATGCTTTGAATGATGGAGGCATCAACTCTTTGGAAGTGGTCGGCCATCCTCATCAGCTATTTGGGATGATTTGACTAACTTCAAAGCTTTTATCTTTCTAGACATTGAGGCAAGGTTTCATAGGTGACATGACAAATTTTTCCAATGATGTTTTTAAATCTCCCTTTCATTAACAAACAACCAGGATTGAGAGAATTGCATGGGATCTCAATTCCTTGGGAGTATAGGCTACAAACAAAATATCATTATCATGACAACCTATTTAGCTTCTAACAATTGAAAACAGTATTTGAAGACTTAAATCTGTGTGTTAAAATTTCTGTTTTCTGCCTTGTGTTTTATCTTTTCAAAATGAAAGCATTAACAAATAACTCAAACACAAAACATTTCTAAAAACACAAAAACTATGTTTACCTTTACGTCATATCAGAATACTTTTTCAAACTAAAAACAAAAAACGCCTCTCAAAATACATTAATAAATGGAACAAAAAATGATAACAATGCTTATAAAAATTCATTTCAAATTCTTTGAGTACATGTTACATAGTGCAGAGAGGGACTACAAAAACTCTCCCAAGGGATCTGCTACTTCCATAACTGAGAAAAAAAAATATTTGTATATCTGGTGGAAATTCTCTAGAGAAAAATAAAGAGTACAAATATTCTGCCAAGCTGAGTCATAAAGGAAACTTTTCTAATTAATGGACTTTTACTCTGGTTGATTTCAAGTTCCGAACAAAGTACCAGCTTCTACTATTAGCTTTATACCGTCTCCAAAACAGTCGTTTGCCTAGGCTTGATGCAATACACACGGGATCCAATATGCTCTACTTCAAGTCCAGCATTCTCACAACCAGTAAAGAAGAGGGACTCATCCTCCTTCCCAATTCTGCGTCTCCAACTCATTAGAAATGCTGGCCTGGGCAACCTGACCCCTGCTTCTACCAGTAAGAGCCATAAACAAGATTACTAATTTCATTCTCTATTACATATAAGCATAGAATCTGCTATTACTTACCACCATTCTGTTCAATCTCCATCAGTGGAACTGCTTTGTTATCCTTAGGCTTGTAAGATTTGAGAAGAAAGGAAAGAGTCTTTATCAAGTTTGCGTACTGTTTCACATCTACAAGCAACAAGAAAAAACATATTAAGACCTATTTCTTCTTCCTTGTTTAATTTTTGGAGAGGGGGTTGAAGGGATACAAACACTAAAATTATAAACTTGAGAAGTGTTTGGTAAGTGTTTTGGAAAGGGGTTTTTATTTTTATTTTTTTTTGTGTTTTGATTTGGAAATTTTTTGATGTGATAAAAAGTTAAGAAGTGTTTTCGGTGGGATCCACATTTGAAAAGTGTTATCAATAAGGTCCACAAAAGAAAACTGTATGAATTTTTTTTGAAAAGTGTGTTTAATGTTTCTGAAAAGCAAAAAATCTAAGAAGTGTTTTTTTTTTTTAATTAAAAACCTCCTCAGGGGTGTCTGTTCAGCGTGGCCACCCCCCCTCCTCCTATGGGGGTGGTTGTGTGGCCGCCTATCTATTTTTCACTTTTTTTTTGTAAGTAGTAAGTCAAAACTCCACACATGAAAAAAGTTTAAAACGTGTTTTCTTAAAATATTTCCTATAAGAAGGTGTGAGACATTTTCTATAAGGTGCGTTTTGTTTTTAAAAAAAATTGTTGTGTTTTGTGTTTTGTTTTTTGAAAACTGTTTTGTTTGGTAACTATTTTATGAAAAGTGAGTTTTTTTGTTTGAGAAGAGAGAAGTGTTTCTGGAATGTTTAGCAAACATGCCAATTTCCTGTTGACGACAAAATAATTTTAGCAGCCATGAAGAGCAAATGTTTTCCAGCCAGTGAGACAAGACAACACTCTCACTCTTTCTCTCTAAAGATCGACATTGTTATTTATTACTTCTAGATTTTCACCACACAAATCTCATCCGTTTACATTGTGCATAATTAAATTGTAAACATAATGCAATAATAACAAAACCAAAGAGTCAAATGTTGTGAACATACTTTGACAACTTACTAAATGTTCAAGTCCATCCAGAACTACCATCATAAAGTTTTCTTCTTTTGATGAGAAACTAACTATTACAAAGGAAGAGGTGATACAAGAAGATATCTGTCCTAAAAGTAATTAAGAAATCAAGAGGGAGAGGGGGGGGGGGAAGAGTTCTCACTAAAAGAGCCATAAATTATCCAACATAGCAAGATTCATAGATAATATGGCCAACTGGAATTTCCAGATCTAGGGACCCAGTGGAAAGTATCAACTATCAACACCCCAAAACAAAGATTAACAATGCCATGATATACATGACATACCAGAAGAGAGCTTATTCGTATGGCAACAATTGACATTAGTATTGCTTGTTTTCACCAACAAGAGTGACCATGACAATAGCACAGACAATATCTCAATAAGGAACTGAGTGCTTCTGTACTACCCTTTACCCCATCAGGATTGCATACCTCCACATACCATAATCCAAAGGACTTGTAGCTCAGTTTGGTGGGTTTCTCCCCAATTTGCTGGGTTAATTTTGTATGGCTTTGTTTTCTTATCCAGTTCTATTGATGCATTTCTTGTACTTTAAACAATTCATTGCATGACAATCCCCCCCCCACCCCAAAAAAAAAAAAAAATTATAGTTTAATTGAGTCAAGTAAGAAAGAAGCTAGCAGATCAGAAGCTTACACAATAAGATATCACTAGCAATAATCAGGTCCCAGTCTGGGTCAGCGATTGGAAAGGCGTCTCCCCACGTATCTGAAAACAAAAGCATGGTCTTGAATTAACGACATTTAATCCAAAAAAACGAATCAATTATTGAAACTGAATAATTGTGAATAAGAAAGTCAATACAGTTATCTTCTACTAGTAATCCTGTTGAAAAGAACCCAAAGTTAGATATCTAATCTAACTAATGAACACATCTGAATAGAACATTCTAAGTACAAATTTCTTCTCCTCATTAATTGACAACATAAGACTCAGCATAACTAAGCGGGCATAGAAGAGAACTTACGCTTTATGTGAGGAAGGACAGGTGTAATCCCATTAGCCCTGCAGTTATGAGCTATGTTCTCTTCAATTTCCCGATCATCATAGTCTGATGTTGTGATATCAAGCGAAAATGATTTACAGAGATATATGGCCAAAGCACCGGTGCCACTGCCATTGAAAAGAATATTTCAAATCAAAAGAAAAACATCAAACCCATACAAAACTTTTTTACAGAGATATAGAGAACTTACTTAACTGTGAAATAATTAAGAATAACAATGTGTAAGGTATTTAAGTGGAAGCAATACAGAGCAAGTATCAGAAGACCAACAGGCTTAAAACTAGTAACTCCGTTTCATATTAGATAAGGCATTTTAGGTTACACCTCAAGCCAGGATTCATGCCACCGAAGAATGGATCACTAATGAAGCACAAATCTCACACATAAACACAAAATATTGCATCTTGACATGTATTAGTTACCCACACAGATGGCAGATGAAAGTGAACAGATGTTAATTTTCAACTATACCACAGACAAACAAGCTTCTATATAATAGACAGGTATTGGTGCAGTTGCAAATAAACAACAATGCTAGATTTTTACAGCATATACAAGATCAAGATGCAAACATAAATCAATATCAACAGGAGTACAAAATCATGATGCTAAAGATTTCTAAGAACAAACTTATAGAGTCACAAAAACATCTAACAGTAACAAAAACAAACAATAGACGCACCTGCCCAATTCAAGGCATCGTCGGCCTTCTACCCACGAACGGTGCTGAACCAACCATTCTGCAAAAGCAAATGTCCCAGGCCAGAGTAAGTTGGCATTCAGCTGGTGGAACGAAAATTCTCGGATGAGCAATTCCTACATACAAAGACAAACACATCGGTAGGTGTTAAAAACAGGACCCTAGCCCAAAACTGCAACAACGAACATTACAGAAGCTAAGCAACCATTTTGGGAATTGTTAACTCCACCTTGGTAATCCATCTTACATATTTACCTAATACTTGTTAGAATATTAATTAAATTATTAAACTTACAATTTCTTATCAGCATAAGATTTTGAGATAAGTGATAATTTAATATAATATAAGAGCAAAGGTCCTAAATTCCAACCTGATCTCCGTAAATTGCCTCCCATTTTAGTTGAATATTCCACAAGTTAGGCTTTTTTTTTTTTTCATTGGGGAAAAGTTTGAGCTCACTCAAGTGTGAGACGAAATATTAAAATATTAATTAAATGATTAAATTAATCAATCTCATCCGTTTAAGCCTTTGGATAGTGTTAATTTGACATGGGAACTTTGGATAAGTATTAATTTGACATGGGATAAGTGTTAATTTGACAGTTCCAAAGTGAAAACGATTACCAATACCTTATACCTCTTACTAGAAAAATGAACACAGGCGCTAGTTATATATATGTAGATTTGCATTTCAGTTTTCAACCCCACAGAAGAAAAAGAAAATGGCCTCATTGATAGAATTTGCACAAACAAACCAAAACCAATCTGGCAAATTCATCCAAATGAACTGTACAGTGATCATCTAAAGCAACAAGGTTTACCATTCCAGGAAATTCATGCCTCCTCTCCACGTAGCTTTGCTGGGTCTCTGTCGTTTTCTCATCTGCAAGGAAAAGGGCCAGCTTCTTAAGTTTGGTATAAAACAAGCAAATCGAGAGAGCTATAAAATTAGAAATAAATAAACAAATAAGAACAGAGAGCGAGAGAGTGAGTACGAGAAGAAGTGTCATCGTCGTCGGGAAAAAGCGAAGATGGAGAGAACAGAGCTATGTCCATTTTCGTCTTGTTTCTTTTATTTTCTCTTTCGGCTACAAAACAGACCTAGCAAAAGCTATAAACTATAAAGAAGGAAATACGGGAAACGACGTGCCGTTGACGCTCTCACTGCCCACTCTGCCCTCTATTTTGAGCGCTAGCTCCTCCAGACTTTTACCAGCGATTCCATGTCTAAATTTTAATCATGATTTTTAAGCTAAATGAGTTACATTTTGTTATATTTTTAATTAGTAAAAAATTATTCTTTGAATATAATAAATATTTAGATGCAAAAATCTATACCATTTGATTTAAAATTAATTTTAAAAATTTTAATAGAGTTTGATCCCTATTTTTAAATCTTCTATGTTTCATTGTCATTAAGCAAATCATATCCAGCACTCAAATGTGGTTTGATTGATTTCTTATTGTTAGACATAATTTTTAGTAGATTTCCAATGTTATACATTTCGTTTATTTGACTAATAAAAAACATATTACAGGTCCCATTGCCATGTCTAATTTTTTTAATGAAAACTGTCAAACATCACGTAAGCATCAATTACATTATGACATGTTTCACCCACAATAAAACAAAACATAATATATATATATAAAGAAATTTGAGGGTGTGATCGAGTCACCTTCTTTGGCTGATTGTTAGACATAATTTTTAGTAGATTTCCTATGTTATACATTTCGTTTATTTGACTAGTAAAAAACATATTACTGGTCCATTGCCATGTCCAAATTTTTTTTAATGAAAATTGTCAAGCATCACGTCAACACTAACTACATTATGACATATTTCATCCATAATATATATATAAAGAAATTGAGGATGTGATCGAATCACCTTCTTTAACTAAATAAGGGTGGTCGAACTACCCTATGGGCATTAGGGGTGGTATCATCTATCCCCATTTAGCCATTTGGTGGTTGTTAAACCACCCACATCAAGTTTCTTTTTCTTTTTCTTTTTATAATTTTATATTTTTTGTGGTCGGTGACGTGTCATAATATGATTGCTACTGATATAACATTCGATAGTTTTTGTAAAGGGAAGATGCTACACATCATTCTTTTAACCATCTCTTGTCCATCTCCATACAAGAGATGTTCAAATCTACCATTGAATTATGGAACCACACATGTGGTCCCATAGATTTAATGGTGGATTTGCATACCTCTTTATATAGAGATAGACAAAAAAATGAAAACAATTATTTCTCTTTGTAAAAATTTAAACAAAAATTAGATACATAGACCTTTTTTTAAAAAAAATAATAAAAATGATACACATCATTCTCTTACACATTTCTCACTCATTTCCTTCCATTGATTTTTCAAATCCACCATTGGATTGGTGTGAGTCACATGTAAGTTCACCAATTTAATGATAGATTAAAAAATTGGATGTGGCATCTCATAATTAAATAGTGAATTTGCACATTTCTTATATGAAAATGGGTAAAAGATTGGCAAGAAAATAAAAACAATCATTTTTTTTTTTTTTAACTTACCACATAAAGCTGTCAGCCAACTTTTATACTCCAAAAAAAAATAATTACAAATCAGTACAACCATATGTATTAATTTAACATTTTACTAAAATAATAATAATAGTAATACTAGTGTTTGGACATAAATTTCCTCTAACTTGGGTTAAAGGAAATTTCATTCAACCCACTCTAATACATGATAAGTGTCATGTATTAACTTTTGGTTCTTTAAAACTTTAATGTTTGAATTAATGACTATTAAGTTTTGAGGAACCCAATATTAATAGATGACATTTGTCATGTATTAAAGTGAGTTGAATAAAACTTCCTCTGACCTGAGTTGAAGGAAATTATTGTCCTTAGTGTTAGGTGGACCCAAATCCTCTCAATTTAAAAAAAAAAAAAATGAAAAATATCCAATTGGTTGAGTTTTTGTGCTACTCAAATTCAACCAATTGGATACTCTCCATTTCCGTGTTAGGTAGGTTTCGTTTTTTTTTTTTTTTCATTAAGAAAAAGGCTTGCGCATCTTCTAGAGGTCCATCTAGGGGTCTTTCTAGAATTTTTTTTGATTTTTTTAAAATCAAATTGGGGCCCACCTCTTAATGAAAGGTGGGCCCCAATTTGATTAAAAAAAATAAAAAATAAAATTTTAGAAGAACCCCTAAAAGGATCTCTAGAAAGTGTTTTAACAAACCCTTTTCATTAATTATCATTCAAATCATAGAAACTGGTAGACATAGATGAGTGGTTTGTAACGTACCTAATACACAAGTATAGGATCTAGAAAGATGGGTCTCAATTTGATTAAAAAAAATAAAAAATAAAATTTTATAAGAACCCTTAAAAGGATCTCTAAAAGGTGTTCTAACAAACCCTTTTCATTAATTATCATTCAAATCATAGAAACTGGTAGACATGGATGAGTGGTTTGTAACGTACCTAATACACAAGTATAGGATCTAAAGTCAAATCAACACAATAAGACCTGGTTTTCCAAAAGAAAATAAGGACAAAATAAATAAAATAAAATAAATTGAGTGGCTTGAAATGTGGTCTATATATACGTATAAAGTATAAACCATCTAATTGGATTGAACAGAACAGTGTGTGTGCTTGATAGAGAGAGAGAGAGAGAGAGAGAGAGAGAGAAAGAGATGGTCGGACCCACGAGACCTCAGTTTGTGCTGTTTGGTTCGTCCATAGTTGAGTTCAGCTACGGTAACCATGGATGGGGTGCTATTCTTGCTGACACATATGCTCGCAAGGTACTTCTTCGTCCTTCGTCTTCTTCGTTTTCCTTTTTCTTTTTCTAATCTTTTTTTTTTTTTTTTTTAATATGATAATCCATAATCAAATAGAGTGGTATCCTTAGTTTCAAATGTTATATATCTTAGAGATTAATCATGATCAAATTCACGCAAGCTAGGAATAGTATTAACCAAATTAAATTGTTGAGCTTGTAATACCTTTGCCATAGTTCTTGACTTTGCATATTGCTTTTTTATCAGATTTGCACGTTCTCTATAGATAATTGATTACGGAGTTATTTATGCTTAATTCAGATAAAACGAAAAGAAAGGTAAAACCCTTTCATTGTAAATGACCACATATTCAAAAAAAAAATTTTAAAAAAAAAACAGGGTCAACGGAACAAGTATTCGACAAAGTTTTTTTCAAAACTAGATTGATGATAGGAAAATTTTTCGACTTAATTTATTAAATTAACACTTCTTCTTAAAACATGTAATTCTTACCAGTAAGCATAAGACAATTTTCCATCAAACGGATCATAGAATTTTTTTTTTTTTTAACTCAGTCTATCAAAGTAACATTTCTTCTTAAAAACAAAAAGAGTAATATTATTCTTTATACCTATTTATCATAATAATGACCGACATAAAAGATATTCAACAAAAAAGGGGTATTCGGGCACTGACCAACTTTTAGTGCCTCATGAAGTATCAAGCCTAAAGTTTGACCCTTTAAATGTAAACAATTCTTTGGGGTCACGTCTACGGTCAAAAGTTTAAACTTTATCCAACCCATGTAAAGAGGACACTTTATACAGTTTTCCCAAAATCTAACGAGGATGAAGCCTCGAATACCCTAGCTATCAATATATATATTGCAGCAAAACTTGTGGGTCTTATTGGAATAACCGATTTTGGTTGGTAAATGGGTATAATAGGCAGACATATTGTTGCGAGGATACGCTGCTTGGACTTCGAGGCAAGCTTTACAGGTTTTGGATCAAGTTTTTCCAAAGGTATTTATGCATTTCCTCCTTTTTAGTTGTGCTTTATTAATTAATAATGCTTAATTACGTAAATTTTAATTTAGGATGCTGCTCTACAACCTTCCTTGGTAATCGTCTACTTCGGTGGTAATGATTCAATGCGTCCTCACCCATCTACCATGGGCCTTGATCTTCATGTACCACTTGCTGAGTATATCGAAAATATGAGGAACATAGCAATCCATCTGAAGGTATAATCTTTAATTCAGGCTATAACATGATTTTTGCACAATTAATTTCCTGATTATATGTACTTAATTTGGTGCATATTCTATATATTCTAAGTAACACGGATCTTTTTGTTTTCTAGAGCCTTTCAGATAAGACTCGCATTATCTTTCTTGCTGTTCCTCCCGTCAGTGAGGCACAAATTTTGGAAACATATGGGTGTGTATAGCAAGTACAATTTTGTATTTGAAAATTGTGAATTTAATTATTTAAATTAATATTTTAACACTTTTATCAATCAGTTCTAATGGCATATGTTTTAATTTGCTGGGACTAGTGATCTAATAGCAGAGCTGCGTACAAATGAGTCGTGCCGAATATATTCAGAAGCTTGTTTAAAGCTGTGTCAAGAGATGGATGTGAAGGCCATTGATCTTTGGACTGCACTTCAGAAAGAGGATGGGTGGGCAACTGCTTGCTTCACGTAAGTTTGCTTACATGTGTTAAATAGGTTTAGGGTTTCTCTAATGGCATATTTGTGGATCAAATATTAAACTTCATTATATAAAGCAATGTTTTCTTTAGATGAATTGACTGAGGCAGACCGTCGAGGGCGGTGGTCTAATGGCATTCAGGCTAACTCTTAATGGTTTGATGGGTGAAAAGTTTTAGGGATTATTTCTATACCACCGGCTTGAGTGTCACTAGAGTCTTTGGTGGGGTTAGGTCAAGTTATGGCTCAACCTGTTTGAAAGCACCTGCAATTTTCTACCGTTTAAGCCCTTCCTGTAATTTTTATTTAATAATTAAGGCAAGTCTTGGATCCTTCTTTAGGGATGGAATTCATATATCAGCCGAGGGGAGCAAGATAATAGTGGAGGAGATAATGAAGGTTCTTAGAGAGGCAGATTGGGAACCAAGTCTCGACTCGAAGTCATTGCCAATTGAATTTGAACAACTTTTTACCCAATTTAATATCCAGTGAGTTCTGATCATATGAAGACCATGTTAATGAGGCCAGCTTTCTTCTTTAGTTGATTCATCGTCTTCTGGTTGTTTTAAGACTGTTGTTTGGGTTGGCCACCCATCTTTTATTTATTATTGATGTAATTCCCCTTTTCCAGCTTTCTCATATACATGCAATGGGAATAGGTCCTATAATATCAATGAAATGTTGTTGAAAATACCAAATAGTTGACACCAGTTTGAAAATTTATGATTGATATGAGTTAAATTATCAATTGTTTCAAAAGTTTAAGTTCATAGGAAATAATTGATTTAATCATTTAATTAATATTCTAACACTCATCTTCATATGTACGGTCAAACTCTTCTTTATTCATTTAATTAATATTATAACACTTTTCTCTCCACGCATGGGCTCAAACTCCTTCTTAATAAATGATGTCTAATATGTTAAATATTTAATTAAAATGGGAGATGAATGACAGTAAGGACGGAACTAAAAAGTTAAGTTTATAGGGGCCAGGCTATAGGGGAAAAAAAAATTTGGGAGAGCCAAAATAAAAAATTTGACTTAAAATGTGTCTTTATTAACAAATTTAAAGTTTAAAAATGACAATTTTAACAAAAAAAAATTGCTAGATGAGGCATGGAGGGGGACCATGGCCCTCACCAGCCCCCCTCTAGTTCAGTTCCGTCATTGAATGACGGAGACAAAATTGATAACATATTAAATCATCAATTTTTTAAAAAATTAAAATTGATAATAAATAATTAATTTAATCATTTAATTAATATTTAACCTAATATTACGAAATTGATATACACTTATGAGACAACTTTACATCGTGAGCATTGTCTTCAAGGAAACTTATGTATACTTCAATTTATTGAAGGACAAACTGAAAGGTGCCATGCCAGCGGTCTAAACATGACAGCATGTAGAGATCTGATCGAGTTTTTTAGCCATAGAATATCAGTCTCATAGAGTTGCACTATCTGGACATCTACCCAAATCCTATGGAAATGTTGGCCTAATCTATATTTTGCGCCATTGTTGACATTTAAGATTATGGGCGGAACCAAAATTTTTGATGTAGGGGATGAATTTATATAAATATGATCAGTAATGTTAGATGTAAGATTCATATTTTTTTTATGTCTTTTCAAAATTGATTTGACTTTTAAAATCGTCATTGAATTTTTAATATATCACTATTAAATTTTGATCTAATAGTAATTTTAAAAGCTACATAAATTTTGGTCCAATAATGATCTATTACAAATTCAATAATAATTTTAAAAGTTACATCAATTTTGAGAGAATACAAGAGATATATAAGTCTTACTTTTAGCATTACTCTATAAATATATAAGCATGTAGATACATATAGTCTTTCTTAATTATGGAAGAGTAGGCAAAACTAAAAGAAAAACTTGTATCGGGCAAAAATATTATTTTGAGAGGACAAACTTATAAAAAATGTATACTTTAAGATTATTTTCAAAAAATTTGAGAGGACATTGTTTCGCATGGATCATGAGTTCGAACCTTAATTTTATAGTTAAACCTACATGTAAGGAAAAATATTGCAATATTTAATTTAAATAATTAATCTATTTTTCCAATCAACTTAAACTTTTAGAATGACGTCAAAAATCCAATCCAATCCACCATAGTTAACAATAGAATTAGACTACAAAATGGCATATCTGAATTGTATGTTATGGCATCAATAGCTTTTGTACAAAAAAAAAAAAACAGGAGAAATGCTGTTTTCTAACTTTTTTCTTTTTTTCAAAAATTTGGCATGATGTCATTGTCCCATCACTTATGTCTCTATTTATTAAAGCAAATTATAAGTCCCGCTCTCTCATTTGTATTTGAACTTACATTTCTTTTTAACTATTTAACAATTTCTCGAAAATAAAATCAACCCACACCCACGTTTCGAGTTCAAAATGAAAAGGGATATGACATCTTTTTTTACTTTTAAAAGTTTGCCCGTCAATTAAGGGATGAAGACAAAAAATTTGGGGGGACGAACACAAAAATATTGTAGACCTTTCATGTAAAAATGCTATCTAAATGGGATTTTTAAAATTTTTTGAGGGGACATTCGTCCCCCTACCCTATAACGTAAGTCTGCCCCTAGACGTAATACCTCGGTATCACATTAAAAAGATGATTAGATTAGATAGAGTGAGTAAATTATAAAGGAGCTCATGGCTATTGAATTCTACATTGGTTTATTAAAATGTGAGATTGAGCTTTATAAAAATTTTTAAGAAGCTCAAATTGTAATTTAACTAATTATTTTGAAATTATAGCACATATATAGCTAACGTATTTCATGTGGTACTAAAGCACCTCATAACAAGGGTAGGTGTCTTGAGAATATTATTAGCCTACTTTTAGACTAAGTAGACTCATGTGTGCTAAGTCCAAGAACCTATAAAAAAAAAGAATATAAACAAAAGTTTAAGATCAATAATTATAGATAAATTGAAATGGGGACACGTGAAACATAACAAGATACAAGGAACATGTGTGATAATCCTAATTAGAACGGTACTCAAGGCATAACCATAAATAAATTCTTCTTTATTAGATTATGATTTATTGCATCTAATCACGTGGGTCGAAGGAAATGTTCATTTGGATAGCAAGGAAAAAGTTATGGGGACAGGCGGACAACTGTTAGATAATAGATACGATATAGATTTTCTTTAACCCACTATAATAAATGTGAGTGTCCTCTAACATTTGAAAGCTACATATTTTTTTTAATATTTTTAATAATTATTAAGTATTCTTCTGTTAAAAATATTCTCATCCAACTTTTTAAACGTGATAAATGCTTTTACTTTTATTTAAATATAATATTTAAAAAAAAAAAATTAGAAAAAACAAAAAGTTAGAGAGATAAATTAATATTTTATTAGTTTAAATAAGAGTATGGAGTAAAATGGCTCTCTACTAGTAGGAAGTCATTTCATGCTCCTTACTTTTTTCTTCAAAGTATAGAGCTGGATTGAAGCAATAAAATGGTCTAAAATAAATTTTGACTCTTTAAAGTAGAAAAATCATACTTTAAAGAGCCGAATGAGAATGCTCTAAGAGAACTAGCAGTAGTTTCTCTTAAATTTTTCTTCAATATAAAAAATTAAACCACTTTTTGCTTCCCTATTTAAATAAACAGCTTCCTTATTATTTCCTCATATCATTTAAATATTCTTTAAATTAATTAAATGTTAGAAGAAAAATAGAAGAAATAAAAACTATTTAAATATTATTTTAAACAAATAGTAGAGGAAAGAGAAGGGAGAGAGAAATATTTTTCTATTAAAATAATATTAAGAGAATTATCTTTAGTTTCCTAGATGAATAGAACAACTTTTGATTCTCTTGGTATTTTCTTAATTTAGGAAACACTAAAGGAAACTGCTGCAGTGTTTTTTTTAACAGTTTTTCCCTACACTGAGGAAGTGAATGGGGTTTAAGAGCATTCCTAGTGAGCTCTCTAAAGTTTTTCTACATTTAACTCTAAAAATCTACTTTAAATAATTTAGCTAGCCACTTTTTCAAACTACTAAATAACAAACTCTCTAAATATTTCTCTATTTTAAATAAGTACTATTTTTTATTGATAATATTTTTTTTTACATAAGTTTTTATTGATAACATTAATTACCATGAGAAAGAAACAAAGTAGAGGGAAACAAGTTTGTAGAGCCAAAGCTGAAAAGTAATATTAAAAAAGTTTGATATTTAGATTTTTGCTCTTTAGATTTAAATAGGAAATCTAACAAAGTTAAAATTTTAACTTTAAATAAAGAGTTAGTTAAATTGAAGTTTTTGAGTGTTTTCTTAAAAATTTAGAGAAAAGTTACATCTAGAGAATTCACCATGAATGTTCTAATGAAAACTGTTGTTAGTGCTCTAATTTAAAAATTCAAACATTAGATTTAAGAAATCCAAACATGTTAAAAGACACTTAGCATTTATTAAGATGAGTTTGAAAGAAATTTCTTCTAAAATTTCAGTCCGTTAGAATATATTTCCATATATTATTCTTACAAAAAAAAAAAAGAAAAAAGAAAAACCCAAAGTTGTAAAATGTTTTCCCTAAATCGATCATGCCTGCCTACCAGACTGGTCTGGGTAGCACGCTGGTTCCAACAAGCGTGCTCTTATCAGAAGGTGGCGGGGCCGTGGGTTAATTCCTACTTAAACTCATCTTCTATTTTGCTTTTTTGTTAGCCCATCAGCTTTTAATTCAAAGGATATCAATGTGGGAAAGGAATTTCGGGATTGAATCAACCACAACAACGACAACAACTAGCTGTTCAAATTGCTCATCGTCACGAATTTCGAGAAATAAAGAGACAGCAGAGAAAAAATATGTTTGGCAAAGGGTTTTTGTAAAATTCAAAAATAAAAATCACATCAAAACATTTTAAATTTTTATATTTCATCAATTATATTTTAATAATTTTTTTTTCACTTTTTATATCATATCAAACACTTTTTATTAATATTTAACTAAAAAACAATATTTTTTCACTGCCAAACATATCAGGATTGAACTTGTCCACAAAAACGAGCAACTGGTTAAGTACTTTCATGCTCCACCTGTCAAGTCCTATGTACTATTTTTCTTAAAATATTCAGAATATACGAAAAATATAATATATTTTATATTTGATTGATATTATAATATTTTTTATTAACAGGTTGATTATAATAATGATATCTCACACGTTAGCATGTCGAGTTATAAAAGACCTGTCTGACTCACTAATTCTTTTACTCGCTAATTTTATATTGAAATCATGAATCGTATATAAAATTATCAGTCATAACGTCACCGTGACCCACGTAGTCGCATCACCACTACTAATATCTTACCATTATCATTAAGAATTGTTAACCACCTTTTTTTTGGTTTTTTTGGGTTGCTTTAGCCATACCAAATCAATCATTAATGGCGAACGAACCACCCACTTTAATAAGGGGGATCCTATTCCCTTTAATTTAATCATGAGAGTGGCTGAAGAACCCTAATCTAACCGTTAAGAGAGACGGAGGCCCTGTTTGGTAACATATTCTATTCTTTGGGGATGATTCCACTATAGCATGATGTGATTGTTAAGAGAGAATGTTTTATATGGAAAAGTAAATTTTTTTGTTTTTTAGTGAGTATTTTATTTAAATGGTAATAAAAAAATATTTGATGTGATATAAAAAGTACAAAAAAAATTGTTAAAAAGTAGTTGATGTAATATAAAAAGTGAGAATATTTTTTTAAAAAATTGGAGTAAAATTGGAATAGATTGCCAAACAGAGCGGAATTATTCTAACCCCCGCCCAGCTAAAAGAATGATTCTATCAGTATCATGGCTTGCACGCCATAACTCTGTAGCTTGCAATGACAGGTATCAATTATATTCCATTTCTTATATTTTCATTTAGAAAAAAGAGATGGTGATCAGAAACAATTTTTTATTTGAACATTGTTAATGTATTTTAGCTCACCTCTAACTAATCTGCTAAAGGTACCAAAAAAAAAAAAGGCAATATTTAGCTAATATTAGCATTTTAACTAGTCTGTAGATAATTTTAAAAGTTATATTACATTATTTAGGAAAAAAAAAATAAAAGTATTGTATATATCATTAGTAGATAACAAAACAAAATCTTAGACAACTAAATAAAGATTATTTGTTTCCCCTCATCCTTTTTACCCGTATTTAATATTAAAAAATAAAATAAAAAAGAGGATGCTGATGTTGTTTCTATAATGAAGCACATGATATTCCATGAATCGAATCTTGACCCTATTATGAGGTATCAAAGCCAATTAACAATTAAAAGCCTTGACAACTTGGGAAAAGGACCTTTCAATGATTCTTTTGACAATAATACTAAAAGTAATACCATAATAAAGATGCATATATTTTTTGCTTCCTTTGAAAATTGATACAGCTTTTTAAACTATATTTGAATTTATAATAGATGATTATTAAATTTTAATCTAATTATAATTTTAAAAGTTATATCAATTTTAGAATGACAAAAACAAATATGTGAATTTTTTTTCTAACATTACTCTAATTAATATTCTATTAAAGAAGTTGAATGATGACATTTATTTCTTTTTTTATTGGCGTAACTTAAAATTTTGTAGAATATCTTCCCAGAGCTCGTATGGGGGGCATATATAATCAACACTATAATTCAACATTGAATAACCTACATTCCTACTTAGGGAGTGTTTAAGTGGAAGGTTAAAAACTGCTCTGCTGCATATGTTATTTGTCCATTTACATGGGTTACAGGAGAATTTCAGCTACTAACCCTAGGCAGGCAGATACCATAGCCACTATTTGCACATATCGGGCAGATAGATAGCTGAATATAGGTAGGCAGAGGTAGATAAAAATTGTTTTGTCTTCTTTGGATTTTATTTTCGTGGGCTTTATACATTTAGTATTGACTAATTTGACTTGATGGTTTGAAATGTCACTAAAACACTAAATTGACATTATGTGTACTATCCAGCTATGGGCAATATTTCAAGGCAATTCATTTGTTTTTTTTTTTTCCAGAGAATACAAGTCAATTCACCTGTGTTTTGTAGTTTTTTTTTTTTTTAATTCACTTGTATTGCCCAAAATTTTAAATAGATGCATTTTTTTCATATTCAAATTCAATTTATAAATACTTGTATTGTCCAATGTTTACAATTCAATTTGTATTTTAATATTACAATTTACAAGTGTAGTTAGTTCAAAATTAGATTTAAGCTCATCTAAAAAAGCTCTTAAAAAGCTTGAAAAAAATAACAAGTCCAAAAAGAAAAAACCATACATAAAAGAGCTCAAAATGCAAAGAGGATGTCACAGGTAGTTAGTATAAAAAAACCGCTTGCCCGTGTGTAGTTATGGGCGAATTCCACCCGCCCTAGATGGGCAAGCGGTTACTAAAATCCACCATCCGAAGGTTCGGATGCGAAATAAGGGTATGAATATGCCATGTAAAAGGAGAATGTTATAATGACACACTGAGGTTGATGAACCAGCTAACTTTCTCCCCTCTTGCGTTTCTAGAGAGAGAGGCTCTACCTTCTTGTGAGGCCTTTTAGGGGAGGAAGAATGGACTCATCTCCTCCCCTCCTCCCCTCTCTCCCTTTTCTCTTCTCCTTCTCTCTTCTCCTCGTTCTTGCTGTTTTTTTCTGCGTTTTTTGTCATCTCCGATTAGACCAGCAGCTCAGACCTCCCACTTTTCTCAGCCTTCGCCACCTCATCTCCACCATACCTCATCTTATTCTATATCTCTTTTGCTTTAAAAATCGCTTTATGCGGCCCCTTGAGAGGACCGGGTCACTTATTTGACTTATTTCTTACCCTTTGTATATATTGTTATATTGTTGTATTTCGATTTGGGATTGTTGTTGGGGAGTCCACCCCTTTCTCATTTATAGGATCTTCCGCTCTTTCTTCTTTTCAGATCAAGAATGAAAATAATCCTATGTTGTAGCCTTTTTTCTTATTCAATTAAAAAAAAGGAAAAAAAAAGTTGATGAACCAGCTCACTGAATGAGTGAGTGTGTTGTTGTATTTATAGAAAAATTACAAGGGAGCAAAAGGCAAGAAGTTACAAAAGAGCTAAAGACAAAAGGTTACAAAAGAGTAAAAGAGAAAATGTTAAAAGTTGAAGTAAATACAAACATTACAGAAAAGTAGATGCAATAAATATATCTTGAACATATGTTGTAAAACGCATATCATCTTGGACGGTTGGTAACTCTTATAGCTGGGGTAACTGCAGGAATTGTTATGGGTGTCGTGATAGTATTGTCCTTGGATTTTAATTGCCCCTTAGCTTCATATGCCTCAATAAATGCTTTTCCTGTAGCTCTTTTCTCTATTCAATTTTTTTTTTTAAAAAAAAAAGAAAATGCTAGAAATTGACAGCAGTAAATTGGTTACTATTTAATTTGAATAACCCCCCACTCATTCGAGCGCGTCTACGTGTGCTCAGGTCCATGACGGGGTCTATAAATTCCACCTGAAGAGTCGCGTGAGAATACAGCGAGCTGTGAGAGAGAGAGAGAGAGAGAGAGAGAGAGAGAAATGGTTGGACCTGTGAGACCCCTGTTTGTGTTGTTTGGGTCCTCCATAGTTCAGCTAAGTTTCAGTCACGAAGGATGGGGTGCTATTCTTGCTGACTTATATGCTCGTAAGGTACGTAATTAGTACTTCTTCTTTTTCTCCGAGTTTGTTTTATTGTTTTTAAGAATCAAGATACTGTTCGTCTGCTGCAACTTAAACTGATGCCTGCGTTCTTCAGATTATAAGTGATTATTAAGGTTGTAATTTTGCTGACACTACTGTTGTGTTGTGGGTGTCAATTGTCAAAGATATATCGATCATAAGTCTACGTGTGTCACTTCAGGCATCTTGTAGTGGGTGGCATTTTTAGTGGCAGAATCTAAATGGGTTAATCTTTTAACCGTATATACCTTATGCATCACTTTAGTTTGCTTTATTTCAATTCTGTATGATTAGTAATCCACAATGTTTCTTTTTCTTTTTGGGGAAGAGTAAAGGATAATTGAGAATCTGTAAATGATGCCTAAATATTCTTACAAATGTGGAGAAAATTGTTTTACTATCCGAGTCTCCATAGGGGATGTACGAGGAGTTAGTATAGAAAATCTTACATTTATTTTCATCTTTTTGTTTACTGTTGGTTGAGACTCGTTAAATTACCATTTATTTTAAAAGCATTTTTCTCACTTGGGGGCTCAAATTCCCACTCAACCCCTCAATAAGTGAGTCCAACACGTGAAATTAGAGATAAATTAGGAAATTATGTTCAATTTTCCATCTCCAAAAAGCTTATGCCGAAAAAATAATGCGAATTTAATTATTTAATTAATATTTTAATGGTACGTGTATCGAAGCAAGATAATCACTTTTGTGTAAGGTTTTCCATTGGATGGATCATGGATTGGACTATTTGGAAACATAAATTAAGCACATCCTGTTCATTTTGATTGTAAAGCGAGACTATGTGAGTGACTATGTCTACCAACCAACGAACAAAAGAGAAGCAAACATTCATTGAAGAATTTGAAAAATTGCCAAAGTAATACAATTACCTGGCACCTTTAGGGCCCTAGTGGTGGTTTTGGTGGATTCTCCATTTGACCTTGTAAACCAAGGTGCATGCATGAAGAAACACATTGTTGACATGCACACTAATTTCTTTTTGTTTGAAGAAAATTTATGTAAGATTAATAGTATTAAACTGTCGCTTATCCTGTTGTCTGATAAATAATATTGTTCTTGTTATGTTTTTCACTTTTAAAAATTTGCCATTTATGTGTTATTATGGTGAGTCAGGACAGTTTATAATGCTAAAAGCATAATTTCCTTTCCTTTTTACCTGATTTTTGAAAACCTTTTTTGTACGTATATGAGCTTTTTTGCCTTTCCCAGTTTGAGATTTTTGCTCCCTTAACCATTATAATTTTTATTTTTCTTATAAATTTAGTTTGAAAACTTTACTTATCATCCATGATCTTTCATCACTTTTGCAATCATACTTAAACTTTAAAAAAGTGTCAATTTAGGGTTACCATTGTTCAGAAGTTTGCAATGTTAACCTTTCCGTCCAAATTCAGTATTAAATCTCCAAAATACCCCCATCTTTTTGTTTTTGTTTTTAATTTTTAATTATAAAATCAAGGTATTTTGTAATTTTGTAAACATCCTAGGGGTATTTTGAGAATTTTACTAATTAATTTGAACGGGTGGGTTGACATTGCAAACTTCTAAAATAAGGTAACTTAAATTGACATTTTTTAAAAATTTAATGGTATGATTGCAAGAGTGATGAAAGATCAAGGATGATAAGTTTCCTAATTTAGTTCCTCATCAAGAAAGCCTAGGTCTCCTTAATTTCTTTGTTAATTAATCTCTCTAGTTGTCTCAATTAAATTTTTGCTGCTTAAACTTTAGATTGTTACTTATAAGAGGGAGAGATATATGTCATTTGACTTCCCCTTGTCAATATATAGAAAATATTTATCTCTTATGCTATTGTAAACTATTATTAAAGCCCAGTTTTGAATCAGGCTAATCCTAGTTTTTAGCCTGAGGTTCTTGATATTTCAGTTCGATCTTCTTCCTTTTAATTTTCACAACCTAACAAAGCATTTCCACTACATTTTCATGTGCTATAAGATTAGGCATAAATTGATTTTAGATTCATAACTCTTTAAAGGCAGACATATTGTTGCGAGGATACTCCGGTTGGAATTCAAGGCGTGCTCTACAGGTTTTGGATCGAGTTTTTCCAAAGGTATTCTATGTTTCCTGTCAATACCTGGAAATTAATTGCAAAAGAGACTTTTATTGCCAGTAGCCAATCCATATTCCATTCAGGAAAAAAAAAAATGAGAGACGATCCATATTTCATAATGTAGGGCATTCCCTCCTACTATTGTACTTCTCTTTCTTTTTTCTTTTTTTCCTTTTTTTTTTTTCTATTTAATTCTTTCCAGAATCTACTACTACATTTTTTTTTAATTATTATTATGTTAGGATGCTGCCATACAACCTTCTTTGGTGATTGTCTATTTTGGCGGTAATGATTCAATGCACCCTCATCCATCTGGCCTAGGCCCTCATGTACCTCTTCCTGAGTATATTGAAAATATGAGGAAGATTGCTCTCCATCTAAAGGTATCTCCTCCAGGACTGTTGCAGTATTCATTACTACTTGAATAGTTGGAATCTTTGATTTTTTGTTCAAGTTAATCTATGACTATGAGAGATAGAACCTCTTAGGGGCACAATTCACGAAATCTACATAAAACAATCTATAGTAAGCCCCTATGAGTGAAGAACTTCAAATCTCTCTATTTGATACTATGTTTAAGCTTTTGAGATAATTGGTGATTTAACATGATGTCATAGTAGAGGTCCTGACTCTACAATTTACTTCTCATTTTAATTAAATATTTCATGTGTTGGGTCTCATTTGTTGAATGAGAGTTTGAGTTCACACGTGAGGGGAGAGTATTAAAATATTAAATAAATAATTAAATTTATTATTTTCTATCGGCTTAAACTTTTGAAATTACTGGTGATGTAACATGATCCTTGGCCTAATAATCCACTGTTCTACACCTTCCCTGTAGTTATCCATAATTGTAACTACCAAGTTTCTTCATTGTCTTTGCTATAATTTTACAAGATCATCACAAAAACCATTCAACTTTTTCTGGTATAATTTTGTTGTCCTATGCCTTTGAGCAAACATGAATTCTGTTTTGGTTGGCAGAGCCTTTCTGAGAAGACTCGCATTATCTTTTTTAGTTCTCCTCCTGTCAATGAGGAACAAATTTGTGAAACATTAAGGTAATTATGCTGCAAACTTTGTATTTTCTTTCCTTTCATGTGGGAGTTACTCAGTTCTAATAGCACATATATATTTTTACCGAAAACAGTATCAAATTGGGAGAGCTGCGTCGGACAAACGAGTCCTGCAGAATATATTCAGAAGCTTGTTTAGAGCTGTGCAGGGAGATGGACATCAAGGCCATTGATCTATGGACTGCCATTCAGAAAAGGGATGATTGGTTGACTGCAAGCTTTACGTGAGTTTGCTTTCACATGTGGTACTTTGTGTTTCAACTTAAAGCAGATTAAACATGAATATCAAACTTACATGCCTTCCCCAGGGATGGAATTCACTTAACATCTGAGGGGAGTAAGATAGTAGTGAAGGAAATAGTGAAGGTCCTTAGTGAGGCAGACTGGGAACCAAGTCTACACTGGAATTCACTGCCTGCTGAATTTGGAGAGGATTCAGACTATGATCCAGTTAGTCCTGATGGCAAGACTACTTTAAACGTCTCTGAGAGCAGCGTCTACATAAATAAGCAATGGGAACTAGAAACGAAGTAAACAAACCATTTTCAGACCGTATCGATCGTCATAATTCGCAGAACCCTTTCTTGCAGCTGCCAATTACCGTGATTGATTGAGTATTATCAATAATCAGACATGGAAGTATACAATAAGTTTTTTCGTTTCAACTTGATGATGGCTTGCCTTTTTTATTTTTCAGTGTCTCCTTTCCCTGTGTGGTGTTTAATGTACAACCAGTAAGAACCGTTTGGTATCACTCCAATTTTCTTTATATTTCTTTTACAAGTTGAAAGATTAAATATTACGCAAAGTTCCTTACATTCATGGACGGTACGAGTCGAGCGAGTTGGGCTTTAAAATTTTCAGCTCGGCTTGTTTAAGAAAATATTTAAACGAGCCGAGCTCGAGCTCGAGTCGAGCTTAGAAACTCCAGCTCAAGCTCGGCTCGTTAGACAATACCCGAGCTCGAGCTCAAGCTCGCGAGTTTTCGAGCTTGATTAAAAGACTTTAACGAGTCGAGTCCGAGCTTGATATAAAGGCTTTTCTAGCCTTAAATGGGCCAGCTATGCTTAGTTAAGACTTATCGAGCCTTAAATGGGTAACTCGGCTCATTTAAGGCTTTTCGAGCTTTAAATAGGCAGCTCGACTCATTTATTAAGTTATAACCTACTTATAACTTATTTTAATTAATTGATTTATTAATTTAATGATATTAGTTTAGTATTTGTTAATAATATACATTGTTCATTATAATACTAATTATTTAATTTGAGACTATATTAATAGCATTGCTAAGTATATAATGATAATGAATCAATGATATAAATTATAATGATTAAACCTAACAAAGTTTTATCTTATTCCTATTATTATTTGATCTAGTATTTATATAATTATATGGCATAAATACAATGTTCGATAACTTAGATCATATGATAATGATAATAACAAGTATATAATGATAATGAATCAATTATATAAATTATAATGACTAAACTTAACAAATTTTTATCATATTCCTATTATCATTTGATCTAGTGTTTATATAATTACATGACATAAGTGATAAGTACAATATTAGATAACTTAAATCATATGATAATGATAATAATAAGCTGGTTTATTCGAGCCTTAAACGAGTCAAACTCGTAAGCCTTAAATGAGCCGGTCTATTTGAGCCTTAATGAGTCAAGCTTGCGAGCCCTTATTGAGCTTAGTCGGGCGAATTGGGTATGTATTACTAACTAATCGAGCAGGCTTTTACAGTAACGAGCGGGTTTGTATTGTATCGAGCTCAAGCTCGAGTCGAGTTAAACCGAGCGGGTATCGAGCGCGCTCGCGAACAGGCGGACTCATTTACAGCCCTAAACGGTAGCATATACAGAAACAGAGAATAGTTTTTTTTTTTTGGTATATAGAAACAGAGAATAATTAGTTAACCTAGTTGTTTCCAACTTTACAAAGTCTTCAAATTAGATTGTAATGCTCATTTGGTATGAGGGGAAGGGAGGAAAAAAGAGGAGTGAGAATCATCTCCCTATAAAAGGCAAACGATTATATGTTGTTTTGTTTTGCGAATTACAATTCACTATAATTTTAAAGAAATTGTAAATTTTCAGATAAATTATATACGTCACCCTTTATGTCTTCAAAAATTGTAATTTTAAAAGTGATGTAATTTTTAAAATTACCATTAAATTTATTATTGATTATTATTGATTTTTTATCCAATATTGATTTTAAAAATCACGTCACTTTTAGTAGACATAAAGGGTGACTTGTATCGTTACTCTTTCTCATATTATATTAATTCAAGCCCTTTTTTGCATCAAACAGCTTAAAAAATGCTACCTATTAAGAAGGTAACCTATTACCAAGACAGCCAAAAATTTTTAAAAAAAAAATCATTCCAAAAAGCTTTTTATTCACTTTTGAATAGAAACTTTTTTCTTCAAAAAATCAAAAGACAATTTTTCACTCAAAACTTTTCTACGACATCAAACGCAAAAAACTGATAAAACTATACTCAATTCTCATCCGTAACATGCCACCTTTTTAAAATAACATTTTTTACATCATTCAATGTAAAAAATAGCTTAAATTCACATAATATAAGAATTTACAATTTTTTAAAAATTGTTAGGGATCCTTGTCCAGTGAGACCTCTGTCTACTATTCCATTAAATAGACAACATAATCTCAACCAAAAAAGAAAACCCAATAATGGCCATAATATATATATTTAAAAAAAAAAAAAAACAAAGAACCACGACAACGAAGGGTAGCTAGGTAACAGCCATAGCCCATGGACGTGGAGGGTTTTCCAGCTATGGCCATGGAGGAGTTGTTTCCTTACACCTGATACATTTGATATCCGAGCAGGGGGAAAGGAGAAGATAAAACAGGTCCTGTTAAGCTAGAATTCAGAATCAATTAATCAACTTGAACATCTTTTATAACCTTCCTGGGCACAAAAAAGTTTCTTCTATTCAACTTTATAATATTTTCCATGAAATAATATTTCAAACTTAATAGAAGACAAATAATGCACACAAAATATGAACATAAAATGGATGTTCATACAACTTTTTGTGCTCAATGGCTATATTACATCAAGGAAAGTTCTCAAAACCCAGTTCCCAAATTGCAGAGGATATCTATCTCACTTACATGCCCAAGCCAGTGTATAAAACAAGTAAAACAAAGGAATAATACATACAAAAGGGGAGAAACAATCAGAAACAATAGCATCAGCAGCACTCACCCTGCCCCTCCCGCCGCAGTAACCCAAATCAACACAGATGATATCTGAGTAGTTCTCTGACCTTTCAACGTAGAACAAAACTAGGCCGGACACATCCTCTATGAAAATGACTCCGAAAGAGAGAATGAAACTGAGAATTCCGATGCCCTCCAGGTGGGTGCACACTCTTCTAGGCAAACATACCTTAACTTGAAAGTTGGAACCTGCCACTGGGTTTTCTTCTCCTCCATCCCTAAAATTTCCAAGGAAACAACATAAGTATAACACCCCAGTCCCATATTAAGAAGATGAGAAATAATCCACATAGAGTGGGTGATTTATAAAGAGAGTCATGAGTGTTGAGTCTCACATTGCCTAGTTACTAGGTGAAACTGAACTTTATAAGTGATTCTAGGAAAATTCCAATTTACTAGTCCTTTTGGGGTAATAGCGCAGATGTGGCTAACGCTTTTCTCTGGGTCGTTACAAATGGTATCAGAGCCAGGTTGTAATGTCAGGCCATGTGGTATTGGAGCACTGCATGACGTGGCTCTGACGAAGACGTCAAGAGTTTAAGAGGAGAAGTTTGTAACAACTAGTCCCATATTGGGAAGATGAGAAATAGTCTACATAGAGTGGGTAATTTAAAAAGGAAGTCATGAGTATTGAATCTCACATTGCCTAGTTACTAGGTAAAACTTGACTTTATAAGTGATTCTAGGAAAACTCCAATTGACTAGTCCTTTTGGAGTAATAACACAGATGTGGCTAGCGCTTTTCTCTGGGTCATTACAATAAGATTCTCAGGGTCAAAAGAGGCATGACACAGTCAAGAATAACAGTAAAAACAAAAAGGTCAGTGCAGGAAACTTACAAAGGCAGCATAATACACAAAGGTCAATCCCGCCAGAGCGACAAATGCAATTTGAAACACGTTGTACCTGCAATGCAACGATTAATATTCCAAAGAATCAGTAGAACATTCATGCCAAATCAGAAGTAATTAGTGTATAAAACCAGTATAACTCACTTGTACAAATATTTAATTCCACGAAGAGATTCTAGCGTGTGGCCAAATATTTCCTGTGCTGCAGTCGCTTGAGCATAGTATGCAAATGCAGTGGAGCAGAATTGAATCACACTGACATACAAGAAACCAAAATCAAAATGATTTTCCATGTAATGATAGTAACATGACTGCCTATAGCCATGTTCATGAATTAACTGCTTCTTTAAAGATATTTCTTTTGACTGATGGAAAAATGATATCTTACCTTAAAAGCTAAAAATTTAAGAAAATGCAGATTCAATACTGTTCTGACATGAATAGAGTTAAGAGCAATATGCCAAACATGTTCATGGTACAAAAAATCAAATATTTGAACGGTAAGTGGGATGACTTGCATCAGAAAGATTTGTAAGAGCAGTTTTCCAGAGTTACTAGCTCAAAAAAGTCATCTATTTCGAGTCTGTTTCGAATTGCGTTAAGAAACTTAAAAAATATTTTTAGTACATAAAAGTTGTGTCAAGCAAAACTGGGTCTGTTTGGTAAAAAACTTAAAAAACACTTTTTAACTTTTTTGCTCTAAAAAAAGCTCAAAACTGCATTTTGAGAAAAGCTTAAAAATGAGGCTTTTTAAAAAAATAAAATAAAATAAAAAAACAAACAAACTTTTTCAGGCTTTTCTTATAGACAAAAGTTCTATTTTCCAACTCAATCCCAAAAAAACTCTAAATGGTGACCAAGGGCTAGTCCTCAGCTACTCCTACAAGAGAAATAATTATTACTGAGTTCAACTTTAAATATGCAAATGGGAAATGCAAAGGATCAAAGATGCTAACCTGATGGAGCAAAGAAGAATAAGAGCAACATTAAATAGAAAAGAGTTCATAAGAGTGCCTCCCCACCTGTGAATAGATGAATTCAATTGATGAGCAATCACTGAAGTGTCAGCTGAAAGTGACAAACAAATACAGCAAAAACAAAATGCTAATTCAACAAAACCATTACTTCATGGGGTGAATTGTAATGAAAACTAATCTGAGACCAAGCATCATTGCTCCAGCAATCACTGCAAGCAGAAGGTAAAAGCAGAAGAATGCAAATGCTGCGGTACCCAGAAGACCTGATGACGTAGCAGAGTAAATATATTAAAATAACATTCATTGTTTAAAAGGAAAATGTTATATTAAGAAAAACAAATTATATTCCAAAGTTACCCCAGATATTGTCCAGCTTGATGAAAACCTCATTCAGAAAAGGAGAGAGAGGCGGGTTAATCAAGAGATAAATGACAATATGTGCAACCCAAGCCACTGAAACAATCAACCTGGTAAACAAGCAGTAAGAATCCTTAGGTTGACAAACAATTCTCGTAATCCAAATCAGAAAACTGGATGAGATTCAAAAAAACGCACATATAGTATCAAAATATTTAAATAACAATTCTATATCAAATCTGAAGCCACTTCATCTAAATCAAGGCTATAAAACCTATGACCACATGATTGTTTTTAGTAAATTCTTAGCTATTGCTAAAACCGTCAATGGAAGCTCATACTTAAATCTATTAGTTACATGAACGTTTCATCAATACAATCAGCCGTTCCTCAATTAGAAAAGAAACCATGGTATTCATCAGAATAATAAAACCGCTGACATCAGTACTTACCCTAAAATTCCCAACACAAATTTTGCCAAGTACCCAAGAACGGTCAAAGCCCAAGCAGTCTCAGCCTGAATTCAAGATGTAAATTACTAACAGAACGAGAAAAACAAGAGCAACAGGTCACATAATTGACAACCGTCACCTTTTCTCCTTGAGGGTACATCTCTTCCAGAAGCTTTACATCTTCTTCCAACTGGAGCAACTCCTGCAAGATTTCCAAGCATAATAAAAATTCCACTAACCTAAAAGGGGGAAGAGAGCCCTCAAAAATTCAGTAGGTATATGTTTCCCCCACCACAACTAGAATAACATGCATCTAAGCCTTATACCTAGAGCCTGGGGATTCTCAAGGATCCAAACATGATACATACAAACGCAATGCCAAGTGTTAAACAAACTTCTACAAATGCCAAAGGTTTAAATCTACCTTTCCTACTGCCTTCACATTTTTACGCCACTTTCGACCCTTAGAACCACTTCTTTCCTCTTGATGGAGCGCGTCAGCTGCTTTCTTCAATTCTCTCGCCTTTTTACCTAGGTCCGTTGCTTCCTACATGTATATCAATAGCAACTATCCATAAGCAACTACAACATGAAAATCCATTATGGCAGAACTTTACAAACACAAGAGAGTAGAAATAATTATTTGTCTATATGATACACTAAAAGAGCACCTTGATGTACTGTGAGCGAGTAATAACAGCCTTCGGACGCCGGACGAACGAAAATATAAGTCCCAACGGCAGACAAGCAATACCAACACCACCAAATATCTGGATAGATTACGAGCAATAATAAATTTTAAGATAAGCAGAAACAAATAGAAAAATGAAACGATCTTTCTTTAAAACAGGCTAAATTTGATCAAATGTGACACATGTTGTTCCTAGGGACCATTTATAAGGTAATAATACTTGCAGATAAAGCATCAGACCTTTTTTTTATGTAATAAAGCATCAGACCTTTTTTTTATGTAATAAAGCATCAGACCTTTAATGAGATACTTATGGCTAATTTAACATCACAACTCACCTCTCAGCCATTCACATTCATTACATACAGAAACACAATGAGGGAATGTCAACTTTTGAGATTACATCTAGGTGTAACTACAAGAGAGTGATTTCAATATTAAGTGAAAAGTTCAAAGTTTTCAAGAATGAGCTTACAGCAAAAAGTACAGATCCGACAATGGTAGCAAGAGCAACGACGTATTCTGGAAAGGTAGTGCGCATAGTCCATGTTTTCTCCGCAGAAGCGCTTGCAGAATATGCAGCGCACTGTAAAATGTGGGATAAAACAAGAAAAAAAAAATTGCGCCAGAATGAGAAAGTGAATTATTAACTTCACTGTGCAAGTAATATGCCACATGATGCCTTCAAAAGCTGAATAAGAACTAACAGAAAGAATATATTCTCAAAATAATAGAACCAATCAAATATATAGGAAGTTTGTAAGTGGAAACAGAACCTGGTGTGAGCCTCCAATACACTGTTGTCCACTAGTGAAGTCCCACGTACTAGGGAAGGAAGTTGTGGATGAAGAAAGGTGCATAACATTGAAGTCCACCTTTCCAGCTAGCCCTAATATGTCATCAAAGAGTAAAATAACAGTTAGATAGGATTAGAAGTAATCCACACAGACATTGTGTGGGTGTGTGTGTCTCTGAGAGAGAGAACCAACAACTACTGCTGCGAATTGACAGAAAAGCAAACAAGCAAGAACCTCAAACATCAAAAGAGGAGAGGAGAGGGAAAAATTACACATGAATTTTTTCTTTTCTTTTTTTTTTAATAAATAATCGAGATATCAGTAAAAGTGTAAGGCATCCTCAGGTACATAGAAAGTATACAAGAGAAAGTCATCTACCTAGTAGGAGCAAAAGAACAAGAAATCTATAAGACAAAGAAAAGCTAGAGGACTACATTTCAACAAACAGATGGAGTTTCCAAGAAATTGTTCATCAATTCCATGTCTTAAACATCAGATATAAATCCATACACCAAATCAATAATGACATCTAGTTACAAAGAGTATATGTTACGAAATGGGTCAGTTAAATTCTCTGAATTTGTCAATGAGATTGACAATAATATAAGAAAAGGATTCTAAAAGAATAAACAAGCTTATCTAAATCCTAAAGCATGTGTATAGCTCTAAAAGGACCTCCATAAACATTCATATTTTATTGATTATGAAGTTATGAAGAAGCACATGAAGAAGAACCACTTCATCTAAGTCTGTAGTTTGCAAAGCCACTATGTCAAAATAAATCCATCTAACATTTTGGCAAAAAACTTTTACTTAATTACTGTAATGTTCTCCTGACTCAAACTCCTGATTCTGAAAGCTAAATAAGTTGACAATTTCACCCAGAAACTGATTCATGATAACTTTTAACCCAACATTTTTTGGGTGAAACAAATTGCATTTCAAACGCACATACATACACAAAGATAACGGAAGGACCTATAACCAAACTAGAAATGAATGTTTAAATAACATCCTATGGCACCAGAGCTGAAAAAAAACCAAGTTAGAATGGCTTGCAACAACCTGATTGTGATCAGCAATAAGCATATGAACTATTCAATTCCCCAAAATGCTATTCTTATGCGATCAATGTAGCTCAAAACAACAACCACATTTTGTTCTAAACTAACCGTATAAAATGCCGAGCACAAGACCGCACACGATCGCAGTTGTCACTACCCATAGCAACGCGCTTTTGATCCTCTTACCAACACTCCTGCACGCACATACCAACACCAAACCCCAAACCAGAAATAATGATTATTTAACAAATTTCCGTCAATATAAAACATTTGAAACCCTAGAAGTACCTACTTGTCCTGGTCCCCTTCGTAGAAGAACATGGCGAAGGGGATAATGAAGAACACGAGCACAGCGTCGAGGATATAGATGGCAAGCCACAGATCCTTCATCGGGAGGGTGAGATTACACGCGCCATTGTATATCGCGTGCTGGCACGCCTGCCGGTTGGCCACGTCGGCCGGAAGCATCAATATCGAGATCGCGGCGACGGAGAGCCCCAAAACTACGACGAATTTGGGGAAATAGGCCTGGTTCGCGTCGTCGGGGTGCTGGTAGTTGACGAGGAGGTAGACATTGAAGATGAAGACGAGGACGCACACAATTATGGCGACGATTACGAGAGCGAGATTGAAATCCCCCATCGTTTCGAGCCCCGAATTCGAACCCTATCGAATCGAAGAGATCGAGAGGGAGATACAGAGAGAGATTGAGAGATGTAGGGCTTTTTTTGTTTTTGCTGAATGGGGCTTCGTAGATCTGGTTTTGCTTTGAGACCCACAGGTTTGGGGAAAGAGAAAGAGAGATGAAAGGGATTGGGCTCCGGTGAGGTCGTTTCTTGGGAGGGCGAGTAGGGGAAATTACGGTATTGTCATTTGAGAAAAAGAAAATGACGACGACGTGTGACGGTGGTGAGGGGAGGTGGTTTGGGCATTAGTGGAAAATTGACATTTTCGCTGTTATGAAGAAGGAAACAGCCTGTCAAAGCGAGACAAGGGGCACTTTGGTTTTCAACGCTGAGAGAAACGTAAGAACGGCTCGTCGTAAGCTCCGAGACAAAGAGAGCTCAACATAAAACTCCTGAGAAATTATTGATTGTATGCTGAAATTTAGTTCTATCCGATCTAATAAATTGTACCGGTCCTCTAACACGTACGACACACATGTTTTCTTTTAATATGTGACATATATATTTTTTTAACATTTTTAATAATCACTAACTTAAGACTCTACATTGAGTTTTTTTTTTTTTTTTTTCTGTTGCGGCTCTCCTCTTATCCTCCTATTTTGTAAAATTACTATTAAATTTGTATAACTCATGTGGATCAATAGCACATCTCAAAACTTTTAGGACGGATTTATGTTCTCTTTGCAACGAGTTTTTTTTTTCTTGAAAATGCATAGAGTATTACCAATTTCATTACATATTTCTTACAAACTGACATAACAATTTACGTAAAACTTATCACGTCAGTTACTAAACTGACATGGCAATTCACATGACACACATGTTAATCCTCGCCCCACATCACCTCTAAAATGAACTTCTAGGGGTGAAAGAAGACCTATGGTCGTAGATCTTGGATCCCACTTCTGTGTTATAGTTCTTACTACAGCACAGATGTTGTAAAAATATTGAAGGGCTCAAATTTATGTAAAAATATTGAAGGGCTCATATTTAATAGCATTTCGTTTAAGCCACAAGTTATCCATTCAACTCAAATTTTCTTCGTTACAGATAAGACACATTCTCATTCTCTCTCTCCCTCTTCCCCTCTCAAACGTCTTTTTTTCCTCAAACAAGAAGCCACTTCCCATTCATTTTCTAGCAAACAAAAAAAATTAAGCTTCTGTTAAATTTCTTTTTCAATCTCTATGTGTCTATCATGTATTTTAGTAATAGTAGTAGTATTTTGAACCCATCAAGTCATGTTGATTTCTTGGATAAAAAAGGAAAAAAGTGCTCCAGTGATGGAATTTTGACAAAAGAGAAAGAATCGAGAGACAGAGAGAAAACTACCTCAAATCCATTAGTTCCCTTGTTGATTTATTGCTTTGAAGAAGATGCTTCTTGTTTGAGAATAGAGAGATAGAGATGTGAAAGAGAGGAGAAAGTGTCTTAATTGTAATGGAAGAAGAAGACTTTGAGTTAAAAATGACAAGTTTGGATTAAAAGAATTTTGATTCAATTTGAACCGTCTAATATTTTTACACCATCTGTGCTGTAGTTCTCACTACAACACATAAGCCAAATCCGTAGATCTCTAGTTGTGGAGACGGTGCATGGATCTCCTTCCATAGAGACTTACGATTAGGTCATGAGTCTTTGTGGGAGTGACTTGTGGAGGATAAGGAGGAGATGAGGTGGTAATCGGTGTTAGTACATGTGCCGATGTAGCAATCGAGGAGTCGGGCCAAGGCGGCAAGATTGTAACACCCCGACTTATTTACAAATGGTATGTGAGTGAAATATTATCGTATCTCACGTGACATTACTACTTTTATTCAACATGGCGGCCCAAAGCGGCAAGATAGTAATGTCTCGACTTATTTAGAAACGGTCAGTGGGTGAAATAATTTCATATTACACGTGACATTACTATTATTCAACAAAGCAACGGAAAACTAGCTTTTCTTTTCTTTTTCTTCATTTTTAAAATCACAAACTCATTTTCACAAATCTTAGAGTGAACACTAGAGCATGTAAATTGAAACATACTCCGTTATGAGCATCCCAAGGAATAAGGTGCATGAATTCCAGATCCCCGCACTTGTTCTTATGGATAATATTTGGTTTGCTCACAATAAATTATTATTTGAAGCTGTCCAACCGGTCCCTTCTTCTTTGCTTAAGAGGATCCATTCTGCTACCTCTCATCATTTGGAGGCTTGGTTTGTTAGGCACTCACAGTTCTCCATCTGGTTGCCTCCTCCCCCTGGCTCTCACAAAGTTAATTTTGATGTGGCTATTCGTTCTTCTTTTGTTGTGGCGGCAACTATTCTCAAAAATCATCAGGGCAATTTTTTGGCTGTTCACTCCTTAGAGCTAGCTATTTTGGCTGCTAACAAAGGTGAAACTTTTGCAGCTCTTTTGGCAGTTAGATTAGCCTCTTCTTTTGGTTGCACATCTATTGTTATTGAAGAGGATTCTCTTTTGACTATTTTGGCTCTTAATGAGCCTCATCTTCTGTTTGATTGGAGTACAGTCTATATTTTTTCTGATGTAAATTTGTTGCTTTCCTCTTTTGTTTTTTGGAAAGCTTTTAAGATTTCTAAATTTGCCAATGTATGTGCACACCTTGTAGCTAAATGGGCCGCTTTAAACCTTGTGTTTTTATGCATTCCCACGTCTTCTCCCTTTGTTTCTTTTCTTAGGTTTAAAAGTGGTAAAGACCATCATTTATAATTCTCCATTTTCCCTTTCCCTTATCTTGAATAGACAAAAAAAAAAAAAAATGAAACATACTTCATATATTAACATAGAAGTCATTATATATAAGTTAGGGTCAAAACCCTATCTATAACTTTTACAAAAAAGGTGTATAGGGCCGCTCCAACCATGACTAGTAGTCTAAGATCTCCTACGGGTCTTCATGGTTAGTAGTTTAAGAGTCAGTTTAAAATTGTGTTGAAAAATATAACTTCTAAAGTTAAAATGAATTTTTTAACAAAAACTTCATTTTTAAGTTTTCTCAAAAATGCGTTTCGACTATTTTTAGAGTAAAAAGTCAAATAAGTACTTTTGAATTTTTTTTACCAAGCATGTCAGCTTTTTATTTGGCACAACTTTTTAAGTGCTAAAAGTACTTTTTAAACTCTCTAACGCAATCTCAAACAAGCCCCAAGTGTTGACACGACTCAATCTCTTCTCCCATTACAACCTTATCTGTCAAATTTAACAATTTTACAAGTGGAAATGATGAGACCATAGCGCACTAAGTACACAATTCCAACTAATTGTTTTGTGATATGAGCCCTTATTTTGAAACTTCTCCAATTTTTTTACTTTAAATTAAATACTTTTATTTAAAACATATGCTTATTTTCATTAATTTGGGGTGAAAAAGTCATTTTGACTCAAGAGGCTTTTCTTTTATAATAGATCCATACTATCAATGCTCTTAGCATTTTTCCTTCCATAATTGTATAAGTATAATCGCAAATCCGACACATAATTAAGTTAACACAAATGTTATTAGATAATAATGGAAAACATTATTTAAATCAAGCCGCAACAGTGGATAATCATAACGGCATATACATAATCATAATTTATCATTTTATTTTATTTATCGCTAGTCATACTCCCCCTTCCAGTATTCGAATTTTGGTCGTTAAATGTTTAACTCTACTTAACATTAGATCTGTTCAGCGTACTATCACTATATTTACTAAGCTACTCCATAGCTTAACGTTGGATTTTTCTAGTCGTATTCCCCCTTCAAGCCCTGCACCTCCGTTCAACATTGGATCATGACATAATAGTTTTTACAAACATACTTTTATTATTTGAGAAACTTTATATTTTGCGTTGTTTCTTATAAAATGTTATTCTTTTTATAAAACGTTATTCTTTTTATAACGATACAAAGAAAAGTGATAATTATGATTGTGCTATTATTTTAAAATAACTTATTAATTTGAAGCTATTTTTATAATTCTTTATAAAGCCTAAATTTACCTAACAACTAAATAATGTGAGACTTAATACTCATAACTATCTTTATAAACTACTCATTCTATGTGGGCTACTCCTTATCTTCCAAATAAAGAATCGAGGAATTACAAACTTCTATCTTAAACTTCTGATGTCATCGTCAATGCAACGTCATGCAATGTTCCAGTACCATATAGCTTGACATTAATAGTTGACTTTGATATTATTTGTAACGACTTAAATAAAATAGCTAGCCACATCTATACTATCACCTCAAAATGACTAGTCAATTTGAAACTTCCTTATAATTCATTATAAAGCTCAATGAATTAGGCAATGTGAAACATAACACTCGTGACCATCTTTATAAATCACATACTCTATGTTAACTACTCTTTATATAGGACCGAAATGTTATGGACCAACTTTGAGCCAAGCCTACTTATTAAATTACAAAATAACACAACTCTTAAATTTAAATAAAATACTAATACGCTAATTAATTAATTAATTAAACCTAAATTAAACTAATGACTTAATTAACTTTGTATTGTCCCGCATAAGTGCTCCATCGCAGAGAGAATAAATTGTTGATGATTCAAGAGTCGAACACATGGAACAATTTGTTAGACCATGTATCAATGCAAGAGATGTATTGTAATTCATGTTTCCGAACAAATAGTTATATAAAACATTTAAGCCAATAGAAATGATGAATTTAAACTTTTTAATGAATATTGTAACAATGGTGATTGTCATCGCATCTTTCACAAATGATGAGTATAGCAAGAATTAATATTGAAATTTCGATAATTTAAGTCCAAAATAATGCTAAAAAATTGAAATACAATGCATGCATGTCTGGTTGTAATCTTAAATATCACTCATTATTTCATTATATCTCGACTCTAAAGACAAGAAACAAGACATGTTTACCATAAAACATTACATAAATTGATTCAAAAGAGCAGCTGCATGTTTGTTATATCTTGAGAGTAGTCCGGAGTCTGTACCATCCTTTCATGCAAGCGACAGCAACCTTCTCTCCATGTTTGAGAAGGACCTTCTTCACCTTCTGAACCTTCTCCAATTGCCCCATCTGGATTCAGAATTCAATGAGAAGCTGATACTCTCCTCCAATTAGCCTCCTTTTTTTTATATATATATATATATATTATTATTTATAACCTCCCATGGGCCATGGCCATCTGGATTCCAACCTGTAATGTCACCACCTTGACCCATTCTCTACTAGTAGAACTAGATATACCCTCAAAATACGAGTTTGCATTATTAGTGAATTCTAGAAGGCTGCCCCCCTTTTAATTCCCCATTCTTTAGGGATATATGATGGTTGTTTTTAAAAACATATTATGTGGGCTCGTTTAGGTGTCTGATTTTTTTTTTTTAATTATTTTGTTAACTTTCTAAAATTGTGAATACCAAGAAAAAAAGAATAAAATTATGTTTGAATGGTTAGAAAAGATGTTTGAGAATTGAATATATTTTGAAAAAGTAAAATTAAATATGAAAAAAAAATTATATTTAAATTATAAAAATAAAAATAAAAATTGAAGAAAAAAAAAATTAGAGTGATTCAAGGGATAACTGAGCCACCCCCAAGAGGTAACTTAGCCACCACTAAAACTAATGGGGTGGCCAAGCCACCCCAAAAACCGTTTGGGGTTGGCTCAGCCACCCATAAGTTTAATAATTTTTTTTATTGTTTTTTATTTTTATTTATTTATTTTTCTTTTAATTTTAATTTTAATTTTATTTTTTGAGTTGGGTTGAAAAATTTTGAATTAAAAAAAATGTTGACTTTGAAAAAAAAAATTGAGTAGAGTTAAAAAAGAACCAGAAACTCAAACAAGCTGGAATTTTTAAAATCTAAAATTGAGTTTTGGTTGAAAACACGGGAAAATTAATTTGTATCTAATTCTCAATTTGTTTTGGTATAAAATGTTTTCCGTCGGAGAAAATGTTTTATGCTGAAAATATTTTTCAGTATTTGATACGTACGGAAAATCACACATACTTTTTATTCAATCATATTAACTTATAAAAAATTATTTTTTATTCACAACATAAAAATATTATTATAAAAAAACTTAACCTAAAAATTTGAGTTATGACGAAGTTTTGGCGGTGGTCCGACGATTTGAGAATGAGAAACTTAAAATCGAAAAATAGTTTACGGTTTTAAAAATATAAATCATTTTACAGAATTAAATTAGTTTTTTTAGTCAAACTGAAAAATATTTTCCATCACACCAAATATTGAAAAATATAGATTTTTTTTTTTAATCCAAAAATCATTTTACGCCGAAACTAACCGATCCTAAATGTATTTTACTATTTTTCTTTGCATATGTTTGTTAATGTTTTTTAGATAGTGTTTTTTATTTTTTGTTTGAACAATTGTTTTGATGCGACATAAATATAAAAATAGTTTTGAGTATTTTCTATTTTGAAGTGTTTGTTAATATTATTGTTTTAAAAAGAGGAAACAAAAAGGATGAAAAAAAAAACAAAATGTTTTATATCGATCCAGAAGCCACAAGTTCTTAACAATTATCAAATACTTTGTCATATTATTTCAAAACAGTTTTTTTTTTTTTTCTTTCTTTCTTAAAAGTAGTTTGTTAAAAGCAACACAATTAAACGGGCAGGAAATCGCATTGTTTAGCGTCTTTTCTCTTTTTGGGTATTTTTTTTATTAAGAAACTATTTTAAAAATAGTGTTATCAATAAGGCATTAATGCCTTGAATTTTACAGAATCATCGTTTTTTTTTCCTATTCTTCAACCAATAATTTTGTATAATCCATCATTTAAAAAAAAAAAAAACGAAGGAAAAAGGAAAGAAAGCCCATACACCTTCAACGATCGAGATCCTCTTTCGCTCTCTAGCGTAAAGCCTCTCTGAGAATTTTTTTCTCTCCTCTCCATTACTCCTCCAACCTGTTGTCCTCATCTCCATTACTCCTCCATCTACTCTTCTGCTTCTCTGCCATCTACATTTACGCCTCTCTCTCACAATGAATGACCCTCAAAACGACTTAGACAAACTGATCACCCAAACTGAAGCTCTCGACTGGACCGAAAACCCCCCCTGCTGTCCCCTAACCCGGATGTCTCCAACAAAGACTCTCCTTGTACACTAGTGGGACGAGTCATCTCTTTGCATTCTGTCTCAAAAATCACAGTTAGAAATAATCTGAGGAATGCTTGGAGCTTCCTGCCTTCATTTGCTATTGAAGAAACTGAGGAAGCTAGTACCTTCACTTTCACGTTCACCAATCCCTTGGAAGCAAAGAGGATCCAGGAGCTGTCTCCCTGGAACATAAAAGGGAATCCCCTTATCTTGAAACCCTGGGAATCTGGAGCAACACTCAGGGAAACCGACTTTACTAAAGGGGCATATTGGATTCAGGTGCACGGGCTACCGATTGAACTCATCACAGCACAAAATGCTTTCATAATAGGAGACAAGCTCGGCCAGGTCCTGATAAATGACTCTTGCTCTCCTCGAAGAAGCTACCTGCGGATCAAAGTCTTAATCCCTTTGCTCCATCCCCTTGTCCCAGGCTACCTTCTTCCCAGAGCTGGAAAGCAACCAGCCATCATTCAGTTCAGGTATGAAAGGCTTTCGGACTTCTGTTTTGATTGTGGAAGGCTTGGTCACTCAAAATCCTACTGCCCTTTCGACCCTCTACCGCAACCAAAAATTGCTTATGGTCCCTCACTCCGTGCCAATCCACCAAACCAGAACAAATTCGAGCATGTTTTTACCCAACACTCATCCTCCGCCCTGGGTTCCTCAAATCTGGTTCAAAAAACTCCAAATTCTTTGGGCAGTTCCTCGTTAACTCCCTCTACTACTGTAGCCTCAATGGACCAAAGTAACCAAAAACCAGCTAGTTCCTTTCAAACCAAACCAGATCAAACTGCTCCTCTCAAGGAACAATCCCTTCCAGCATTAACTCCTACTCAGACGTTGAGCCCAACAACCCTCCTTTCAAGTCAAACTTCCTGTTCCATCACCTTAAATGTGCCGCTCCAAACCCAAGCCAGTGACACCCTCCAAAATACTTGCACCACTATCACTACTTCTGGAAGCCTTACTAAAAATACCACGTGCCATCAAAACCCCACTTCTATCGAAAAAGCCCTCATTCCCTCAAACTTATTCCCTCTCACCACGTGTTCTCACCCTGATACTTCTCCGAACCTTGCCAAAATTATCTTTGACCCTGCCTGCTCCAAACCTAGCCTCAACTCCTGTTCATTTGAATCCAAAATCATCGACATTGAAGAGATCCTTGAGGACACCCCGCCTGCATCACCACAAAAATCCCTCCATCTCTCACCAAACCTACCTCCCTTTCCCCCCTACGCCTTAAAAACCTCTTTTGGTAGCTGTATAAACAGATCCCTAGCAATCAGAAAACCAACCTCTCGCAAACGCAGGTCTCGCCCTTACCCAAACCCCCACTCAAAACATGGCTCCTATTTCCCAAATCTTAAGCTGGCCATCACCGAAAATGGTGAGCAATTCTGCTCAAACCAGCTGGCCATCACCTGCCCAAATGTGTCGAATTCCTGCACCACCAACTCAACAGAGGAGGGTCCTTCAGGGCCCCCTCCTGCTCCATGAAGATCATTACATGGAATTGCCGTGGGTTCGTCCGTCCTGCGGCAATTCGTTCTCTTCGGGCGCTCTGCAGGATCCATAATCCTGATATTCTTTTTTTGTGTGAAACCAAAGTCAAGTCTTTTGAAGCTCAGAACTCTCTTACTCGCTCAGGCTTCCCCTTCTTCCTCCAAGTCCCTGCTGTTGGAACAAAAGGGGGGCTGGTTCTTGCCTGGAAAGCAGACATTGATCTTGAACCCACTCTCCTCTCTTCTCACCACATCTCTTGCCTCATTTACTCTGACCCTCCTTCTCATCCCTGGCTACTCACTTGTCTTCATGCCCCCTCTGATCCTGCTGCTGAGTTCTGGACATCTGTAGGTGCTATTGGAAACCGGTTTGGTGGTTCTTGGCTCTTAGTTGGAGATTTCAACGCCATTCTTGCTCCCTGTGAAAAACGTGGTGGGAGGAATTTTGGATCCCCTTCCCACAATTCTTTCGTGGATTTTGTGCAAGACATGGGCCTGGTTGATTTAGGTTTCTCTGGGAACTCTTACACTTGGAGTAACAAGAGGCAGGGCAGTGCTCAGATAAAAGAAAGACTTGACAGAGGCCTTTCAAATAATGCTTGGATCATGTTCTTCCCGGATGCGTCAGTCAAACATCTTCCAGCAGCATCTTCAGATCATAATCCACTTCTCATTGCTACTGATGGCAATGGCTCTGCACCCAAACCTTTCAAATTCGAGGCTTTTTGGACTAGAGATATTACTAGTCATACTGTTATTGCTGCCGCTTGGAGACCTCATTCCCGTGGCTCTTTTGCCTTCTCTCTCAGCAAGAATTTAAAATCTACAAAGGCAGCCCTCAAGAGATGGAATGTGGATCATTTTGGGAAAATCCAGATTAAGATAAAATCTCTCTTAGCTGAGCTAGATTTTATTCAACGGGCTCCCCCCTCCCCTGCGGTTGGCCCCAAAGAAGAAGTGATCCAGCAGGCTCTCCAAGAGGAACTATCTCGTGAAGAGCAACTCTGGAAACAAAAATCCAGAGAACAATGGCTCACTACAAGTGATCTAAACACCAAATATTTTCATGCTTCCACGACCATCCGCCGCAGGTATAATTCTGTAACCTCCATTAAATTGGATGATGGCTCCTTTTTGAACAATAAGATTGATATTGGGAATGAATTTGTGAGCTATTTCAATGATTTGTTCACCTCTTCCAACCCAAATCTGGATGATAATCTGGCTGGTTTATTTTCTCCTGTCATATCTGAGTTAGAGAACATCTCTCTTTGTGCCATCCCTGACCCTACAGAGATTACCCAAGCCATAGCCCAGCTAGGTTCTACCAAAGCCCCTGGCCCAGACGGCTTCACAGGGTTGTTTTATAAAACCTATTGGAACATAATCAGCAAAAGTGTCACAAATTTTGTCCAAGCTTTTTTTAGGAATGGTTATCTCCTGTCTGAGTTTAATCACTCCCACATAGCTCTTATTCCTAAATCGGCCAATCCTTCCAAGGTTAACCAATTTAGGCCTATCAGCCTTGCAAATTTTAATTACAAAATTGTCTCAAAAATTTTGGCTAATCGCCTCAAAATTCACTTGGATAAAATTGTTTCCCCGAATCAATCTGCCTTCATCAAAGGCAGATCAATTCAGGACAATTCTATCCTTGCTCACGAGATTTTCCACTCCATGAAAAACAAAAAAGGCAATGGTGGTCTCATGGCTATCAAACTGGACATGGAGAAGGCCTTTGACCGCATGGAATGGATATTTCTCTCAAAAAAAATTTTGGCCTTAGGCTTCAGCCATTCCTGGATCCATCTAATTGAGCAGTGTCTTCCACTGTCTCCTTCTCAGTTTTGTTGGATGGTTCCCCCCATGGCAAATTCTCTCCCTCTCGTGGCCTAAGGCAAGGGGACCCTCTTTCCCCCTTCCTCTTCATCCTAGGCACTGAGGTTCTTTCTAGGTTAATCAGCAAAGAGGAAGCCCTTGGCTCTCTTCATGGGATAAAAATTTCTCGCCAAAGCCCTCCAATCTCCCACCTCCTTTTTGCTGATGACCTCATGGTTTTTGCTAGGGCAAAACCTTCTGAAGCCACTGCTGTTCTGAAATGTCTAAACACTTACGCAGGTTGGTCTGGTCAAAAGGTCAACCTCTCTAAATCCTCCATCTTTTTCAGCAAGAATTGCACCCCCTCTTCTATCTCTTCAATTCAAGATATCCTCAATCTATCCTCAATCTTGTGGTGGGCTCGGCATTAGACCCCTTGAATCCCAAAACAGATCCCTGTTAGCCAAATTAGCCTGGAACCTAGTTTCAAATAAGCCACTGCTTTGGGTTTCCACTCTCAAATCCAAATACCTTCATAACTCCGACCTCCTCAACTCTTCCCTCTCCTCATCAGCCTCTTGGCTCTGGAAAGGCATTTTCAAAAGTAGGGAGTTAGTAGAAAAAGGAGCGTGCTGGTCAATTTCCTCGGGATCCTCTATTAACATTTGGAGCTCCCCTTGGATTCCCTCCATTGAAGGTTTTAAACCAACCCCCAACCCTCACCTCTTCCAGCTCCCTAACCTCACAGTTGAAAACCTCATTTCCCCTCACCATCGCAGCTGGAATATCCCTCTCCTTAACTCCCTTTTTGATCCCCAAACCACATCCAAAATTCTTGAAATCCACCTTCCTTCAACCCCAAGCCTTGATAAAATGATTTGGACCCCTTCCCCCTCGGGAGTGTTCTCTGTTAAATCAGCTTTTGAATTGATTCTCCCTTCCCCCCTCCTTCTTCATTCACCCCTTCCCCCCACCGATTGGACGTCCCTTTGGAATCTTAAAATTCAGCACCGCCTAAAGCATTTTCTTTGGAGAATCACTTGGGATATCCTCCCTCTGAGATCAAACATCTTCAAATTCTCCCCCCAAGCCACCCCTGAAACCCTTTCCTGCCCCCTATGCAGTGGTCCTCCTAAAACCATCCAGCACATTCTTCTTGCCTGCCCTTTTGCCAGAACCATTTGGAGGAATTCTACTTGGCCTCTAAACACCTCCCTCTTCAATTCCTTGCCCATCTCCCACTGGACCTCAGCCCTCCTCAACCCAAACAAATTTTTTGGTATTCCTCATAATGCTGTTCATGCTTTTCAGATCAACGCCTTGGTCACTATGGACCTTATTTGGCAGGCCAGGAACAACTTTGTGCATAAAGGAACCCATCCGATCCCTCAAGACACTCTCAAGCTTTTGTCTCTCTTGGTGAAGCATCATTTTTCTGCCTGGAAATCAAGCAGAGGCAGCCCCAATGTCTGGTCCCCTCCTCCCCTTGGTTCCATCAAGGCAAATTTTGACGTGGCTATTAGACCCCTGTTTGCAGTAGCTGCCGCCATTCTTCGGGACCACCATGGAAGCATCATTTCAGCATGTACCAGGCGCCTCCCAGCCATGGAAGCAAACCTTGGAGAAGCCCATGCTGCTCTCCTTGCTGTGCAGCTTGCTTCCACGCACGGATCCTCTCCTCTCATTCTTGAAGGGGACTCTTTGACAACCATTTTGGCCATTAATTCTCCCCATGTATCCTCAAACTGGTCTGCTGCTCATGTAATAGCAGACACCCTCCAACTGCTCTCTCCCCTGCCGGATTGGACAGCATTGAAGGTCTCAAGATGTGCAAATTCATTTGCACACCACACCGCCAAATGGGCCGCTTCGAACCTAGTGTTTGGAAGCATTCCAAACACCTCTCCCATCTTCTCCTCTATTAGATTTAGAAGTGGAAAAGATCCCCCAATGTAACCCCCTTGTTTCCCCCTTTGATTAGAAAAAAAAAAAAAAAAACGATCGAGATCGCGTGCAGTGTCTTGCATCCAATGTAGTAGCTAGTAGCCTAGTAATGACATTTGTTTAAAATGAACAGTTTAATCATTCATTTGAGTTTGTGATTTTAAAATTATGATTTAAAAATAGCTATTCTAAAACTTGTGATTTTAAAATAAATTTTTTAGAAATATAGTTTAGTGTTTGGTGAATTATACTTTGACATTTAAAATTGTAGTTTAACCTTTAAAATTTATTTTACTTGTCTTTTTTTTTGCCTTTTTTTTTAGATTTTTTATCGTGCTTGTTTGTGTAGGCTCCTACTTTTAGGCGTTTTGTTTTTGATGGGTTGCTTGTGAAAATTTTTGTTCTTGTTGAGCTTTTTTAGAAGTTATTTAAAATTATGTTAAAAAACTTAAAAAATACTTATAGTACTTAAAAAACTGTGACAAATAAAAACTTTGCATGTTTGGTTAAAAAATTTAAAAAATAATTATTTGACTTTTTAACTTTAAAAAGGGCCACAACGCATTTTTGGAAGAAAAAAAGAAAAGAAAAAGAAAGCTTCAATTTAAAAAAAAAGCTCTTTTAGTTTTAAAAGTTATATTTCCTAACGCAATTTAAAACATTCTTTTAATAAATTTTTATTTATCCAGAAAAGAGAAATACTACTCTTCACACTTATTTTACGTCGGTTGACATTACATAATTTAAATAGCTTATCATATTAATCACTTAAAAAAAAAAGTCAATTATAAAACTTCATATTAATCAAAATAAAATATGTGTGATAAATAAACATAAATAATAATAAAAAAGGTGGTATTGTTTGACCTACACAGGCATCTCACCGTCAAGCCTATATTTTTTGGGATTTTTTTATTAAGAAACTAATTTAAAAGTGTAATCATAAAGGCAAATTAGGCAGCTACATGGTCAGCTTCTCGTAATGATTTTGGTTTATTGTCTTGTAGCTCTCCTTTTTTTTTTTTTTTCTTAACTGGCCCTTCCCGTATTCCTTATCTTGCTTAGAAAATAAAAAATAAAAAATAAAACACCCCTCTAAAGTTCTAAACTATCATGCCTTGAATAATTTTACAGAAGCATCGTTTTTATTTTTATTTTTTATTTTCTATTCTTCAACCAATAACTTTGCATAATCCATCATTGAAAAAATAAATTAAAAACGAAGGAAAAGGGAAAGAAAGCCCATATACCCTTAAATCTGAATGATCCGGATCTGTTATGTTTATTTAAAGGTAAAATATTTTTGAAAACCGTTTTGCTTAGTTTTCGGTGTTTGGCATAACTGAAAATCATGGTCAAACAAAAAATATATTCAGCTAATCATAAAACCTTATTTAATTTTTCGTAAAATAGTTTTCATTTTAAAAATCGTAAATAATTTTTTGAGTTTGATCCTTTTATTCTCAAATTGTCAAAGTTCGCTATAGTAGCTAGCCATTTTTCATTGTTGCTCATTTTCCGTTCGAGCTAAACGCAAAAAAATATTTTCAAGAAAGAAAAAAATTATTTTGTTGAAAATATTTTTTGATGAAAAACATTTTATATTGAAACAAACAGATCATTCTTTCAAAATAAACATTCCAAATTAAAGTTATTGGAAAAAACCTTAATCCAGCCTTTAAACACTTTTTGGCAATTCAAAGCCAAAAGTAATTCTTTTGAATGTAGATCTTATGTCATGACTCATGAGGCTATTCAATTTTTTGTATATAGTTTAAGAACACTAGTATCAGATGTCTAATTATTTTTCTTAAATTTAAGTTAATAAAATTACTTTTCACTTCCTTATAAAAATATACTCAGCAACAGATTCTCTTATATTTATTTATATCAATTAAATAATATTTATTTACTCTTATTTAATTATTTTTTCTCACTTTCTCCTTTTTCTGAATCCTATCAAAAAAATATTATTATAATTTATTAGGAAGCTACAGGGAAGGAAATCTGTCTTGTAGGGCATAAATATCAAGTTAGTACTTCTGTCAAGGTTCTGTCCAAAAAATTAACGGAGTGACACTTCATCACCAATTAAAATGCGACACGTGTCAATTGGACCAAATTTGAACGCCACATCAGCAAAAAAATAATAAAATAATAAAACTTTAAAACCAAAAATTAAAAAATCTTAAACTTTTTTTTTTTTTTTTTTTTTTTTAAAAAAAAAAATTAGACAGTGGGGGTGGCCGATTTTGGCCAAGGGGGTGGCCGAGCCACCCCCAAGGGCCTTAGGGTGGCTTCAGCCACCCCAGACTGCCGCAAGGCCCTTGAGGGTGGTTCGGCCACCCCTAGACCGCCATAAGGGGTGGCTTGAGCCACCCCCTTGGCCTAAATGGGGGTGGTCGGCCACCCCACTGTCTATTTTTTTTTTTAAAAAAAAGTTTAAGATTTTTTAAGTTTTTAAAGTTTTATTATTTTATTTATTTTTTGACTGATGGTGGCGTTTTAAATTTGGTCAACTAGACAAGTGTCGCATTTTAATTGATGATGAGGTGGCACTCCGTTAATTTTTTGGACGGAATCTTGACGGAAGTACTAACTCGGTATATATGTTAACTATAAATACCACCTGTGATGCGTTTAAAAAACGAGATAGCTGTTTAAGAATCGAGTAAATCACATTGACAAAAAAATGTTTAACCCACATACACCAAAAAAATGTTTAACCCAAAATTTAAAGTGAAAAAGCAAAAAAGAAGAATGAAGTTTTGTCTTCCAACCTTCAAGAGACACAAGTCAGAATTTCACTTCATAAAGACACAAGTCCAACTACCAAAACATGCTCGCCTTTATCATCTATCTAATTCTAATTCTAATTTTTATTTTTTAACCAACCAATTGAACTCGAACATACCCAGAACGCGCCAAAAAAGGTAAGCCGCTATTGGTCAAATTATTAAACATGGATCGCAGTGAACCACACACGATTGACACCAAACCCCCCCGATAACCGTCGCTCTTCTCAACTACCATTCCTACGAAAGAACAAGACCGATCGGTGAAAGTCCAAGCTTCTCTCTCCCCCCCTCTCTCTCGCTCCATGGACGTTTCTATTCAGAGAAGCCAAGGTGCCCATTCTTTGCCCCCAATCCCTAGGGTCAGGGCTAGGGCCAGGGTTAGGATTTCATTTTCCCTCTTCTTTCTCTGAAATTCACACTCACTCTTCATCGTCTTTCTTTCTCTATAGAATGGCAGAGCCAGATCAGAGTACGAGCTCAGCTTCCTCTTCTTCCGCGATTCATAGGGAGTCCTCGGGCAATGCGTCGTCGTCTTCGAGCTCCTCGCAAGTTCGCGAAGAGGAAGAATACCATGACCGCGACCAACTTCAACACCGATTTCCACACCCGGAGCTAGAGCACCGGGAATTCGGCATTCCCTACCAAGGAAACACGAACTTATCGGCTTTCGATGATGCGTCGACGGTGATCAGGGACGACACGTGGTCCTGCGTCATCGTCCTCCTCACCTTCTGGTTCTTCGGTTTGTCTCTCTCTTTCTCTTCTACTTTATTCGTAATTTAATTTTTGTCGCCAAATTGTTCGGAATATGGTTTTAGTCCTCCATATTTGGAATGGTTGGTTTGATTGTGCTTGTTAGAGTTGTAATCTAATTATGCTTTGACTTCTTCACACATTCCATTTCAATTGTGGTTCTTAGCTCAATAATTTGGTCACTATTTCAATGGTACAGTATCAATGACTCTGATCCTGGGGGTTTATGGGTCTGTGAATTTAAACCTCGGCCCTAATTGTTCTCTTCTTCTGCAACCTAGCCCCATTTTTGTGCAGTCTATAAAGGTGATTTGCCCCTTTTTGTACTCTTTTTTTTTTGTAGTATTTTTTTGAGTGATGTGTGGTAATCTTGGTTGGTTTATAATAGGTGGAAGAGATAAATGCGTCAGGACCTGGGCCTGTGTTATATGGGTTTTCTAAAACTCCGCCTGTTGATACCATTACCACATGGTCTGAGACTCGTAATGTTTCAGTTCAAATTGATTCTCACGAGGCAAGTTTCCTTTTTCAGATTGTTCATCTCTACTTATTTTTTCTTTTTCTTTTTTAACTAGTACACTACTAACTTTGTAGTTTGTTCTTGAACCTTGTGATATTCTTATTGATGGAGTGGAGTTAATTGTTTTTTTTTTTTCTTCTTCTCATTCAGGAATGGATTTATGTACTAAATAAGGGGTCTCAAGTAAATATTTCATATAGTGTGAACTCTCCGAGCTACTCCATTTTTCTCATAATTGCCGAAGGTAAATTTTCATTGAGAAATTGTTCTTGTTAAATTTCTATTCCTTTTCATATAGTATGCAAGTTACTCACACTCTATAAAAATAGAATATCTCCATTTATATTATGTATGCAAGTTTGAGTATGGTTCCATCAGTGAATGGGTCAATTAAGGGAAAAGGTGGTCATCATAACAGGTTGTTGCAAGCAATTAAACCAGCATTATTTGATAGAGCCAATTGTGAAAACAATAATTGATGTGTAGAGATATATATCAAAGGGAATGTTGTCCGGATTAGGTGCAAAAGATGGCAATTCAAAAATTTCCAAGTCCTCTTTTGGATTTAAAACTATGCATTATATATAACAAACTAGCTTCACTAGAGAGGGGAAAGAAAAAAATAAGACCTTGAAAACAGAAGAAAGTGAGGTCTTGAAGTGATAAAAACTGCGTGAGAGGGCGGGCCTTCTCTCAATGTTGCAATTGATCACTTGAAATGCCGTATATGGCTCTCATCTCCGACTCTGCCGCTGGACCATTTAGAAGTTACAATTATAGATACACCAAACATTCCCCTCAAACTCAATTAACAAATATTGGACAACTTAATAAATTGCTAGAAGTAGGCGTTAATGGCCACGTGAGGCGACAAAGATATAAATAAAAGATATCAAAATAATGTAGCAAGTAGTTCTTTTATATAAATAAAAGACATCAAAATAATGTAGCAAGTGGGTTTTTTTTTATCGATAAAAGGTATCAATATAATGTAGCATGTGGTTTTTTATTTAATGCAGATATGGATTATTTGATAATGGCATGCGAACTGATTTTTTATTTTTTATTTTTTAATAACAAATGATAAATGAACAGAGATGAATACAATTTTTTATTCTATGCTGTCATTGTGGTGTTCAATCCTGTTTGCTTCATTTGTCCATCTCTCTATTATAGATTTTTACCTCCAAATGCCACATAAAAAACAAATAAGTTGTATGATCTCTCTCACTCTCTCTTCTTTTTGGGTCATTTTGGAGCTTCAAAATTGAAGTGATGTTTGGGGAGCAACCTTCACCATGAAGCCACATTTAGCCTATCATAAGGCCTACTGTACTTGCAACATTTTTCTACGTTTCTTTTTTTTAACTCTTCTTGTGCACATAATTTGAAATTTGCCAGTGGTTTTTCATGTAGAGTAATGCTAGATACCACCTTTCCATCCGGATGAAAAGGTTTTTCCTTCACATTGAGTGGAAAGGGGGACCACTCATTGAAGTGGTCCCCACAAAAATGTAAAGGAAAAAACCTTTCCATCCGGATGAAAAGGTGGTACCTAGCATTACTCTTTTCATGTATTTTTATAAACTGATTGCAATTGAGCATTCGCTCTCCATATTATTCTGAATCCAGCACATTGCAGGGAGTGATGGCCTTGCTCAATGGCTTGAGGAACCTACATATCCTAATACCACCTTATCGTGGAACCTCATTCATGGTGAGATTGAAGTTGGAAAGTTTGTATATTCTGTTTATTTTAATCCTATACTGATGTTGGCAACTTCTAATTCACCAGGAAGTGGTATGATTACACAGGACATATCAAGGTCTTCTACTTATTATGTAGCAGTGGGAAACTTAAACACAGAGGAAGTGGAGGTAATCCTACAAAAAATTGAACTCTTCTACTAGAATTTACTAGTTTGATAAGTTTATGGCCTCCAAATCCATTTATAATTTGATGAGAAGTCAACAAATCCATTACGTACCCAATTACTAACCATTGAAGAGATTAGTTTATGCTACTTGTCCTTCTTGTTCTGTCATAAGTGATATTGTGGTATAAATGAAAAATAAAATCAATTGACTAGTGCTTACTTCTGTTTTGGAACCTTCGGACTCCATCTCCCATTCTATGGCATATTAGGATTGCTTTGTGCAGTGACGGAACTATTAATAGACCAAGGGGGGCCATGGCCCCCCTGGTTTTCAATTTTTCTCCTATTTATTTATTTATTTTTCATAAAGTTGAATATATATGTGTGTGTGTGTGTTTTTAGGCTTAAAAATTAGGTTTGGTCTTTATCAAAAATAGTTTTGTCCCCCCGTTCATACTTTGACCACTTCAAATGAGAAATTTTGGTTCCGTCTCTGGCTTTGTGTTTAAATTGATTAAAGTAAGACAAGATGGTTGGTTTGGTCATTGTGGTATGTTCTGCTCAATTGAGTGTGCTTGAATAGTAGAAACCTATAAACCATAATATGAAATTATTTATTTGATGCAACATCTAAGGAATATGATAGCGTAAAAAAAAAATTGCTAAAATTCCTCTTGCAATGATGGTGAATGTAATAGAATTGGAGCGAGATTGTTAGTACGCTTCTAGTTTTGCTCTACAGGAATGTGCCGATTCCTTGGCCTTTGCTTGATAATCAAATCAATTACTGTATGAATAATTTGAACATGGAGTTTATTCCTTTCCAATATAAGTGTTTTGAGAAATAAAAAAAAGCAACCCCCTTGCTTGTCACTGTCATTAAAACTCATTGACTATTTGTTCATTTCCACTTGTTCAACGTTTTCACTAGGGAAAGTTTGAATAACCTTGGTATTTTTAGCAACTAAATAGGAACTCTAATTTGTCAAGATTAGGGTAAAATGTCTTTGTTTCAGGGAGCTGGTTATGGTGATGGCTTATAAACCTCATATAAGCCATCACCATAAGTGGAGGGGGCGCTTTACACGAGTATGAGGTTTACCTGATTGAGGTGGGTACATAAAGTGGCTATGCCTTAGAGGGCTTCCTCGTCATAAAAAAAAAAAAATGAACCTCATATAATTTATGTTTGGTACTTTTGAAGTATATGGTGACCAGATATTTACATATTTATATTACTGCAGGTGAATTAATTTAAGGCTTGAATAAATGGTTTAATTATTGTTAATATAAAGATGCCTCTTGATTTAGCCCTTTGTGCCCCCGACCACCTATATTTAAGGCACTCTAAGAAACTTGGGAGTAGAGCCCCAGTTCTATACTTCTCACATATTGTTCTAAACTTTCGTTTCCATTTAAATCTTCCTTTCTAATCGTGATGATATATCCCTATCGAAATTTTGAGTACACTAGGCATTTAGGTTGATTAGTAGACTTTAAGTTGGTGTTTGCTCATGTAACCTACAAACTATTTTGTGGATTCTGTTTATGACTTGCTGTCATAAGATAAGCTATTTGGTTGATGGAAATCATAGAGTTCCTGTAATCTTGGAGCTGCTAGTTTTAGGGCTATAAACCGACCCTCGGGTCAGAAGACACCTTCTTCCGACTTCCAACCTGATTGGGGTTGGAACTTCATTTTTTCAACGGAACTAGGACTATAATCGAGTCGAGCTGAGCTAAGTATTAAATGTTTAAGTTCGGTTGATTTAATTTTTGTTTTCGAACACGAGCCGCATTCAAGCTTATCAATTTTTTCAAGCTTTGTTCATTTATTTTTCGAACGAGCTTGAGCTTGTTCACGAGCTACTCAATTAATTTAGTCATTCTATATCTAAAGTGAATGTCGTGAGTTTTTTTTTTTAAAAAAAAAAAACTAATTATTAGTTATTTCATTATAGTTAAGATTTATTGTTTGAGTAATTATAGAAATTAACTCAAATCTTAAATAATCTAATCTCAGTTTTATAAATTTATCTTATAGTATATATATACACATATCCTTGAGTGCAAACAATTTTTTGGGGCCAGTCCACTAGCGAAATCGGAGTATTACCCGATCTATGTGAAGGGGGCGCTTTACACGGGTCTGAGGTTTACTTGACAGGGGTGAGTACATGAAATGGCCCAACCTTGGAGGGGTTCATTGTCATAATACACACACACACACACACACACACACACATTCACTCATATACACACAAAGACACATATATTTATATCCAGACTCACAATACGAAAAACATTTATATTTTGGTTTTTTAAAATTCTTAATATGTTCTTATTACGAAGTTAACAATAATAAAAGTGGAGTTATATGAGCTTATACGAGTCTATACAAGCTGAGCTGAGCCTGAGCATATTCACGAGTAGCTCTAATCGTTTACAACCCTAAAGGGAACCAAACCAAAGCGACACTGACAGGTTTCAAATGGTAGCCGGTCGCTTTGGTTGGTTGGTCCAACGTTTCGTTTTATAGGGCAACACAGTGAGACACACACATACCAAAAAAAAAAAAAAAAGAAGAAGAAGAAGAGAGGAAGGCTTACATTCTCAAAAATCCTTTTCACACTTACTGCACCAACCTCACAAATTCGTAGAAGAACAAGAAGAGGGTGATGATGATGGGATTGGCTGATTGGGCTTTCTATTTGCTCATCCTCTTGGGTTTCTTCATGTTAGGTTGAATGTATGAGAGTTATGAAGAGAGAGGATATGAAAACTCAAGAAGGTGGACACAATTCCCACATTTGCACCCTTCCCATTGATCCGATGGTCGTAGAGTTTTCCATTACATCTGGGCCGTCCACATTTGCACTGCTTTCCATTGGATGAGTTTAATAAAATTGGGGTGTCTATTGATTTAATTGTGGCCAAGTCATTTATGGTAATTTTTTAAATGTTGGGCAACAATTAAGTGTTCGGTGGAACGAGTTGCCGGTCGCAAAAAGAGGACCTTTGCCATAGATGGGGTTCAGCCTTAGTCAAACAAGTGTTGTACTATATATGACGTGGCAGCATGTATAATGGTCCTTAGTGAGGCTAAGTTGTGATTAGCATAGTTGGATCAAATCAGTGTTGAACCAAGACCTTGTGGCAGCTTGTGAGACACAGCTGTGATTACGAACTGGGTCTTACACCAAACTCACTTGTTTTAGGGCAGCATCATGACGGAGAGGGGGTTAGGAGGAGAGGACAAGATGCGAGAGCTCCTCACTCTTTAGAACTCTCAATCTGTTTGGACTTTGGGGGTGACTGGCTATGGTTGTCCTAAATAAAAATTCTATATTTATATTAAAGGGTGGTCAGGTCGGGTTCGGTTGGAAAATAGACTCTATAAAATTGACTTTTGACCCGACCCCTATTCGGAATTTAATGACTCCGTTTGTTAATGCTTTTTAGATGGTTTTTTTGTTTGAAAAATTATTTTGACATAACATAAATGTGAAAATAGTTTTAAATGTTTTGTGTTTTATGTTGTTTGTTAATGTTTTTGTTTTGAAAAGAGAAAGCAAAGGAAGAAGAAAAAAATGTTACGAAGCCAATATTTCTTCTGACCCCAACCCATCATGGACATAAACTAGCTGATTTGGTTGGTTTTGATTGGACGGATTGGGTGGTCCCTTTTTTTTTTTTAACAACCCTAGCTAATTTGGTAAGTTGCAAGTAACCCTAGCATATTGTGGTGGTGCTCCGCTCAAGCAACTATGATTTAGCCGATTCTAGTGCTCTTTTTCCTGCTGCGATTTCAAAGCTTGTTTGCTGTTGCAGTTGGTGTTTTTACAGGTAGATCCCCCTTTGGCCTGTTGCTTCAAACCACCGTTCATGGCAGCCTAGTTCTTGGCTCATCAGCCAAGTTTCAAATGGTTTGGGCCAACCTTTTGGCCCATTCCCAATAGTCCTTAGGTTTTGGTTGCACTGTGCCCATTGTGTTGAGGTGTTTGTTGGGTTGCCCCACTTTTTTTATGGTGTTGTGATGGATGATGTATTTCTCCCCTTCCCCTTTTCCCTTTGTAATTGCTTAGGAAAAAAAAAAAAGAAAAAGAAAAAAGTAACCCTAGCAGATCACTAGAGTGGGATAAAGTGGGAGCAAGAATGCAAGGGCAGCAATTTCAATGAAACTTAACGCCTTGAATGAGAGTTAGGATAGTTTCAAGGTGACTATTGATCTAAGCATTTCATTCAATTTTAATAGATCCATCCTCAATAAAATGTGGCTAATCTTTTCTGGTTGCTATTGTCTAATTAAAATATTTTATGCAGTTGTGATATTTCTTCCTCATAATCTTTTACGCAATTATCTTCTACATTAAACAGGTGCAGTTAAACCTTGAAATGAAGGCTTATTTGTACAATACAACAGAAGCTTATTACAAGTGTACTTTCACTGATGGTCTGTGTCGTTTGAGCATTTTGTTTCCCGATGGAAATGTTGCGGTCTTAACCTCTCCTAGTCCAGAACAGGTGAGACTAGTTTTCTTCTTGATCACCTTCATTCTTAAGTATCTTTTTCTCATTCAATAAACTGAATAAACTGAGGAGCAGAATTAGAAAATGATTTATAATGTAGGAATCCAACTTTATATATCAGTCTGGATGGTTCACATCTTCAAAAGTCTGTGCCAGGGGCACTGTCATGTTGTTTAAATCATTGATTTACCATGATATCACCAAATTTGTTAATTAATACCCCATTGTTTCGCACTGGAGACATTGGTAAAATACCTTTTTACCGCTCCCCACTGGACTGAATATTGTTCAAATCCAATATGTACAACTCCAAAATTTTCAATTAACCAGGATTTTCTTTGGTTGCTTCAGGGAAAAACCAGTGATGAGTGGTCCTTCAAATTGTCATATGGACCAAGATGGACCACATATATTGTTGGCATAGGTATACTTAATTATTTCATCTCATAAGGGAATCTTTATGTATAAATGTTGTACCTTAATATTTCCTCTTGTAGGCGGAATGACTCTGCTCATGTTACTGGCCTTCAACTTCTTAAACAAGTTCCAATGTACCCGTGAAGATGGAAGAGATCGGTATGCGGAAATGGGATCTGAGAGAGCCCCTTTGCTTACACATAAAGATGATGATCTCTCAAGTTGGGGTTCATCTTATGATTCTGTGTCAGATGAGGATAATATTGAAGACTTACTTGCATTGGGTCCCATTGAAGGGATGTCACTAGGAGAAGGTGAAAACAGTAACAATACCCGGCGTCTTTGTGCAATTTGCTTCGATGCTCCTAGGGACTGCTTTTTCCTTCCATGCGGGCACTGTGTGGCGTGTTTTGAATGTGGAACTAGGTAGGTACTCTCCATCGTTTCTGTTCTTTTTTCTTTTTGTCTTTTTTTTTTTCCTGTAAATTTGAACCTAGGACCTACTCCAACCTCACCCTGACTTTTACCACATGGTCCAAAGTCCAAGTTTTGTTGCTCTGTCCTTAGCCCTGCAACTGCAACAAACATATGTTTGCAAACTAAAGATGATAGTGGATGTGCCTATCTGTTTGCCTATTATGACCTACCCTGCCTGGACCTAGGTTGCGATCTAGATTTACAACTTACCACTGTACGTGGTTATTACTTTTTTTTTTTTCTACGCGTACGTGGTTCTTACTTGATTGAAGGTTCTTACACTAAACTTTTTTTTTTTTTTTTGATGAATATATGGCTACAGTAAACATCTACTGTTGGTAACCCATTTTTTTGGCCGCTTCGCTTTTTTAGAGGATAATTGCATGATGAACCAAGGTCAAACATAGAATACTTCGCCAGGAAATTTATTAATGTCTTTAATGTTACAATGAGGTTTCCGTCATTAAAAAAAAAATGCTTCTTCCAAGTCAGAGTTTCTCTGTTACTTGTACAGATTGTACTTCTGTGGCACCTGTATTGACAGATTATGAGGGCAATGGATTTGACAGTTTTATGATATGCGATTCATTCTAATCCTTGCAGGATAGTGGAGGCAGCTGGCACTTGCCCGGTCTGTCGTAGGAACATGAAGAAGGTGAGAAAGATTTTTACAGTTTAAGCAACAGAGCTTCTTGTTAAACGACAAAAGCCAAGTTGAATAATCTGCAACGTGATTATAGTTGGCTACATTATTTTTTTCCTGCTGATCAATAGCATTCATCGAGTAAATGTAGCTGGATCATCGGGTAGTATTTGAAAGTGGAATGACCATGTCTCGTGTTTTTTTTTCCCGGCGGGCTTTCCAGTGTAATACAATTTCTTGGTATAGGAATGTCAGAATACACACATTGTATTCAATGTAATCGATATGTCTTTGTTGTTTTATTTTCTATTTTCCTTTGAAGAAATGCTATTTAGCATTCTTAACTAGTATTTTTCTAATATTTTTGTTTATGTCGCACATTCACTTGTTTTATTTTTTATTTAAGAAAAGAAGAAGAAAAACAGCAAAACAAATAGAATGCTTAGTAGGATTTTTCTTTCCTTTGAAAAGTTGCTTTTTTGGATTTTTTTTATTCCAATTTTCCCCTTATACGGATTGCTATTTTGTCTCAACTCCCGCATTTATGCAACAAGCCCCGCTACGCTACACAACATGAAAGGGATATGGATTACAACAATTTTACTATTTGGGTGGTTAGTGGTTTGGATGGTAAATATGAAAGTTTTTATAGGGTTCATTTGTTCGAACAAGAGGTGTGCCCACCTCGGTAGGGGTGGGTATCGGGGAAATCGGTGACGGTAGGTGGCTTTTCGCCTACCGCCCCGAGCTTGTCGGTGAAGTCGATAATTTCACCGACTTCTTCCCGACAAGCTTAGTTTCGTCTGTTACCGTCACCGCCTAGTTGGTAAGCGGTGACGGTCGGTAATCGGAGAAAGAATGGAAGTTTGCTGATTCTGACTTTAAAGATAGCCTATCCCATAAACCAGAGAAAGATAAGAGATTCACAAGTTTGGGCTTTACGAGATCCCAAAAACCAGAGCAAATGAGAGCTCTAAAACTCAAAGAAAGTCACGAGTTTTGAAGTAGAACACCATGGTTAGGCTACCTTCTCTTTTTGCCCTTTCTGGAGTGTGAGCGAGAGAAATTCACGAGTTTTATCGTGTGAGAGAAAGAAAGTGTATGAGAAATAAACTAGGTGCAGAGCAGAGCTTTACCAAGGCTTACCCATTTTCGTATGGGCATTGAAGATGGTGGAAGACTTTTCTCCTTTTGTCACAAGTGCCAATGGAAAAAAATTGAGTGCAGAACTTTTGTGTACTGCCACACAAAAGCTTTGATCCACGTTACCTTTGTGTACTGTCATCAGGTAAAAGTTTAATAATAAAAATTAGAAAGGTAAAACTGTAAAAATATTTCAAAATACTTTCAAAACAGACAAGTTGTGATTTTTTTTTATACGCTTACGTGTTGTAATTTCAATTTTTAAAACATTTACAGCCACACAAAATTGAGGCTAACGTGTTGTCATTTCAAAACTTTCTTCAGTTAAGTCTGACGCGGAGAAGACGTTTTGTCATTTCAAAACAGCCATAACCACAGTAAAGGAGATGAATGAAATGAGTAAGGTGCAATAAATCATTAAACAAATAAACAAAAGAAACTCAAACGTTAACATAAAGAAGACTGAACAAGTCTTTCGGAGTTTTAAGAGAACGGTTGTCGGACGGAGTAGATCGATTCAGAAAATCTGAAGAACAGCGTTGAACTTGGAGGAAACAAGGTTAACATCTCTGTCGGTTCGGATCGGTTCGAAAACCGACTTCCCAAAACCCATTTCGCCTACCGACCGAACCGACGTCGGTAGGAAAACTATGTACCGCCTACCGGCCGCCAGATGTCGGTAGCGGCTCGGCTTCGGCGCGGAGATGGTCGGTGGACGACCGGTGGACGGCAGGCGGCCGATCTGCACACCCCTACACCTCGGGTATTATTATTATTATTATTAAAGTCTTTTTACTATTCTTTATGAGAAAGGTTCTTCTCTAGGTAAGAGTAACAATGCGTCATCAGGTATGATTGAGTCGTATTGAAGTATGGTTATAAGATTATATAGGTCAATTCAAATCTGGCCTATTTAATTAATGTGTCAGTATCCTCCGTCTTGACACAACTTATTTAAATATACAAGTGAAATGACTTGACACGCATAATTTGTTTAATAAACAGCTCGTATTAAGTTGACTCGAATTGACGTGGATAACCCATTTAACTAATTTAACTAATAAATTTTTAATTATTGAGCATGAAAATGCTATTTTATATAAAGATATTAACACAATTTCACAATTATTGAAAATGAAAATAAATTACGCTACCGAAATTATATCTTTACAATTAGGGATGACACTCGGGGCCCCTTGGGCTCCCAATCCGGTTCTCTCATTTTCTGAAAGACTAATATAATCACACGCAGCTGCTTGAATATAACAAAAAGTTGAACCCAAATTTACAGCATCATAAAAAGGTCAATTACTCTTGCCCACACCTTCTAAGAAATTGAGCAATTGAAGGAAATAATATGACGCACCCCCTATTGTTGCGTACTTCAACTTTTCAGTTCCTTCGACGGCAGGGAAATCGTCATTTCCCGCACGATTGAATCCCCCAGCCAACCACCCCAACTTCTTGTATCCTCCTCCAAATAACCTTGTAGCTGCCATCATGGACCTGAAGTAACACCAACAAAAACCAATGAAAATTCTGGTAGTTCCAAGTTAATTAGTGCTTTCTTGGTCTGCTGAACATGTATTCACATTTCCCTTTGGGCAAAGTTTTCTTCCCAATTATTGAATTTTAGAAAAGTCATTTAATTCATCCTAATAAATTGATATATGTTTTTAAAGTATGCAATTCTCGTATGTATTTCACATTAGTATAAAATTTTGACATGCATTAATGAGAATTATATACTAAAACATGATCCGAATCTTTAGCAATTTGTTGTCAGGCTAACGATCCAAACAACAAATGTAAAATAATTTGTAAGAAGTTTATTTGTCTTAATAAGCGGGCAGACTGTCTAAACCCTATTTAAATAGAGAATCTCAAATGACATTTACTCTCCAAATTGTTACAAAATTGCTGAAAATCTTAAAAAACAGGTATCTATTTAATAGATTGATGAACTTAATTTGAAAGAAAACGTTTGGTTTCATGCATTGGCAGCCTTAGGAAATTCTCACCTTAGACCCTCACCACAAGCTACAAGGAGTTTGGAGTCCTTATCAGGAACAGCCTTCTCAACTTGCAATAGAAAATCAGGATTCAAGGTGGTGAAGTATTGGCCAGTCCAGAGCCCAATGTAGCCAAAATGCACCCACTTCTTCAGAAGCGTAACGGGGCTGTTGTCCTTGTCCTCCACGAACAGTGGCACGTGCAGTGACCCTGTCACGCGCGCCTTCTCTCTCTCCCACACGGGTCTGATGTCAAGGAGTGTGAAGCCCTCGGATTTCATTGCTGCCGCTGCGTCCTTTGGCTGTATGGCTCGGATGGCGCCGGACTGTATGAGCTGCAGACCATTGCTGGAATATACTGCATGGACTTTAAGTGCCTGTCTTCTTCGGGTGGTCGGAAGGGGTGGCTTAGGTTGCTTCTCATGCTTGTTCGAGTTCAATGTGGATAAGTGGTTCAGTTGTACTTGGACAGCCATCTCTCTCTCTCTCTCTCTCTCTCTCTCTTATTTCTCTCTTTTATGATTTATCGTCAACTCGCTTGTTATCAATATTTGTGCAATGATCCCTTACTTTTTGAGCTATTTCTGAACATGCCCCATTAAACAATGTAATTTTAACCGTAGTCTCCATCTATATGGTTTTATAACTTTTATCCGCAATTTTGTGGTAAAAAGTGTAATTTTAAATAAAATAATAGAAAATGTATATTTTCCTAAATGCGTTGTTAAAATGCAGTGAAATCTTTTTTATTTTAAAAAAAACAACCGCAGATAATGAGTGCGTTTTTAAAAAACACACGATTTTAAAGATTAAATTATAATTTTTTAACATTTAACTACATTTTTAAAAATCACTCATGACAAATTTCTTTTTAAGATTTGTTTTTTTGGGTGCAAATGTTCAAGAAATTTTTTCAAATGTTTCATTAAATTTTTATTGCTTTAATTGATGCAAAGTGCAATTAGAGATGGTAATGAGATTATTTTGGTAGAGAATGAAGGAATAAAATTCCTTATATTTATTAAGATAATTCTAAGGTGAAATTCTTAAAATATTAATAACTATTTTCAAATTAGATAGTTTGGATTTTATTATTCCAATGTTCATCGTCTTTTAAAGATCTTAAATTTTCCTTAATTCATTGTATCTCACCTCATATTATACACGTTAAGGTGATAAACTATGGAGCATTTAATTAAAAAAATAATAATATATGAGATTTTAAGAATTCCATTGCCCAATTAACTTAAAAAGTTTAATAGGATCCCAATATCGAGTATCATTTCTCAAATGTAGAATATCTAAAAACAATTGTATCATCCGTTTGGTATATACTTTATGAGATCATTCTAGAAATGTGTCAAGGATTAGATGACAAGAATGCAATCTAATTAATTGTTTAAGAGTAATATATTATATTTTTATCTCATTTTGTTGATGTGATATTATTAATTAATTTTTTTTTTTTTACAAGGCTTGATCCAACAATTAATTGACAATGTTATATTAATAAAATAGGATAAAAGTGTGTTGTATAGAATTTTTTTCTCATTTAATCGGTTAATATAACAGATATTTCTATATGAGATGTTGCAAGTAATAGTAGAAAAAGATTAACTCCAAACATAGTTCATTTAAAAATATAAATATTCCACAAAATTATTTTTTTATTAAATATAAAATATTTATTTGAATATTTTTAAGATACACCGAATAATTCTTTCAAAAACTCTAAAAGATTTTGCCAATTTTTACTTGGACGGTTATAAATATTTTTTCAAATTTGGTTGAAAAAAGTTATTTCAACTCAATCTATTAGATTAACATCTGTTCTCAAAGCAGATGATTCTTATATATATATTTTTAAAATACTTATAAAATTACACGCTTTAAAGATAAATATCATTTTTTTCAATTTAATTTTTCTTTTTTATTAAAAAAAAGGAAATTGTCCTTACCCTAGGATTGTAGGACAGCCCAAAATCTATACGGGGTTAGCTCTTTTGGGTCGCCACCAATCTGTTTTGGCCCTAAAGGTTTCCCTTCCCAATTTGGAGCTTCGCGCAGCCCAACAACCCCGGGGTAGTTTAGGCAATTTGTAAAGAAACCCTGGCATGGGCGATGGCCCAGACCCGAGGAACGTGCGGGTCCGGACCGTACAGCGCACAGTGAAGTGAAACACAACAAACCGAGTTCCCCATCCTGAAAGCTGAAACCGCATTTCAAATCTTTCTTCTCCCTCTAAACCCTACGCGGGCACGGTTCATGATCTTATTCACAAATTAGGGTTTCTTCTGCAATGGTGGCAGTGATGATGGCCACCAACACGAGGGAAAAGCTCGCGAGTTTGATAAATTCGGTCAATTCGGTCTCGGATATACCGTCTAAGCTCGAACCCTTGCGCCAATTGAAGCAAGATTTGCTCCAACAAGATCATGCCTTGCTCTCGGAGTTTCTCCCTCTCCTTTTCGACCTCAAGTCCGACCGGTTCAGCCCGGTTCGCAAGCATGTTACCGAGTAACGCTCCGCTGAAAACCCTAGTTACACTTTTCCCGCTACATTTGATTTGTTTTTATTTTTCCTCGTAAAATCTTTTCTCTTGGTGATAACAATATCGCATGGAAGACTATATTATTTCACGTTTTTAGTGTTTTAGCAGCTTGTGTATTTCTGGTTTGTACATGTGATGAATGCTGTTTTAAAGCTTTTTCTGGTTTTGTTTGCTTAAAAATGTAGGATTATTGGTGAAGTTGGACTTAAGCATGTGGAATTCTTACCTGAAATTGTGCCTGAGTTGATTACTGTTTTGAGGGACAGTACACCGGCTGTTGCTCGTCAAGCCATCGCTAGTGGGATCGAATTGTTTCGTTTGACTCTTGAAAAAGTTACAATTCAGGTTCGTAATCTGTATTCGAGGTCTTTGAATTCATTTATATCGTGGTTGATGCTTGTAGAGGATTATTAATAGCCCCCCCCCCCCCGCGCGCGAACTTTTATGCCTTTTCTTCTAGTTTTACGTAAAATACTTGACATTTTTCACTCTATTTGAATTATGTTATGAAGTCATAGATTTGAAAGGACTTCAATTCTAATTATAAACTTGGACGTATTATCAAACAATTTTCTTGGAACGTGTTTGGAGATGCTAACTCTTCTAATTCTACTAGCAACCGATGAGGAAGGGCTTTCTCACAGCTTATCTAACTTGTCTTAGGTTGGTGGACTTAAAATGTCTCCTGATCTACCAACATTTCCAAAAAGTAGTAAACTAGCGTAGCGTGGGTACTTTCCATATAGTGAAAGAGATGTATGATGGATTGTAACATTATCCATGGTTGGCTCCATCTGTCATGAACTTCTATCTAGAGCCATTTCCTCTGTTAAATTCCCACTAATGATGTGTTTCATCATCTCTATGCACATACTTTTTCAGCATCTCTCTCTCTCTCTCTCTCTCTCTCTCTCTCTCTTTTTTAATCTTGATTTAGATTACTATTGCACATGGCTGACCATCCTGTATGACCTTACGATATGCAAAAATGAGAAATTCATAACAATGGTTGGATATGGTGCATCTTACAGCATACATTTTTCTGCAACAACATCATCACTCCTTGCTTGCATTTGTGATCATCAGGGTCTATATTCAAGTGAGTTGGACAGTTCACTTGAGTCATCATGGGTGTCGATGTTACAATTCAAGGAGAAAATATACTCAATAGCTTTTCAGGTAAGCAATGATCGTATGATAACATGGAACTCGATATTTTGCATGTTCTGATTCATTGTAACGGCATGTTATCTAGCTGGGAAGTGGTGGCACTAGGTTACTGGCACTGAAGTTTGTTGAAGCAGTCATTCTTCTCTACACTCCCGATCCTAATGGCTCTTCAGAGCCCCCTCCTTATGAAGGTAATAAGATTTTACTTTATATTTCTGGCTCAGTGAGCTTGAAAGTCAAGAATGTGTAATTTAAATATGTCGACTCATTACAACTCAGACAACTTGTATTTGCTTATACAGCACACTGACCTACTTTGTAGGAAAGTTTGTGCAATTTAATATATCTTGGATACGTGCGGGTCACCCTTTGCTTAATGTTGGGGATTTGTCAATTGAGGCTACTCAGAGTTTGGGTCTATTGCTTGATCAGCTCAGGTTCCCGACAGTGAAATCTCTTAGTAATGCAGAAACCATTGTGCTCATTAATAGGTACTTTGGCCTTTCTCTATCATATGCTTCTTCAATTTTTCTGCTAGAATTTTGCTATTTCAGGTTCTGTTACTTCAGACGAATGGATTTCTCAATGCCAAAAGGGATAAGTATGTGATAGAGAAACGCCTTTCTCTATCATATGCACCTTTCTCTATCATATGCTTATTCAGTTGTGCTTTCTCTATCATATGCTCATTGTAGGCTGATACTTGAAACAATAAAATCAAACCTTTATATTGATATGTAACGAGTTTGTGAAAAATGTAATTCACATCTTTTGAGAGACTTGTGCAGAATTGAGTTGCAATAGTGTTCTCTCTTGATGAATTTTCCTCTATGCATTAATCTCTGCTCCCTCCAGAAAAACACAAAAGAAAAAGGAATAAAAAATAAATAGATACTCCCTCCAGCGATAATGAGTGTTTGAGTCTCTATTTTTATTTCGCCCAAAGTGCATGTCCGATAACAAAAATTTAATAACCTAAAATTTCCCTTTCCCCTTTTACACCTCACTCTAAAATGTTGATCTCGATGAAAAGTTGAAAAAAAAATAATCAAAACACCAGTTATTTGAGGGTAAATTTAAAAATGATTTTTTTATGACATTTAATGATTCCCCTTTGAAAGAGTATATCTTTTGAAGAAGACCCTAATTATGGGAAAGGAGTAATTTTTTCCCTAGGGCCTTTTCTATTCATTGACCTTCCTTAGTTACCGGGCTTTTTTTTTTTTGGATAAGTAATAAACAATCTCATTGAAAGCGAAGTTACCAGGCTTTGTTTGGAAAAAGAAATATTGATGGTAGACTATGTTCTTGAGAATATCTGAAAAAAATGATTTTTTCTTGTCATGCTCATTTAAAAATGTATGGTTTATTGGAAATTCTTCTTATAGTCTATACTTTCTTTTCACTTGATTGCTAGTATCTGTTGATGCTATTTGTTAGGTTCTGGTACTGCACTTTGGCTTTATCTTTCTTTATATTGCTACATGTTTTTTTTCACCAGTCTTTCAGCAATTGCAAAACAAAGGCCTGCATTCTATGGACGGATTCTGCCAGTTTTACTTGGTTTGGAACCCTCAAGCTCTGTTATCAATGGAATGCATGTTTCTGCAGCACATCATGCTTTGAAAAATGCCTTCCTCGCCTGCTTGAAATGTACACACCCGGGTGCTGCTCCGGTATTTCTTTTATGCTGAACACATGTTTGATGTTCTTACGCGAGTACATTAGGGTCTGTTTGGAAAATTGTTTAAAAACTGTTGTTGCTTCTCAAATGCTGAAAACTATTCTCAAATATCAATTATCCAAGTGGATTTTCAGATTTGGCCCCTACCACTAACACCATTTTAAAAAAAACCTCAAAACTCTTTTCAAAAAACAAAACACTAAAAAAATAAAACACAAAACACTTCTAAAAAATAACTAAACACGTGCGCATTTTTCCAGGTGTGGATCTTCCTTATTACATTAAAAATTAAAAGAAGTGACAGCTGGTGTGGTGGCCACTGCTCAGTGGAAGGGGCTATTCAAATCCATCTGGTGGCCCCATGGTGGCCACTAGATTACCACTGCAGTGGCTGCCAGATCATCAATGTGGTGGCTGCAGCCAAGCGGCCACCACCGTGGAACCTCCAGCAGTTTTTTTTTTTTTTCCTTTTATTTTGTGAAAACAGTACTTAGGTTTTTGTTTTTCAGAAACAATCCTTAAAATGTTACCAAACGAATTTTTTAATGAACTCCAAATGCAACAATTTTTTCAAATGTGACCCCCACCAAATCAATTCTCAATTTTTACTTTTGTCAAAACCCAAAACACTTCTCATAACTTTACCAAACCAACCATTTTCTTTCCCCCTTGTCTTTTTATCTGGATTTATGACTAACATGTTGTGGTTGGACTAGACTTCAAGTACGCAAGTTTTGAATCAAATAAGCTATGAACTTTCCCCCCCTGTTTGTGGAGCAATAAAATATGAATATGTTAGTGCTTGTAAAATAGTTTTTACTTTTCTTTCTATTTTCTTTTTCATCTTTGATTGGGTGTGAAATCTCAGATATATGATTTGTATCGAGCATTACTTATGTGGCTTTTATGTGCACGTCCTACATATATTTCATATGGATATGTACGCACAGACACACATAGAGTACATGATATGTACGTATGTATGCATTTATAATATGTGTCTATTTGTGTATGTATGTATGTATGTATTAAATATACATATTAAATTGGTTGTATGTGTCTATGTATGTAAGTATATATGTATCAAATACGCATTAATAAATTGGTTGTCAATCTTAGGCCTGTTCTCTCTCTCTCCCCCTCTCTCTTCTGAGTTCATCTTTGGCTTGTTTTCTCATTCAATATAAAAATGTCTTGTTCATAAAAGTCAGCAGAAAATTTAATTTAATTATTAAAATTTTGTATATGATGCCTTTTCTTTGGACCACGGTCACTCACAGATTGATACTTGTATCTGAATTTCAATATTATGCAATCGAGCCATATCCCGAGCTACTTAATACCTTTTTGCCCAATTGTGCCATATCTTTTGATAAAATCATAGGCTACCATATCTTTTAGATAATCTCTTTCCATGGCCTATAGAACTATTATGTCATCGATATATGTTATGTTTCACAACTAAGTTTTTATCCCAGTTAATTGGGGTCAGCTAATTGTATATGTCCCTAGTTTCTCAAAATTTAGTGTTTATGTATTGGTTATTGTTGTTTGGTAGTGTTAACGTTAAAATTAGTTTCTTTTTTGGTTTTCATTGGATGTTTGATGCTCTGGTTGAATTCCTCACCTCTCCTTATCTTTACTCTTTCTTCCTCACTTATTTGTTAATTGGCACAAGACTCTTGACTGATAGTGGGTTTATCTGGGGTAGGTGATGAATATATTGGCATCGTCAAATTGGTTAAGATACTTTCATTACTTTCATAACTTGTACTGGAAGAAGTTTCTTTGATATTTTAGTAATTCACTTCTACATCCATCAAGCCAGTGCCCTTAACATAACATCTAAATTGTCACTTCTCCCTTGGTTAACTGCTGTGTTATTGTTATCTTTTGAACTATATACAGTGGGCTTGTCATATGTTTGAAAATTGCAGTTTCTACCTTGAATTTTTGCATTGTCACACTGAATTGATAAATAAGGGATTTTTTGGTTTCTGCAGTGGCGGGATCGTTTGGTTGGTGCCTTGGGGGAGATTAAACCTGGAGGGTTGGCGGAACAAGCTCTTCAACAAGGTTGCAAGACTAATGGAAGTCTCGGCGAAGGGAAAGAAGATTCACCAGTTATTAAGGTACCTGTCTACTTTGCTTCCCATTCTATTCATAGGCACGTAAAGAGAGATTCACATACCCCAGGATATTCTTGACAATGGCTAAAATATTTTACAGGAAGAGAAACCCACAATTAAAGCATGTGATGCTGTGGACAGTAATTTGGGGAGAAAAAGATCTGGATCACCAGACGGCAGTGATCTGGCTGATGATGAAGATGTGCCTGAAAAACGAGCAAGACCATCGCCTAGTGTCTCAGAGGAATCGACTAGAGAGTTGGATAAGAAAATCACAATGCCTCGGGATGACATTCCTTCAACTCGTCCAAACACTTCCAGAGGAGATGGTGATTCTGGACCTGTGCCGCAGCTTGTTGCTGTGTTTGGTGCGTTGGTTGCTCAAGGTGAAAAAGCTGTTGGCTCTTTGGAGATTCTTATCTCAAGTATCTCTGCCGACTTGCTAGCTGAGGTAGTGATGGCTAATATGTGTTACCTGCCACCCAATCGTTTCAAAGCTGAAGAAGATGAAGATTCGCTGCTGAACATGACTATAGCTGGCAGTGATACTCAAGCTAAATATCCTCCATCATTTATAGCAAGTGTTCTGTCACTTTCTAGTACTTTCCCACCAATAGCCTCCCTGTTAGATGCTCAACAGTCTGCGTCCAGTGATATAGTGGTATGGTTTTCTATTTTAATTCTGATTCTGACAGCTCCTTTTTAATGTTCCTTTTTTCTTTTTCTTTTCTTTTTAATTTTCTTTTTATTTTTTATTTCGGGAGGTGTAACATCTCGGTCTTATATTGAGAAGATGAATAGTAGCCTACATAGAGTGGGTGATTTATAAAGATAGTCATAAGTACTAAGTCTCACATTGCCTAGTTATTAAATAAAACTAGGCTTAATAATGAATTCTATGGAAGCTCCAAATTGATTAGTTCTTTTGGAGTGATAGCGCAGATGTGACTAACATTTTTCTTTGGGTCGTTATGGGGGCGTTACAATTGTGTTAAAGCTAATTATTTCACACTTTTATTTAACTCTGTTTTTTAGTTAAATTTTATTTGTTTTTTAGTTTTGCTATTCTAAGATTATTCATATTAATGCCATTGTAGAAACCTCATGGCGAGGAAGAACGTGTTGTGGCTGTAGCTGATACTGTTCTTGCATGTACTGGCATGGACCATGAATCTGATAATGCAATTTCGCCCACTGGTTTACTAGCTTCTTCGGATGTTGTTTCGTCTGGAATGGAGAAAGGCTGCTTTCCTATTCCATCTGATATCAATGATGTCGGGAATCTAGAGAGCGAGATACCTGGTCTGGATTCTTCTGCACATACTGATGGATTGTCAGAGACTTTGGTTGCTTCCTCTTTGGCCTCCACTGATTTAGAAGAAGCCAGTCAAGAGCAAGAGCAAGTTACAAGTTTGGGTCAGTCACCTCTGAATTTACTTCCATCAATGTCTACAGAAAGGTCTGAGGAGCTTAGCCCAAAAGCAGCTGTTACAGATGTCACTAGCCTGATCTCGTCAACGGCAACTTCTGTTGGGTTGTCTTCTCATTTTGTCTTGCCCAAGATGGCAGCACCTGTTGTTTACCTTGATGATGAACAGAAGGATCGTTTGCAGAAATTGGCTTTTATGCGTGTTGTTGAGGCATATAAGCAAGTAGCAGTTGCTGGAGGTGCACAAGTCCGCTTTTCACTTCTTGCAAATTTAGGGGTTGAGGTAAAAGTTCTAGCTTTTCAAACATGTTTATTATCATCTGTACTGTTTGTAACAGAAAGGTCTGTTATATATATATATATATATAAAAAGTGAGCTTTATGATGAAAAATAGTTGTATGCCTTATACCCTGCTGTCAGTATGCACTCAACATTTATTTATTAGTTTGTTTATCAATTTGATTTTATTGCAGTTTCCCTCAGAGTTGGACCCCTGGAAAATGTTACAGACGCATATATTGGAAGATTATATGGGTCACGAGGTAAGCGAGTTTTCCAGCTTTTTTTTACTAGTTAGATACTGGCCTAGCTTTGCTTAGCTTTTTAAACTGGTTTATAGATTCTTACATCAATGAGTCTGGAGCTGAGGCCTTTAACAACCTTGCACACATTCATATGTGCTTACTTTCTGGGAACTTTAAAATAACTTTTTGTTTTTGAAAAGCAGACAAATCTGACAACTGGACACACCTGTATGCATGCACCTTAAACCTAGCTATGGGATGTAGATTTTCCATGTACTACTTTGTTTCATTGAAGTCTTTCAATTAGAAGAAGAAAACACTAATGAACTTTATGGCCATCACCATGTCCTGTCTGTTTATGTTTGTATTGAAATTTGTTAGTTGATGAAAAGGGCCACTGTGGTACTTTTTGCTCCACTGCATTCATCTAACACATCAACTGACTGTAATTACTGGATGTCTTCAGGGGCACGAGTTGACATTGCGTGTCCTCTACAGGTTATATGGCGAGCAAGTAGAGGACCGCGACTTCTTTTCTTCTACAAATGCAGCTTCTGAATATGAAAAATTCCTTCTTACAGTGGTGTGTGTCCATTTGCCGTATTTAATTCACTTGTCCTATTGCAAGGCACAAGCTGATCAATTTTTTTCTTGTGCAGGCGGAAACACTTAGAGATTCTTTTCCACCTTCAGACAAATCATTAAGTAGATTGCTTGATGAGGCTCCTGATCTGCCAAAGTCAGTTTTAAAATTATTAGAGTCCATGTGTTCTCCTGGAAACTGTGATAAAGCTGACGAGTTACAAAGTGGTGATCGAGTTACTCAAGGTCTCAGTGCCGTGTGGAGATTGATTATGCTGAGGCCTCTCATTCGAGATGTGTGCTTGAAAATTGCTTTACAGGTATGCTCCTCTTAACCATGAACTTCATCATATCTGTTTGTGTTGTATCCTTGCAGCATAGCATCTAATTCTAGTTATATCTTCTTTTGTTATGTTTTTTCGTTGAGAATCACATGTTTTCTTCTCATATATTAACCACAACTCAGCCACCCTAGGTAAATAAGCAAAGAACCTTATTAACTTCTGCTTGATTTATATCTGACTTCTGGTGGAAATTTGAGTTTGTTGATCAATCCTTTTGGTTAAATTGTCCCTAATTTTGAAGATTCAATGGTAATAAGGTTGGTAACTAACTAAGCTCGTTGATATTTTTCTTCTTCTTCTTCTTTTGGTCATGGTTCACATTTTCCCAATATGAGATTATAAGCTGACAGCTTTTAAATTCCAATTTTTGGGTGTTGTAATTCTATGACATTCATTCATTTTAACCTGTTCCTTCATTCTTTATTTACCGGCTCTGCTTCTGTTTTTTTTTTTTCTTCCTTTATGTCATTAGAAGCACATGCTTAATCATGGAAAAGAACTGAAGTTTTCTCTTTCCTGTCTCTTAATTGACTTTGATTGCTGTTTTACCTCCGGAAGAGTGCAGTCCATCAGTTGGAGGAAGTGCGAATGAAAGCAATACGTCTGGTAATTAAGACATAACTTCCTACTGAAGCAACAAGTCAGTTTTTTAATACATCTGTCTTACATTTCTGGGTGTATTCCTTTCACAGGTGGCAAACAAGCTGTACCCTTTATCATCCATAGCTAAACAAATTGAGGATTTTGCAAAGGAAATGTTGCTCTCTGTAATAAGTGATGATGCAACAGAAAGAACAGATGGTGAAGGACCAGTCCCTGAATCACAGAAGGCATGTTTTTTAATTTGCTGATGCAGAGTCCCACTTTTGGCAATTCCAATTTTACATATTTTTGTTTTGGGTTTTAGCTGCATGGTTGTAACTTAATTACAACTTTTACAGTTTTCTGATCTGGAAAAACCTGTGGATGAACATCTGTCAGTGAGTGCCAACAGTAAGGACATTTCCTCTGATACTCATCAATCGGGCATGTGTCAAACTGTGTCCTCCCTTTCAGTCTCCGAGGCCCAGCGGCACATGTCACTGTATTTTGCCTTGTGTACCAAGGTGTTATTTTATTTTAATTTAGATTCTTCTTTACTCCCAGTTTTCATTCATTTACCCTTTTGTCAATCTTTAATTAAATTAATATTTTTAATTGTGTTATGTAATTGACAGAAGCACTCCCTTTTTCGCCAAATATTTGTTAGCTATAAGAGCATGTCAAAGACAATTGAGCAGGTCTGATTAGTAATGAAATTATTATTATTATTATTATTTTTGGATCAATTCTTGTCATTCCTGCTATGATTTTTTGCTTCTTATTAATTGTATGGTGCAGACGGTTTATCGCCAGATCCCAGTACTAGTCCGTACTATGGGCTCCTCATCAGATCTTCTTGAAATCATTTCAGATCCTCCAAGTGGAAGCAAGAACCTACTAATGCAGGTTTTGCTGATTAACTGTATAACTTGCCCATCACTATGCAGAAGATAAAATGTGACAACACCCTTTCTCTTTTCTTCTTTTTGCATCAGGTTTTGCATACACTGACAGATGGGACGATTCCCTCTACAGAATTATTATTTACCATTAGGAAGTTATATGATTCCAAAGTAAAGGTATATGATATTGTTTTCTTAATTCTGGAAAAGAATGAAGCTACTAGCTCATATGTGTTTGCTTGTGGTTGCTTACAGGATTTAGAGATTCTGATTCCGATATTACCATTCCTATCAAAGGACGAGGTTCTTTCCTTTTATTTTTTTCTTTATATAATTGTGTGATCTGCTGATAGAAGTAATCAAATGGCTGCTACTGTTCTTTTTCATGCTGATTGCATTTTCTATCTTTTATATTAATAAATCCTATGTCTTTTATCTTTCTTCTAGCTTATGCCAAGCATATATTTGATTTACTGTTCTTTCAGTTTTCCTTAACTTTCTTATATTTGACTTTTCATTATTTATTCTGAATATTGATTTTAAATATTTAGGTTGGACTTTAATTTGTTTTACTGCAAATAATGCCATTAGCTTCTTTTGTTAGGTTAAGCTGATTTTTCCCAATGTTGTGAATCTTCCACCAGATAAGTTCCAAGCAGCACTTGCTCGCATACTACAGGTATATTTTTTTTCCTTGATTCTTCTTAGTTGCATTAGTTCTCTCTGGGTATTTAAAGTGCTATGCTTTTCCTAATTGTCATATCCTACTAGGCTCTTATAGATAACATGCGCAGATCATACCTGGCCTTACAATTGCCTATGACATTTGTGATAGAAAAACGTAATTTGTAAACTGCATTTAATTAGCTTATTGATCTTTCCATCTACTATGTCCGATTGCTTGCACTTTTTTTAAACCCAAGATCATTTACATCCAGTTCTTCAAACCCACTTTTTCTTCAAATTTTGAAGAACCACACCCTAAAATGCTTCTACTTCCGGTTTTATCACTGTTCATTTTGGACAAAATGCTACAGTGATTCTTCATATAACTGTAGCTTTATCTCTTTTTTTATTCAATTCTCTCTTTAGGCTAATAAAAAAATCTCTCCTCTCGCATTCTCTCTCTTCTCTCACGCACAGACTCTCTCCCTTCTCTCATAGATACTCTCCCTTCAGCTCTCTCTCTCCCCCCAAATCAGGACATTTATGGTTGTGTCGCGGATCTGCTAGGGCGTGCAGGGCGAGTTGAGGAGTCTGTTTGGGGGGCATTTCTTGGAGCTTGTAAAGCACATAAGCTTACGAATTTGGGCAAATTGGCAGCTGGAAAGGTATTAGATCTGAGGCCAAATATGGTGGGGGACTTACGTGATGCTGTCAAATATATATGCCACTGAAGGTAAGTGGGGGAAGTTTGCGGATATCAGGAAGTTGATGAGAGAACTGAGGAGTAGGAAAGAGGGTGTGAGGAGCTGGATCAAAGTAAAAGACCAGGTTTATAGTTTTGTTGCTGGAGATAAGATGGGTTCTCACATTAAAAAAATAGAATAAAAAAGGAATAAAAATGAATATTTTACTGAAGTAGAGAGAAGAAAAGAAAAGAAAAAAGAATGGGATGTAGAGTGTTTTTCAAAAGTGATTCTTTAAAATAGAAAAAGTGGGGTTATTCTTCAAATTTTTTTTCAAATTTTGAAGAACCAGATGTGAATGCTTTATGACTCTCAATCATATCGGTAACTTTGCTGGGTTTTTCTGGGTACTCAATCATCAGAGCTTCTATTAATCCGCTCACTATGCTATATTTGTTTGTTATCAGTTAACCATTTAAATTTCCATGGATTATAAGCTATCAGAAAGCAGTAGTCATGAAATTTCTGTAGTTCATATTTTGGATCACAGAATGCTTGATGTCTTGTTTTTCTTATTTTGTTTACCTAATCTTCTTTGAAGAATTATTCATCCAGTTGAAGGATGCATGGAAGAAATGTTTTTACTTCAGATGAACTGTTTAGTGATTTCATATCTAAAAGAAGCTGATATGTATTCTTAGCTTTTAAATGCATATCCTACTGTCTGCCCTATCCTTATATATTGTTTGATCATTGATTGAATATGTATAATCTAACTAAAAACATAAACAGGGATCATCTCATTCTGGTCCAGTGCTCACTCCAGCTGAAGTGTTAATTGCTATCCATGCGATTGATACTGACAGAGACGGAATTCCCTTGAAGAAGGCATGCCTTTTTCGTCTTTACCCTCTTTTGAAATCGTACCAAAATGCACTGGTCCACGACCGAGTAATGTTATTTTGTTGAGCAGGTCACAGACGCATGCAATGCTTGTTTTGAGCAGAGGCAAATATTCACCCAACAAGTGCTTGCAAAGGTTTTGAATCAGTTGGTGTGTACCATCAAGAACTCCCAACTTTTTATCACCTAAATTCCAATCATGTCTATCAGAGCTCACAGATGACCGAGGTTTTCCTTTGCAGGTTGAGCAGATTCCTCTTCCTTTACTGTTCATGCGGACAGTGTTACAAGCCATAGGTGCTTTCCCAGCGCTGGTGAGAAATTAAGCTGCATGTTCTGTTTTTCTTTTTCTAAAGAAGAGCCATATTGTTATTTGTGCGTGTATAGGTGTTTTTGTGGATTTGTGGTATATCCTGATGTGTTCATACGTATTTATTTCTGTTACATTTATGTATATATACTGCACTAATGCATGAGTTAAAAACTTAGAATGCTTAGAAGTCCTTTCAAGCTCATATTTGTCAAGTCCACACATTAGTTGCTACAGTCAACTGATTGAATTGGCTGCTTTCCCTTTAATCCGAGGAAAAAAAGGGGAAAGAATTTTCTGTGCTTTCAAAATTTATATCTTTGCTTAACATGTCCATAACTTTTAGTTTGCTCAATGATTTAAAAATGATGTAGGTGGATTTTATAATGGAGATCCTGTCTCGACTTGTGAGCAAGGAGGTGACTATTTTTTTCATAGTAAGCTGATTGCTAGTCATTTAGTACTTCATTCTTACTTTATCTCCGATTTACTGAGGCATTGCAGATTTGGAAATACCCAAAGTTGTGGGTAGGATTCATGAAGTGTGCACTCCTGACAAAGCCTCAGTCATTTGGCGTGTTGCTTAAGGTCTGGCTTTTCTGGTTCTACCTGTGTCGTTAATTTTTCCTCATAATGTTTTATCATGTTGGATGTGCTTGCTGCAGAAACTATTGCAGATCATAGGCTCTTTTAACTGTATCACTTTTCCTGTTCTGCTCAGTACCCCCCATCATGTCACAGTTATTGATCACACGTCTATTCTGTCTCTCTTTTTATCAATTTTTTTTTATTATACTTTCAAATCCTGATACTTAAGATCAAAAATAAATACAAATTTAGCTGGTATTCATCTGTTTTAGTAAGAAAATTCATTAAAGGGTGCCATGAAGGAAAGACAACCCATATACACAGAACATCTGCAGAAAACTCAATCAAATTCTAAGACTCAAGACAATATGGATTCTGTGTAAGGTTAACAAATCATATACAAGAGCCACAAGAATGAAGGAAAAAGAAAAGAAAAGAAAAGATGGGGGTAGCTTCGGCTCCTCTCATAAGGACAATGGTACTAGGTCGAGTTCAGGAGAGGGAAGTGATTCCCAATCTCGAACCTTTCCAAACCTGTCATGGGTTTTAGGATAATGTCGTGGGATTTAGAAGTTCTAAAGATTTGTTCTTTCTCTGCTTTGATCATGTGTTTTGTCTTTCAGCTACCTCCAGCACAGCTAGAAAATGTATTGACTAGAACTGGAGCACTAAAAGCACCTTTGATTGCTCATGCTAGCCAACCTAACATCCGATCTTCACTTCCAAGGTTCATAAGGAAACTTCATTTATTTTTAGCTTCCTGTTATTTTGCAATGTGTCTTTTTTTTTTCCTCAAAAAAAATAAAATTGGGGCAAGGAGAATTTGGGGAAAAAGGCCATCTTACTCCCGATTTGCTTTGGATGTATGTGTTTCAGATCTGTCTTAGTGGTTCTGGGAATCGCACCAGATTCACAGACTTCAAGTCAGGCACAAACTGGAGTTGCCCCAGATTCTCAGAATTCAAGTCAGGTGCAAACAAGTGAAGCTCAGACTGGACATACAAGCAACTCAGATAATGTGGTGACAGAGAAGTCTAAAGAATCATCTGGTGCTAGCTGACTTCACAAGAAGTTAAGTTTAACAGAGTCTGAATCCAGATTTCAATTTTGACATTGCTTACCATACAAAAGGGTGTCCCTAGATTAGCCAATTGGGTCACCCCAAGCTCCCATAGCCAGGGCCTCGACGCTATAATCTCACTCTAAATTAGTGGAACACGAAGACGGGGCAGGCATATGTATGTTGTATTACTACTCTGTCAGCAACACATTACCCAGAGTGCCATGTACAAAGAAATTGCCGACTTTAGGAGACATGTTGGAGCGTACAATGTGATGAAATTTTGTAAATGAAATTGTCTTTTTTTATTATTCTTATACTTTGTGTACGAGACCTTTGCCTTTTATCTATAATAAATTATTATTCTAAAAAAAATGTAGTTCTTTTATTTTTTGCACTTGCACTATATTAAAATGGATCTACTGTTGTACCGGAAAGCTCTAGTTTGGGGGATGAACTCAATGGGGCAAATTGCTTTAGTTAGTTTATGTATTTTTATTCGAGTAATGTTATTCCTCAAATTCATTTCGTATTAATTGACATGATGTATTTTAAATGGCTTTTTCATGTTAACATACATATATTAAAAAAAAAAAAAGTTACTTAAAAAACACACTATATCGAATAATATTACTCTTTTTATCAAGCTTTCCGTCAAACTTGTTTCGTAGCATATTTGACATTGCAGGAGCTAAATTCTGAGTTGTCTGCTGAGCCTGACCCAAAATGATAACCTATAAAATATGATCCCAGTAGAATGTTCATAGCCAGTTCCATTGCCACCTTCGACTTATTTGAAGGTTTTGAAGGGAAATAATGTCGAGCCTAACTCACTGTATGGCTATCACATGTACATCCATCAATGAAAATACTAAAATGTGAGAAATTACCAGATTGGTTATATTGCAAAAGATAAAAACTCACTACTTCAACTCATTTACATATCAGAAGGAACAAATTGTTACTTGGACAATGACAGCTGAACCTAAAAAAATTTTAGACCTTACAAATTCATTTGAGACCTTGTGTTAATACACAATTATGAGAAGTCAACTAAATCTTGATAAACCTGCTGTCCAAATATTTCTCTGATAGTTTAAACTATAATTGTTGCAGGTTATCCCAAAAGTTTGGAATTCTATGGTTCACAGCTGCCCAATCAATGACAATATACAAGAATTGATAACATCAGGTTGAAAAGTTTTTCTACAAAATACGGTGCTTGGATGCCAGAAATATCATAGCTTGTCCATGTGACCTAATTAATCTCACACTGTCAATCAAGAAACAGGAACCCCATGCATTTGAAACCATTCCGGCATGTGAAACTGCTCATAAAGTACGGGCCTAACATCATTTTGCCGGGAGAGGTGCTTGAGGAGTGGAAGCAGGACCTCCAAAAGCTATACAGGCCATATGAAAGAAACAAAAAATGAAATGAGAATATGTTGTCAGCACATATGATGCACTCATTCAATTCTTTCTACGAATTGATGAAACCCAAATACCTGGTCATCATATGGCTGTCCAGCAGAGAATGGAATGCATGGTATTCCATTCAGTGGTTGCAGCAGGAAACTAAATGGGTTGTTATCAACAATAACAATTCGACAGAGATCTTTTGATAAGCATGACAGATCCTTCACATGTTCTCGACATTCCCTGTCAATACACAAATGTCAAAGATATTGTCAATGTCAAACTTCGTAATCAATGTCCAAAAGCTTTAGTCTCTACCATTAAATGTTGTACACGGTGTATCCAATTACATCAAATATCAAGCCAGACGTTTGTTATTCAACAGGGTCAAAATGCTTGAATTGTAGAGGTCAGCTTGAAAGGGGTAGCCAGTTGTCGGCTAGGAGCTCTGGCCGGCAACGAAGCTAAAGCTGCACACTGGTCCACTCGCAACTTACAGGGCTAAGTTCCAACTCTATGTTGATAAAAAAAAAATATATCCCATGTAAGAACTCTACTTTTCAGTTGGCATTTTTTTCGCCTTGTAGACAAATTTCAAGAGCACCAGCTATAAAAGCAACCCTTCTATCTATACATACAATCCTGTGTATGTTTTTAAGTACACCACTCTGTGAGTTGTTTTCGACCCTTAATACTTTAACAGCTGGATTATGCATACAATCAATTTTATAAGTTACTACTTCAAGAAATACCTACTTATACATCCTGTGTATTGCAGTAGGACACTTCCGTACACCTGGATCAACCAACTCTAGATTTATTACTGACCATGACTCTTCTATTTTACCAAACACTCAAATTTATCTTATCAGTCCTTATTAATGCATCTTCAATTTAGCTAGAGTGCTAGATCCACTTTACAGGCATATTTCTTGGTTTCATGCATTCTGTACAATAAATCATAGCCACATTTTGTTTCCCTTATTTCTTGTAGAGACTTAATAAGTCGTGTAAAAACTTCTAAGCATTCTGAACCAAAGGCATAACAGCCAAACTCTGTTTCTCATAATATCTTTGCTTCAATATGGTCCGAAGATAGCACCCACAATACTTCAAGACCACAACAGAATAGCAGGTACATGCTTGCAACAAGGCTTAAAGACACGAGCGTGCAAATTTCAATAGTAAACTGAATACCATATAAGCTGTTACCATATGTAGATATCTTCAATATGGCCCTAAGATAGCTCAACAACTGAGCCTTGCCCATACAATTTTCTAAAACAATATCAACAGACATAGGTCAATAAATCTCACCATCAACCAAGATTATTTATTGCATTGCACCATGCCTACCCACGCTCAAAGAGGTTTCCAAAATAGATCAATCCCTGCATGGCTGCATTTGCTTGTCCTAAACCCTCAAATTACAAAATGCTCTCCTAGAAACAAAATACATGCAACTTCCGTGAAATGGTAATTGCTATTGACAAGGGTACTTACGTGCTAACTGTTGAAGGCCGATAAAGACGAAGGAAAAATCGGTTCTCCGCATCTATTTTGTCAACAAGTGGTCTAGCATAACCTGTATGGTGCCCAAAGACGATTAAAGAAAAGAAAAAACAGAGGAAAAGATTCAAAATGAAGATGGTGAAGCAACATCAAACCTTCAAGACCAGCAGTGAATAGAACAAGATCCGCAAACTCACTAATCTGTTCTAAGAACTCTTGCAAACCAGGACGTTCAAACACTGTCACGTAATTGATCTTGTCTTTTCCTTCAGAATCCTTCAACCCAGAGATATCATATCAGCATTGCAGTTACGTGAAAAATAAACTGAGATAACAGGTTCGGAGAAAAGGGGACCTTGTCTGCAGATACACATTGCATCTCGAACCACTTCAATCCTCCTTCTATTGCTTGATTACGAACAATGGCAGGCAAGCTAGAAGTTTCGTATGCACATACTAGAGTCTCATCCAAATCAAGAACTACCTACATTCCAAATTCCATGTCTTGAGCCCACTATTCCAACATTACACAACAAACTCACACTACAAATTCAAAAGGCACACATTTTCTTCACTATGCTATAACAACCTTCCTTTTTTTTTAATGACAAGGAACCCCATCAAGGCAGGCCCCTTTGGGACTTATGCCTGTCCGTAAACCCTGGATACACAACCCCACCCGCAAATACTGCATATCAAGTAATTGAGGAGACTCAAACAGCCGACCTCGTGGTATTACATCAAATGAGCGACCATTCGAGCTAACCCATAATTTAATTTAGAACAATTGCAGATACCCAAAATACAAAGCTCATAAACCCACAGAAACACTTACTAGACCAACCAACAAGCTCTAAATTATAAACCACACTGATTATACAGTACGATTCATTCATTCATTCAAACACATTGAACCAAGACACTAATACTATGCCCTCTACAATCTAAATCTAGAAGCATTCAAAGGCAGAATCACTATAAATAAGAAAATAAAGCCCCATACAAATTGACAAAGAAGGCGTGTAATTTATTGTCACAATTCTCCAATCAAAAAGCTATGAGTGTAATGATCTGATTCACAAATAACCCGGACAAATCAATCTCATCCAACTATACACATAAACAAAAGAAAAATAAAAACTAAATAAATATATACCGTGAGCTTTTCGACGCGGTGATCGTCGCCGTGGCCGTTATCTTCACCCGCACAGCTGTCGACGCAAACGTGCGGAGAAGAATTGGAGTCGTGGTCCTCGTGGAGAGAGAGCTCGACAGAGGGCAAGGGCTTGAAGGAGGGAGAAGAGGAAGAAAAGGAGGCGAGAAGAGAAGGGAGAGGGAGCGTGGTGAGGCCGATGTGGGAGAGCACGAACTGGGCCACCGAGGGCGTGCCCCTCGCGATCTGCACGATTATTTGCACCACAAACGCCACCCACTCTATCAGCGCCCGCCACGCCTGCACTGGCCGCCAAGCGCACACCTCCGCCGCCTGGCCCATCTCCGCCATGGCCTCCTCTCCACACAGAGACACAGAGAGACTGTGACGAACTTTCTTTTACTTGTCCTTTTGAAAAAAAAATAAATGCCTCGAGTGTGAGTTCCGACAAGAGGAGAGAGCGATCTGGTACTCCTATGAAAGCGTGGATTCCCAGCAAGTGCTGACGTGGCTGAGAACTACTGGATGTTTGCTTGTGTGATGATTTTGTTCGCAACATTAAACCAATTATTGGTTGCCTTCTTTCTTTTTTTTGGCCTTTTTATTACACTTTTACGTGAAAAGTCACTCATCAGTCATTTGTGGCGGCTATTACTTATGCCTTTTTTTTTTCGTATTGTGAAAAATATTTTTTTGGCGGCTATTATTTGATCATAATGGTTTCTAAAATGATTAATTAAGTTATTTTATTATGAGGGCTATCATTAGATCACGCATCTTTTTAGAGGTTGATTTTTAAAAATTTCTTATAAATTTATTTGTCATTTCTCAAATCCCAACTATCATTTTGAAATTAAATGATTAAAAGTAAAAATTAATCAAAACTAATTTTTTTTAAAAAAAATTAAAAAATAATATCAGCAAAATTAAAAAAGGACGACTCAATGCCACGTTTCCCATCTTTTTTTTTTCTTCTTCTTTTTTCACTTCTTTAATTATTTTAGTATTTTTTTTTTTTTTGAATTTAACAAAAAAATTCTAATGAATGAGGTAATTGAAAGATGGCAGATTAGAACCTAATATTAAATTTTAAAAAAAATTTCGAAAAGTACCGAAAAAGACTTGATAGCATAGGCAAGTTTAGTAAAGTTTGTCCTAAATGTTGTATGCTAAAGTAATTTAAAGTATGTTTAGCCTCGCAATTTTGCGGGCTAAAAATGTATTTTTAAACAAAATTGCACAAGATACCATTTGGGTGTGCATTTAAAAAAACTAGTGACTTAAGATTTTAGAAAAACAGTAAATAAGAGGCTTTTTTTTTTTAAAAAAAAAAAAACACATGATTTTAAAAATTGAACTACAATTTTAAGCTTTTAAGGGTCGAATTACGATTTTATCAAACGCTTAACTTAATTGCATTTTTAGAAAGAGGAATATTATGATAAATGCTATTTTTCAATATTCTGTCCATCTCTTATCTATCTCAATTCATATATTTTTTAAATTTATTATTAAATTTGTAGAACCCACATGTGAGTCCTAAAATTCAATTATTAGTTTGAAAAAAATATGAATGAGAAATGAACAGGTGATGAAGAGATAACATATCTCTAATATTATACTTACTTATAATTATTTTACAACTTGCTGACATGTGACAACAAGTAATTTCAATTATATGTTAACACACATCGTCCAATAATTATAAAATAATTATAGGTCTAATATATATATTTTAAGTAATTTTTTATTAATTGTAGTTTAAAATCATTTTTTTAACTGGTAAACCAAACGAAAAAATATCCCCTATGGTAAGAGGTTTGAACGGCAATAAAAGCTAATTGTAGCCCATTATAGATCCATCAACTCTAACAGTTTGAAAGGTATCTAGTTTTTGGCCCATAAAAAAGATAAGGGCTCGTTTGGGTGTTAAATTTATTTGATTTGATTTAATTTTTTGTTGACTTCACAGATACAAAAAAAAAAGTAATTTTAAAATTATGTTTGGATGGTTTAGAAAAAATATTTGAGTATGTGAATATAATAAAATAATAAATATTATATATTAATTTTTAAAATATTAAAAAAAAAAAGAAAAAAAGAAAAAAAGAAAAAGTTGGGGGTGGTTTGAACCACTCCAGGGGTGGCCGAACCACCTCAAGGGGTGGCCGGACCACCCCCAAATGTGTGGGGTGGCCGATCCACCCCGAAATTACTTCGGGGTGGCTCGGCACACCCAAAATTACTTTGGAGTGGCTGAACCACCCCAAATAATGGATGGGTGGCCGAGCCACCCCTCAATTTTTTTTTTCTTCAATTTTTTTTTTAATAAAAATATAATTTTTATATATGATTTTTTGAATTGGTTGGAATAAATTTGAGTTGAGTTGAAAAATTTGAGTTGTTGAAGATTGTTGACTTTTGAGAAGAATTGAGTTAAACAAAAAAAACTAGTTATCCAAACAAGTCCTTAGGACTTGTTTGGATAACTCGTTTTTTTTTGTTTAACTCAATTCTTTCCAAAAGTCAACAATCTTCAACAACTCAAATTTTTTCAACTCAACTCAAATTTATTCCAACCAATTCAAAAAATAATATAAAAATTATATTTTTATTGAAAAAAAAATGAAATTTATTCTAACCAACTCAAAAAATAATATAAAAATTATTTTTTATTTGAAAAAAAAAATTAAGAGGTGGCTGAGCCACCCCGGCCACCCATCCATATTTGGGTTGGCTCAGCCACCACCCCTAGGGGTGGATCGGCGACCCCCAGGGGTGGTTCGGCCACCCCCGAAATGTTTGGGGGTGACTCAGCCACCCCCTAAAAGTTTTTGGGGTGGCCGAGCCACCCCGAAGTAATTTCGGGGGTGGCTCAGCCACCCCCATAATTTGGGGGTGGTCCGGCACTCCAACTTTTTCTTTTTTCTTTTTTAATATTTTAAAAATTAATATATAATATTTTAATTATTTTTTTATTATTTTTTTATCAAATATATTCACCTACTCAAATATTTTTTCTAAACCATCCAAACATAATTTTAAAATTATTTTTCTTGATATCTGTGAAGTCAACAAAGAATTAAATTAAATCAAATTAAATTTGACACTCAAACGAGCCCTAAGTAACTAGGTTTCACTCAACTCAATTCTATTTCAAAAGTCATCACTTTTTTTCTCAACTCAAATTTTTTCAATCCAATTCAAATTTACTTAACCCAATTCAATTTTTTTTAACAAAACTCAAAAAATATATAATAAAAAAATGAAAAATAAAGGAAAATAAAAAATGGCTACACCTAGGGATGGCCGGACCACCCCTAAGTGTTTGAGGGCGACCTAACTACTCTCAAACGTTTCAGTAGTGGCTGGGTGGTTGGGCTACCGATTTTTGAACCACCCCATTTTGTTTTTTCTTTTTTTTCCTTCATTTTTTTTTGTTAGTTTATTTAGAATTTAAGTATTATTTTTTATTCATTTTTAATTTTACTTTTTTCAAATCTATTCCACTTTTCAAACATATTTTATAACCTCCATAACATAATCGCAATTTTTTTTTTCTCGATATTCACAAAGTCAACAAAGAGTTTGATTGAAGCGAACACCCAAATGAGACTCTAGTTTTCGGCCAAGAAAAAGAGAAGTAACCAGGTTTAGGGCCGAAAGATAAACTAAGCCCAACATGAAACTAATACATTAACGGGCCGGCAAAGCCCATTTTCAGATTCTGGTTTAGATAACTCAGCACTCAAATACACAGTTCTTTGTGGAAGGAAACTCCGGCCAGAAGCGCAGGTGAAAAAAGAAATAATAAAAAAATCCAAAGAAACCCACGCCGAGCGACGAAGAAAACGAAGGAAATAGAGGAAGAAGAAATCAGAAACGGAAAAAGAAGAAGAGGAAAAGGAATGGGCGTGGATTACTACAAGATTCTGCAGGTAGACCGGAACGCGAAGGACGATGACCTCAAAAAAGCCTATCGAAAGCTCGCCATGAAGTGGCACCCGGACAAAAACCCTAACAACAAGAAAGACGCCGAAGCCAAATTCAAGCAAATCTCCGAAGCCTACGATGTGAAAATCCCTTCACTTTTCACTCTCATTTTTTGTTTGTTAAGAGAAAAGAAAGATAATTAGTGGGTTTGATTGTATGTGAATAGGTTTTGAGTGATCCGCAAAAGCGAGCAGTGTACGATCAGTACGGGGAGGAGGGGTTGAAGGGGCAGGTGCCACCGCCAGGTGCTGGTGGGTTCCCCGGTGGGCACGATGGCGGAGCGACGTCGTTCCGGTTCTCCACGAGGAGTCCGGACGATATCTTCTCGGAGCTATTCGGGTTCTCGGGCTTCGGAGGGATGGGCGATTTCAGTGGCGGCGGGTCCCGGGCCGGCGGGTCTGGGTTCCCAAGGGGCATGTTTGGCGACGATATATTCGCGTCGTTCAGAGGCGGAGCTGGCGAGGGCTCCGGCAACCCCCTAAGGAAAAGCGCCGCGATAGAGCGCACGTTGCCGTGTAGTTTGGAGGATTTGTACAAAGGGACTACGAAGAAGATGAAGATTTCTAGGGATGTCCCCGATTCCACTGGGTAAGCTTGGGATCCTACATACTTCAATTTTTATAGAGCTAGATTTTGATTGGTTTTTGTTCCGGTAGTTATGTTGTCTCACATTGGATCACATTGCTACGAATACTAGTGCAGATTTAGCAGGTGGATTTAGATTCTAGATCTAGATTTCCAAGCATATGTTATTATCTAAATGAAATGATTGTAAGGATGAGTATAAGGGCCCCGAGAGTACCAACCGTTTATAGTATGTTATTCTTTAGTTAATTGTTCACTCTCGAATCAACAACCTCAAGTTGATATTAAGAGCAGACATTATTTATGTGATGATGCATTTCTTAGAAAATAAATCTAGTTGGTGATCTGAACAAGACGCCGGGTGTAAACAGAGAAATTAATTACTGGGAAATAAGACAAGGGAAGCCACTTTAGAAGCGATCTTGGGTTACCATGTGCATAGATTTGTTGTTTCTTCTGTTTAGTTCATTTGAGGGTTTGCTGCAATTTTTTATACCTTTTGCTTCATAATGCAGTTGTAGCATTTAAGTGTTAAAATGTGCTCAATGTATCGCAGTAGTTATGATGGTAATTTTCAGCTTTATGCTAAACTTTTCCTCCCTAGGCAATTCATCGGGTTCTGTGTCTTATTGGAGAAAGCATTTTGCACTAAGATTAATACTTTGTGAATATTTTTGTTTCTCAAGAACCTTAAAGAGTGCTTGATTTCTTTATTAATATTTTACTCTGCATGTACATGTATCTATGTGTGTGTTGCCTTGTGCCTGATCAATACAATCGATATTTTGTTTTGGTGCTGGCTGACATTGCTAATGATTCCAATAGTTTGAAGTCTGATTGTGTGTTTATTATTGTTTAGTAGCCAGTTTTGCTGGGGTAATTTGAATGTACTTTGATTCATGCATAAATCTGTTATTTGTGGATGACATTTTTTTTGAGGCTATTCTTGGTCATCTCCATAATTTGTGGTGTCTTTTCTTTTGTTTTGAAGTTGTATCAGGGTTGAAAATTAACTTGACTAAATCAAAGTTAGTCCTTGTTGGAGGCTTGGCCAGTATTCTTGGTTGTAGGGACTCTTTGCCCATGAGATATCTAGGTCTTCTGTTGGGGGCTTTGTTTAAGGCAAAATCTATTTTGGATGGTATTATTGAAAAGATGGAAACGACAATTGGTAAGTTGGAAGCCGCTTTACTTGTCAAACGGTGGTAGGATTACTTTGATTAAAAGCACTCTTTCCAATTTGCCCACTTATTTTATGTCCCTTTTTCCCCATCCAAGTTGGAGTCTCTAACCGTATCAAGAAAATGCAGCGGGCTTTCTTGTGGGGCAGAGTCGGTGACGAGTTTAAATCCCATCTAGTTAGTTGGTTCAAGATTTGTACTTTGCTTTCCTCAGGAGTTTTGGGGTTTAGGAACCTGAATCGGTTTAATCGAGCTTTCTTGGGGAAATGGTTTTAGCGTTAGGCCACAGAGAGGGAAGCTTTGTGGAGATTTGTGGTGGAAGCTAAATATGAGAGCATATGTGGTGGGTGACACTCCAATTCTGTGTGCAGGTTGGGGGTGTGGGAAAATATTGAAGGGGGGGGGGGGGATGGGGGATTTCTCTATATTTATGAGATTTGAGGTAGGAGTTGGTTTTAAGATTCAGTTATGGCATGGCATGATGTATGGTGTGAAGACCAAACCTTGAAGGAAGCTTTACCGGTGTTGTTTAATATTGCCTATTCTAAGGAAGCCACAATGGCGGATCATATATTGTTTTCGAAGGACACTTGCCATTGGAATATTACCTTCATCAGATCCGTGCAAGATATGGAGATGGAGATGGTCACCTTTTTCTTCAATCTCTTGTACTCTATCAGGTTGAATTGAGCTGGCGAGGATATGAACTATTGGCTCCATTCCAAAAGCCGGACATTTGAGGTTAGATCTTTTTATCATGCGCTTAGCCCCTCACTTGCCTTTCTTTCCCTACTGAGAGTAGGCTTTCTTTGTTTGGATAGTAGTGTTAGGGAGGATCTTGACCTTGGATAATCTAAGAAAAAGGCACGCTAATAATGTCATAGTAATGGATTGGTGTTGCATGTGCAGGAGGAGTGGAAAATTTATTGGTCATCTTCCGTTCCATTGGAAATTGCTTGAGACTTTTGGGTACCAGTTTCCCATCTTTTTGAGATAAAGTGGATAATGCTTGATCGGGTGATGGGGTTATTGGCTAGTTTGAGAGGCCAGTTTGGTAGTCACCATAATTTAGAAGCTTGGAAGATGGCTCTCATTTCATGATGTGATGTATCTAGAGAGAACGCAATTCCAGAAGTATTAAAGATTGTGAGAAAATGGTGGTAGAGTTAAAAGATATATTGTTCAAAGCACACTTTATGGGTGGATGGTTGCTATCAACAATACTTGCTTTTCTAATTTCTTGGATTTGTGTTCTTTCTCCTTCTCCCTAAGTGGGTGTTTTTCTTGTATACTCTATGTGTACTTGGGTTGCTTTCCTTGGTGCTTTTTAATAAGATTGATTTACTTATATGAAAAAAAAAAAAAATCCACCTAACCTCATCTAAGTTGCTAATTTAAATTCGATGTTGCAATATTTTACCTATTTTGAAGTTTTTGGTGCCAACTGATAATGCTACTGATCCAATATATATTGGAGGATTCCAGTGTTGAGGCTTTCCATGATGCTATGCATCTACTTTGTTTTACATATATGTATTTCAACTGAAAAGATGGCTTTTTGTACCTCTAAAACTTCTGAAAACCCCACTGTGATTGAACCTATCTAACATTAATTGTTAGATAAATTGGCGATATACAATTATACATGCCAGCGTCAAGCTTATAAGCAAATAGGAGAGGCACATCAGACGTGCCACTATTAAGCGAACGAGTCTACTATGCAATGCATGTTCTTTGATTAATTTGTTAGGGTAAGAGTATACTATTGCGTTACGGTAGAAAAGGTGTATGTAACATGTAGGTTGTGTTACAGAAGATCATGAAAATTTTGATGCCATAAGTGGCAACATTAAAATTTCATTATGGGCTAAGGGTATTGTAGTTTTATTCTATTTGTCGAAGATTTAGGCAAAAGATGCATCTGGTTCTATGTATGTTGACCAGTAGGAGTATTTTGCATCTGGTTTTGTACCAATTTCGTATTTTGTTCATGTTTCTAAATCTATTGACCTCTAGGAGTATGCAATAAAATAGCATGAATGATAGACTAGAAAAGTAAAATGGGTGAACGAGATCCCGGTGTGCAGTAAACTTCTTATGGTTATTTTATTTTATTTTATTATTTTTTATGAATGTAAACTTCTTATGGTTGTTTGTACTTGACTAGTTTTGTTTATTTTATTTTGCCATGCAGGAGATCCCACACAGTGGAGGAAATTCTTACGATTGAGATCAAGCCAGGTTGGAAGAAGGGGACAAAAATCACCTTCCCAGAGAAAGGAAATGAGCAGCGAGGAGTCATACCTGCAGACCTCATCTTTATTATTGATGAGAAGCCTCATGGTGTCTTCAAGAGGGATGGCAATGATCTAGTTGTCACCCAGAAGATATCTCTTGTGGAGGCTTTGACTGGTTATACCGCACAACTGACAACCCTTGACGGACGGAATTTGACAGTTCCCATCAACTCCATCATCAGTCCCACTTATGAAGAAGTTATTAAAGGAGAAGGGATGCCAATCCCCAAGGAACCTTCCAAAAAGGGGAACTTGAGAATCAAATTTAATATCAAGTTCCCTACAAGGCTTACTTCAGAGCAGAAAACCGGTATCAAGCGATTATTAACGTCTCCATAACCATTGGTGATAGCTCTCCCTACCATCTTCCAAACTTGTGTAAACTTGCATTTGTTTTCCCTGCTGGTTTTCGTCCTGGAAAGAAAGTTTATGCTTTTGCTGAACTGAGTATTCCACAAAAACATTTATTTAGGAGTTTAAATTATTTTTGTTTTTGTCTTTTTCCAATCTTGTTTGAGTGCTAATGAGTTTACAGAACAGAAGTTCAATAGGCTTGCTGGCTTGAGCTGCCTTTGCGCCCTCCCCTTAGTTTTTGCGTCTCCACTCTCCTCTTTGGTTTTGTCAGTAACTGTTGACCACATAACTATGAAGAATGAAAATGGATAGATTTCTTGAGCATGACAATCATTTTGGTGAGATGTAAAATTCACCTTGATGTAGAATTCGTGAGCAGTCAAATTCCAACATGATCTGTCTATTTATTGTTATGTAAACTGTTAGGCAAAGTTAGTGCCAGCTCCAAGCATAGCAGATCATCAAGTCTTTGGGGGACTTCAAAAGTGCCGGATCCCTGTCATTCTCTGCCCAAAGAGGAGAGGGAGAGAAAATTGTAGGGGCTGTGAGAGGGCGGGGCAGGAGAGCCCCCTCTCACAAACCCCTGCCCAAAAAGAGAACCCAATTGTAGGGAACCCAGGAATAATAAGAGAAAACCCAATTGTAGGGGATCTTGGTCCGTGTCTTATGGGTATGTTTGTCCCGGAATGTTAATTGATTCTTCAGAGGCAATTTGTAGTAAACAGTGAATTGCACTTTAGGTACTTGGTTGGGGTAAATATTTTAGTTGAAGTGGACGAATCAAATACTCTTGACCATCTTCGAACTTTAGGATGCAAAAGTTGCATGGGACTTTTAAAAGCTGCAAATTTGCCACCAATTGTGAGAAACGAATGTCCTCAATTTTGTGAAGGGGAAGACTGCCATAGCAGTCCTATGATACCTTTAGGGCCAAGCTATCAACATCCAACATTAATTTGTACAAATGGGTTCTTGACTTTTGTCAGACTCAATGCAATGTACAAACTATGCAAGCAAATTGGTTATGGTTAATGTGTTTTTAGTGTCCAAAAAACAACTTCCTAAGCAGAATGTTTAATTAAACTAGAAGATAAATTACAAAGATGAGTTCGAATTCGGTCTCCAAAATTTACTTTCAATTTTAATTGTATAATTTATGTGTTGCTTCACTTATTGAGATAGAGTTTGAATTCATATGTTAGAAAAATGTTAAAATATTTGTTAAATGACTAACTTTTAGAATAAGTGGTAATTTGACGAAGAATTCTTTTGCTGCCAAAAAAAAGAAAAAAAAAAAAAGTGTTTTTCATTAGGGAGAATAGTTATGTACTTTCAGAATAGAAATCCGGTTTAAGAAGTTGCCAAAAACCGAGGTTCAAAATTCAAATTACAAAATTTAATAGGCACCTGTTCAAGAATACGGAGAAGACGAGGGTGAAAAAAGAAAATTTCAATTCACGCACTCCCCTCTTTACTAAATTACTATGTACACTCCTGGGGTCTCGCATCGCGTCCGATGGGATTCTCAAGAAATAATAAAAAGAGGAGTGCGAATAGCAAGAAATAGACAGCGTTAATTACACACACTCTGACTTCCCCTTTCTCCGTTTCGGTCCTCACAACGTTTACATGCGTCTCTGAATCTCCCACGCTCTCTCCGATCCGTCCTCATGGTCTCGCGGTACCCTCTCTGCAATTCCAAATCCCACTCATCCAATAGGTACAATTGCAATTCGTAGCCCTAACTTCACATCCAATCCGCACCGTTTTTGGATCTCTGATTGCTCACATGGAAATGGCTTCCAGTCCGCGAACCGTAGAGGAGATCTTCAAAGATTACAGTGGCCGAAGAGCTGGCCTCGTTCGTGCTTTGACTCACGGTACTATACGCTCTCTTCCTCTGTCTCTCTCTCTATCCCCGAGAATCTGACAGTTTTTTTTTTTTTGGAGCAGACGTTGATGAATTTTATGGATTCTGTGATCCAGGTATTTTTTTGGAACTAGATTTCGTTTTGATTTCTTAGTTTGAAATTTTTTGCTTTCGGTTATATAAGAGTGTTGTTTGGTTTCTGGGAAACTGAGGGAAAGAAAAGGACAGAAATTTTGAAGTTTCATACGCATTTTTTTTTTTCCTTTTTGTTTCTATTAAATCTACTACGTTTAGGTTTCGTTGCATGGTATGGCATCAGATTCCGCTCTTGTTTGCTCTTTGTGCCAATATATCTAATGTTTAAGAAATCCGATATATTTTTGGTCTATGGAGATGTTATCGTAGTAAATTAGGTAACATATTCCAAATCCAAAGAATTGGAATTTCAAATCTAATTCAACTCTTTGCAACAAGGTAAAAGCCTTAAGAACTGTAGAAAAGTTAATTGGGTTCACTGTTTCGTACTTAATCCAAACAGAGCTTTTAAGTTTTGAACTTTCTAATTTTCTATATGTTTTAGTACACCGTTCTTCTTTTGATTTGTTTAGATAAGGAGAACTTGTGTTTGTATGGACATCCAAGTGAAACCTGGGAAGTAACTTTGCCGGCTGAGGAAGTTCCGCCGGAGCTTCCCGAGCCAGCACTCGGGATCAATTTTGCAAGAGATGGCATGAACCGGAAAGATTGGCTTTCATTGGTTGCTGTACACAGCGATTCTTGGTTGCTCTCTGTGGCTTTCTATCTTGGAGCCCGTCTTAACCGCAACGAAAGGTAAAGTGTCTCAATTTGTTGTTACTGCATGCCTGTGCTTGATCAGGGGTGTTAACATGATTGATGTATTTGTTAAGGAGATCTTTGGATGCCTTCGAAAGGTGAACACTCATTGTATTTCATATTTAGTTTTATGCTGAAAATCCACATTCAATTGGTGAAACTTTAATGCAATCTCAGATGGAGTTCATGGACTTGCAATATAAGTAGTGGTGATGGCTGTGATTATCTTTGGTGCTTCCCTTGTACATGATGGATTTATAACTTCAAATGCTGTGTGTTGAAAATAGAGTGATTCAACTTCCACAAGATGTCCAAGTATTTATTAACTTGTTTGTTTGTATAATGTGAATTCATGTCAATTTTTCTTTTTCTCATGTGAACCTGCTGACTTGTATCACGTCTTAAATCTTAACCCAAATCTCCTTTCCAAAAGGTGTCTTTTTGCGTCGTGCTCTCCAATTTGTTGATTTACAAGCAACTTTATTAGAATATGTTGCTTTATTATTGCCATTATTGAACCTACTCTCTTATTAGTGCGATCTTGGATATATGCCATGCTTTTTTCTTCTTTGTTAATTTAAAACTTAAACTATATCTTTTGTTCTTTCCCCACTGCTCCTCATTTGATGCAGTAATGGTTTACATGTTTTTTTCTTTTACCAATGGAATAAACTATGATTCATGAGCATGGTCTGTGTATTCTGAAAGAATGTCAGTCCTGGAATCAAGTATAAAAACTCTGAGCTTAAGATTTTTTTTTGATAAGTAAAAACTATGAGCATAAGATATCATGAGAAAGTATGGTTAAGTGGCTTAGCGGTTAAAACTTTTTTGAGATAGAGGTTCTCTTGTATACTTCCCGTATACTAGGGTTGCGCCCCTCTGCGTTTTGTGCATTTTGTTTCAATATACATTACTTATATAAAAAAAAAATGATATCATGAGGTTTCACTAGAGGATTCATTTAAAGAATGTGCAAGGAGACATTAGTGGCATTTTGTTGTGCTTTGTGTTTTTAATGATAATTTGCTTTTCAAAAAGAAGAAGAAGAAGAAGAAGGGATGATAAAGTTATTGACTCTCCAACTACAATGTTGGTTTATGCTATCACTACTCATTAATCCATGCTGAAGCAGTTTTTTTTGTCACACATTTGAAGTTCATTTTGCGTAACCTGAAGTATTTTGTATATGTTAATCAAATCATATGCCTTTAAAGTAATTGTGGCACTGATTGCTAATTGCTAGCAGATACGTGTATATAATTTTACTCCCTTGTTATGGCATGGCCTCTAGGAATGCTCTATATACAATGATTTCATGTTTCTTATGGCATGGATAGCGAGACAGTGTCCAAGCCCTTACCTGTTTATGTCTAAAGCTATCTCCTCCCATGAGGTTGTCAGCTCTGGGTCAGAGATTTCCTGTCATGAGTGGCATTATGATATTTAGTTTATGCTAGCTCAGAAATTGGAATGAGACTTATTGATCGAGTTATTCTTCACATCAGTTTCCACTATAAAGAAATTTTTTGACTCTCTCAAAACCTTTTATCAAAAGCAGTGTTCACAGTTTACCATTTTCTTAATGTTCACTATTTTCTGACCTCGAAGGAGCTTTCTAGTGTATGCAAATTCACATGCTTTCCTTGTTATAACGTGTCTTAATCATAAAGTGCTCCAAGTATGGCTTCCTTCATGAGTAGTTATGTTGGTTTTGCTTGACAGGAAGCGTCTGTTTAGCCTGATCAATGATCTGCCCACTGTTTTTGAAGTTGTGACGGAAAGGAAGCCTGTAAAAGACAAGCCCAGTGTGGACAGTGGGAGTAAATCTCGGGGCAGCACAAAGGTTAGATCAATCAAACTTTATTTTATAATTTCTTGGTTCTCATCTTGCATGGAGTTTCTCATACTTGAGTTAGGATCTATCATCCTCTGTTTATCTGAGGTTCTGTTTGTTGAAATGATAATGAAAATCAGGAAAAGTTTATTGGAATGTCCTGTGTGATGATTTGTATTCGACAATGTTGGCTTGCTTTTGAATAAATGCTATTAAAGTAGTGCATGGTATGAGATGATTAAGGCTTGCAAGAAGAATTGATTTTCCTGAGATATACTGGATTACTATTTCATTGTACTAATGCATGCTTCTCATTGCAATCATTACCGGGTTCACTCTTTTGTAGAGATCAAATGATGGACAAGTCAAGAGCAATCCAAGGCTTGCTGATGAGATTTATGAGGAGGAAGAAGATGAACATAGTGAAACCCTTTGCGGGAGCTGTGGCGGAAATTACAATGCCGATGAATTTTGGATTGGCTGTGACGTCTGTGAAAGGTGGTTCCATGGAAAGTGTGTGAAGATTACACCTGCTAAGGCGGACAGCATCAAGCAATACAAATGCCCATCTTGTATGAAGAGGGCCCGGCAGTAGTAGTCACTACAAAGCCAATATTGGGGGGATGAATAACGTCATTCCAGTGGCTGACAAAGTAGTATAGCTGTGTTTACCTTTCAAAGTTATGTAATGAGTTTGCTTTGATATCATTTCTAACAGAACTTCTTGGGGGGTTTAAGTTGTACTTGGTTAAATATTTGCTTATATAATTAGAATCTGTTAATCTATGAAGAAATCATGAGTGACATTTATGTAGTTCGTGTTAGATTTATATTTTTCTTTATCAGCCAGATTTTAGAAGGTGAAGTGCCTTCTAACATGTACATGCACGTACATGCACTGTTATCTTAATGGAATATGTGATTGTTCTAGTATCCACTTGTCGTCAGGCTACCTCCTAATTTTTCTTTTTAATTTTTTTTTAATTTTTTTTGAAAGAATACTAATGTGGCATATGGGACGCATCGATGATAAGTTTGACGTGATAGGCTGTTAATTTTTAAACGGAAAATAGACAAAAGTATCATCTGTTTTTATAAGATGTTCACAGGTACTATTTGTGAAACTTTTACAAATTAAGGTGGCTGTGAAACTTGTATAAATTGAGGTGGCTATTTGATAAAGAGGAAAAACACGAGTATATTTAACCCTTTTATATATGCTGTTGAATTTGCTCATACTGGGTTGAAAATGATGATCAAGCCTTTCTATTCTATGATGAGGGGCGGATGTACAGGGGGGCGGCGCAGGGGCGCGCGCCCCCCCCTTAAAAAAAAAAAAAAAAAAAAAAAAAATTTCAAAGTTTGATGCTGCCTGACGCCCCCTTTCCTTCCTTCTTTTTTTTTTTTTTTTTTTTTTTTTTTTTTTTTTGCTTAACGCAGCCTCGCTGCCTCACTTTTTCTTCTCTTTTCTTTTTCTTTTAACGCTCAGTTTTCTTCTTTTTCTTTTAACGCCCCCTTCCCTTGTAAGTCCCGTGATCGGTTATCCGTCCGTTTTCTTCTCTTCTCTTTTCATCTTTTTTCTTTTCTTTTCCTTTTTAACTGAGTGTAGTGATTGTGTGTGCTCTATTTTGAGATAGATTTATTAAGTATTTTACTGCTGTTAACTGATTGGGTTTTGCTGAATTTTATTTTTGAGAAATTTGACTGACCGTGAAGCATGAAATGTGTGTGTGCTCAATTTTGATGCTTGATTTCATTTGGGTATTTTTGATGGAGATGACCTAATGGTTTAAGTGAAATTAATAATTTTCAGTTATGTATAATTTTTCTCTATATTGTCGTTACACCTATTGATTTTAGAGCTACAGAATCATGTAAATTAGCATGATTTTTATTAGGTTCAAATTTAGGGTTTAATTTAGGGGTTTTTGATTTTGATAGATTGATTTGTCTTTTTTTTATTCTTCCAGTGTCTACTGCAACTACTAAGCGAGCATTTTCAGCTATGAAAGTTGTTAAAACAAGACTTCGTAACAAAATGGAGGATGAGTTTCTTGCAAATAATTTAGTTATCTACATTGAAAAGAAGATTTTTGAGAGCTTCAGTTTAGATTTGATACTTAATGCCTACATGTAAACTGATATATCAATTTGACATATATTTATGAAGTTTGATAGCTATGTTTTTCTTTATACATATATTATGTTATAATTTATATTTTGAATTGTAATTACTATACTTTCATATATTATAATAAAAAAATAGTATATAAAAAGAAAAAAAAAAACTGTCATTATATTATATTATTTTAGTGCCGCTTCCGCCCCACCTTGGTAGCATTCCTGGCTCCGCCACTGCTTATGCGCTTGTTTAGGTTATTAAGGATGAGACTGTCAGGAGCCTCAATCTTTTGTTATAGACTAACTTATTTAGTCTATTAAGTTGTATTATATTTGATATGCCCTCTCCCAATTACCCCAAGCAGTTCTTCCTCTAGACCTTCACATTTTTAATGAGGATTTGCAGCCAACGAACATGACCATTTTCACAACGATGAAGTTGAATTTCAGGGAATCATACGGGCTACATTGATCCACACATTTGCTTCTATGACAGACTTCCATTCTCGGGTCAAATTGCCTTCCTCTCTTGATTATTTTGTGTATGATCAGAGGAGCTTTTACCATATCGAACTAGTTGATAGTTTTAGATGACAGCAATTATTCATACAATGTGCATGGGTGAACATATGTGAGGAAGTCAATTGCAAAAACATTTATGAGGTAACGAACCAGCAAATTTCATCATAAATTATCAAAATTGAACACTCAACGATAAACAAATTGAACTGATCACGACGGAGCACAAATGCAAACACTGTAAAATTCGAAATAAATCTAGAGAGATCGAACAGCAAAGAACTGGCGTCACGCCAGGAAAAACAGAGAGGATCACACTCCAAACAAAATATATACATATTTATGATTTATGAATAAGCTTCTTCGATAATGGAGTACTTATAATGCCCACTTATTCAATACAAACGTAAACAACGAAACACAAACTAAAGAAAACATATATAATGATAAAGGCGTGTATCAAACACCAATGCAAACAAAAGACTGTAGCCATACTAGTAGAAACCAATAAACTCCAACCCCTGCACTGCATGCACTACGTCATATTGTCTTCTTGGCACCACACGTACGTGGCATTTACAACATTTCATGGAGGAGTGCATCAGACAAAGCCATTGTACTACCTTTTTTTTTTTTTTTCTATTTTTTTTTATAAGACTTTATAAACATAGAAAAGCGACATTCCAACTGCTGCATATTAGGGATGATCTTTGTCTTCTTCAGAATTATGAACCTTGCTTGACAGAAAACAACATAATGAATATAAAAGCATCAATCAGTAGAAGCGTTGACATCAAATTAAGTATCATCAACGAAACTTTTTATAGAAGAATCACGGAAAACAAAGTTTGATTCCATTAGTATTCTTCTTTTAAATGCTGAAAGGAAAAAAGAAAGAATAAACCATAAATGATCCGATCCCCCTCACACCACTTTTTTTAAAAAAAATAAAAAAAATAAAAAAAAGAGAGGAAAACTTCACTTACCACTGAACTTCTATCACTTTTGCAATATCTTTTTCAAAATTAAAAAACTCTCAATTTAGTGTATCGAACTTTAAAAAGAATTTACAATCTCATTGGCCTCCTTCGTTAGTATGTCCTGTTAAATCTTAACAGAGATGTGAGAAATTCTCAAAATACCCTCANAAAAAGAAAAAAAAATTGTTATTATATTATATTATTTTAGTTTCTCTTCTGCCCCTCCTTGGTAGCAGTCCTGGCTCCGCCACTAAATTCTATCAATGATGATCTTTGGGGAGAAACCTTGGAGACTAATGCTGCTAAAATTCAACGCATTAAGGTTGAGTTCGTTAAAACATGGGTTTTGGATTGATGATTCGCTTTCTTTTTCCTTTTTATAGTCTTTTGAGGTGTTATATACTACTAAAGCCCTCACTTTCCTAATGAATTAATCGGGTCAGATTATGAACCCGTAAAAGTAATCGAACCTGAAGAATGCGAAAAATTGTGGACATGGCCCAAGATTGAAATTTAGGGGTAACTGGGGTGGGTTTGTTTAGCAAGTTGCCCATACCATTTGTCTTCCTCCCAAGTCTTAAGCTTATACGCATGTGGTTTGGGCTGACTTAAGAGTGTCTTCGGCCTTGTAATTTCGTTAACAAACCATTTAGGAGTGACTTACCAAAAAAAACAAAAAAACCAAAAAAAGAAAACCATTTAGGAGTGCATACGATATTTTAAAAAACCACCATTTTATAGTTTAAACCGCTCTTTTATCAAACACTGAATTAAGTTTTAAAAAATTGGATTTTTATTAATTACATTTTGAAATTACTATTATTATTATTTTTTTTTCAAATTACATATTTTGAAACTGCTAATTAAATTGATGGAAACCCACAAAGACAATGTGACTCAAGAGTCACGGCTCATGTTAAGTTGCCGGATGCTGAATTAATGGCATTAAAAATATTTTAAGTGAGAAGATCAACATAAAAATAGCAAGAATCGACATGATTAGTTGTATTTGAAGCAATATCGCGCAGTGTACAATAAAAAAAGCGTAACTATTGTTACAAGTATATCAGAATCACACATAAGACTCAAATCTGAAAAGCTCTCTCCATGCGCATGTCATGGCCATTGGCTATGCTCATTGAGCATCTTTCTTGGCCTCAAACCTCCATTGTTTTTCCCTTTGAATCAGTGTTTTTTTTTTTTTCCTTCATAATTAAACTTCTAATCCATGCTTTTAATCCCTATTAAACGCGGTCGGAATAATCCTAATTCTTTTCGACGTCAATATAGCATAATTAATCCTTCGATGCCTATCCCAAATGGACAGTTACACTTAAAGAAGTAATTTTCCTGGGAAATTTCGGCCCCAACCTTGTATTTGGTCGCCGAAAGAGTACAGCACGAAACGGGAAAAAAGAGAGCGAGTTAATATGAATTTCTTGGAATGCCTAAACTTGGTTAGTTCCGACAACTAGAGACACTTTATGGCATTCAAATTAAACCTCTCAATCAGTCAACCTTAGTGCTCATCGCCATATTAACTTTTGTTTTTTTTCCTGTTCACGATTGGTTTTGTCTTCATTAATTCCTCTCTATAATCGTCCTCTCTACCAGGCCATTGCTCATGCAATTCTTAGGCCGGTCAGCTGTCCGATATTTCCGATATGGGTTCGAGTCGCTTAGATGGCTACGGGAAAGATCGCCTGCGGTGGACACAAGAGCTACATGATAGGTTCGTACTGGCGGTCGATCAGCTAGGCGGCCCTGATAGTAAGTGATCTCCATTAATTATATTGATAGAATTTGATGCAGACGAGTACTGTTATTGCATCAACGACGTCGTTTTATTCCACTTTCTTATTGATAGCTGATTTGATCTGCATGAAACTCCGGGATTCATCATGTTTATGTATTCATTTTGCTTGGCTGCAGGGGCAACACCAAAGGGTATCCTGAAGGCTATGGGCATTCATGGACTAAGCATTTGTCGTGTCAAAAGCCACTTACAGGTCGATCTCTCTCTCTCTGTTCTTTATTTTTTTTAATATTATTATTATTTTTTTTCAGTATTAGTTTAGTTGCTATTAAATTTCAAGGTAGTGCATATTGGGGCTCAGCTTTAAAACATTTTACTTTTGAACGTAACAATACATAAAAAAAAACGCTAATTATATATATGTTATGATTTCGAAACAAATTAGTTAATTTGAAATTAATGTAAAACTTAACACTGTCTTTATAAACTATTGATCGCTCTATATGAGCTACGCTTCTTATCATTATGGGATTGGCCGAGTGTAAAACATTAACAATAGTTTTTTTAAATTTCAATTCAATTTAAAGGATTAAATTACTTTTTATTTCTCTATTCAAATATACTTTACGTTGGCTTTATATTCTTTCTCTATAACATTTTAAATTTTTTTTTAATGATTTCTTTTTCTTTTTTTTTTTCTTTTTTTTATGTATTCTTACATGTAGAATTTTTTTTCCTCTTTAGGGGAATAGTTGGTTGTGGGATGTTGCTGAGTTGAAAATGTTGGTAGATCGAGTGCCACCCCAAATATGAATAAAAAACTATTTTGAAATTCAGGGAGAGAGAAAGCTTTTATGAATAAAAAATAAAAAGACAAGAGAGAGAAAGAGTTTTTGGTGTTATATATAATGTTTAGGTTAGAGCTACAGGGCCATATAGGAAACCAATCAAATTTAGGAAGTCTTTATGAGTGCCCTTACATTGGATCTCGGAATAAATTCACTTAATAATAAAGATTGTGTTCACTTAATAATATAAATTTTTGAAATATGTGGTGATATGATATCAAAAGCAAATGTCATGAGATCAAACTTTATTTTTATTATTTATTTTTCATTTTAATCAAATATTAATTCTACATATTTAGACTTCACTTATTGAAAAAATGTTAAAATTTAATTAAATGATTAAATTTGAGAGGAAAAGTATTTCAGAAATACTGCCAAACTTCAGTACGACATCGTGAGTTGTTGCAAAGCTCGAATGTTTTTTTAGGACTCCTTGTGCTTTCCAATTAATTACTATAAATTTCTTCACCCTATTTATGTCGTGAATGCAATATAATATATATATTTGCAGTGCTGCTCGATCAACTTAATGAAGCGCTACAAATGCAGCTGGAACCACAAAGGCGAATATTGCGTGATCAACTCGAGGTATCCAAATATATTTAATTTCCTCAATAATCAGTAAGCAAGAACTTATAGATGTCTGTTTAGTTTAGCAATTTCAAAACACGCTTAGTTTGAAAAAATTACTAAAACGTAGTTGATAAAAATGCAATTAAGCGTTCGATAGAATCACGATTTGACCTTTAAAATTACGTGTTTTTAAAAACGCAACATATATTGCCGTTATTTTTTTAAAAAAAGAAAAAAAGCTCTCAAATGGAACACTTTTCGCGAACGCAATCTAAAAAATTAAGAGAGCTTTTGGATGTAATTATTATTTTCTTTTGGATTATATTGAAGGTACAAAAGAGCTTGAAGCTTAAAGTTGAAGCCCAAAGAAGATTCCTCGACAGAATTGTGGAGGAACTTCGAAACCGCACGACCATTACAAAACCAGGCAAGCCTTCTCCTCCAATATCACTGCCTTCCCTCTGCGAGGAGTCTGACTCAAATGCAAAAGAATTCGAATCTGATTCAGAGGCCGACAAAAGCGAAATACAGTCCGAGGAAGGATTTAGAGCTCCAAAAAGGGTTAGGGTTGAAGATGATGTTTTGTCGCCGACAAGATACAAAATTGCTTCAGTGGATTTCGAGTCTTACTGCCAAGGCATGTTTCTTTCAAATGAAACGCAAAATATTTCATATCCTGGCCTGCCTCCCATGATATCAACTTTTCGTGGAATCTTACTGCAGCCTGCATGCCCATCTCCTATAGAGTACTATTGGAGTGGATAGCTCTATAATTAGAACAGCATGGAAGAAACTCAAACATCTTCAATAATTAGTAAGTGTGCTTTACTAATTAATAAAGTTGTAGCATGCACGTACACCGTGGCAGCACTTTATCTTTCCTTTTTGGGATTTGCTGAGCATGCATTATTGCTTGATCTGTATTCGAAATAAATGATCATTATATATTGATTCACCGTGAGATTCATCCATGAAGGAGCTAGAATATATGTTCATATTTTTTTAATTTAGGGGTGACAATTTGAATTTGAATCATATTGAGACATGAGTATAAGACTATATATAAATTAATTTCAACTTGATTCATTTAATTAAATAGTCAGACGTACCCTTTAACTCTATCATGCTAATTTTGTACGTGTTTGATTCGTGGATCATGTTAAGGCATTGATATAAGATTATATAGGTCAATCTTAACCTTTTAATTTTGTATCAAGTTTCAAGTCGTGTTAAAAATTATAATATTCTATTATCTTTTCAAATGCCATACTACTGTACGGACGGATACTGTTAATGAAGATAATGGAAAAGTTCAGCAAGACAAAAAGACAGAACCTCATCAGCAGCATACATAACAAGAATGAGAAAACTTGATTTATCAGTTTACCAACTTTTTAAATTCTCTCCGATTGCACTAGAAGTACTTTTAGTTTGTATTTGAACACAAACTCGTGTAGTGTACGTATATGCTGTATAAATATCTGAATACAAGTATAGTTTTGGTAAGTTGAACCAAAATACTTTTCAAACAATTCTTTCAAAAACTTGACGCAGAAGGCTCTCCTGACATTTCAACACTTCACCATGAAAATCGATCTATCCATGCATCTCGACATAGTAATTACTTTCCCGAAAAAGAAACAAAAACAAAAGTAATTAGTGTTAAATCACCTCAAAAGCACCTTTTGCGACAACATGTGATTTAACATAGTATTACTATAAAGGTCTTAAATTTGAACATATATTTGTAATTTATTTTTTATTTTAATTAAATATTACACATGTTGTATTTTATTCATTGATAGGGTTTGATCTCTTACATAAAGGGAATGTTAGAATATTAATTAAATGATTAAATTCATCATTTTTTATAGCTATTAGAGTAAAGCTACCCATATAACTTTTTTACAACTTTTGACATGTGTCAGCTTAATACCCTTTAATCACATATTATCATGTGTCAAAATTCATAATATTAAAATATTAATTAAATGATTAAATTTAAAAAATTTGCGTGTATGCCATTACCGTCTTTATATAATTGCCTGGCTTTTCTACAAGGATTCATGCATACACTAGTGGATTGTTTGTCCTGCATACAGATATCACCAATGGACAGTTCCTGATGTGCATGGGCAATCGAGCACACAATTGATGGTCTTAAGATGGCCTGGCTTGCAATTGGCCGGGATGGGCGAGCCCAACCTGATCATCAGATGAGTCTTTGGGCTACATTTCAAATTATTTGGGCCCAGGCTTGTGGAGCCTGATTGTTGAGAATGTGCTCGTTGAGGCACATCATAGACGTGGGCCATAACTTAATCATTGTGAGCAGGTTTTATTTAAGAAGTGCCAAATCCAAGTAATCATTTATGGATAAGCTAATAGGTAACAAGAATATGTAGAAAAAAGAAAGGGAAAGCTTCACTTATGCCTCTAAACTTTTATCCAATTTGATATATTCTCTTTGAATTTTGATTTTTTTATGTTGATCCCTCATACTTTTAACATGTATCATTTAACCTCCATCTATTAGGATTTACCGTTAAATCCTAACAGAGGGAATGAAAAAATTCATAAAATACCTCTTATTTTAAATTTTCTTAAAAAAATGCTGAGGTATTTTAGGAATTTTAATAAGGTTTAACGGTAGAAACAGATGAACGAGAGTTAAATGATATATGTTGAAAGTATAAGGGGTCAGAGTAAGAGAAATAAAGTTTATGAAATGTATGTTAAAATGGGTGAAAATTTGAAGAATTTAAGTAAAATTTTCCAAAAAAGAAACATAAAACAAAAGAAAAAGAACATTGAGGTCAGCCTTGAATACACTAGCATATCTTTGAACATCTTCGGAAAATCCAGTCCTCTCTCAAGAATTATCACTTATCTTAATATTTATGTATTTCAAAAGTTTAAGTGGATAGACAATAATGTGTTTAATCATTGAGTAATGCTATTCTATACACTTATTTCATACAAATTTATGTAATTTTTTTTTTAATGATATCTTATGTCAGACACTTCAACTAGTATGAAATAGATGTGATCTATGTGTAAAAAATATTGTAGATGTCAAGAACTATAGTAACCCCACGCTTGCACTTAGTCCGTGAATTGCTAGATCTGCGTATGAAAGAAAAGGATCAGAGAAGGCTTTACTGGCTCTGGCCAGTAAAGTCGCTCCGATGCTAAAGTTAGGAGAAATTCTCCAGTGAGTGATAGGCAAGAGAAAGATGGATTAAGGAATAGGAGTGATACCTTGGGATTTTATATGGGTGGAAGGAGGGAAGAGGAAACGTACTGAGAATGGCTATCGTTCCGTAAACGTCCCCTTTATCTTCATTTTCTTAACTGCTGTGGACCGTTATGGGGGAGGGACGTTTATTGCCCAGATCAGACTTTAAGTGGTGAACGCGTCTCTTGGGCTTTCCATACATCTAGAAGGATCCAGGAGAGTTCAGGAGAAGGCTGGGTACTCGGATTAGGCCGACGGGCCTTACTGTTTTGCGAGGGCCGGGGGGGGGGGGGGAAGGTACTGCGGTATTACCTTGGGCTGGGCCGGGCCTTACTATTCGTGAGGGCCATTTTATATGGGCCGACCGGGTACTGTTCACACTGATAGTTGTTGAGCCGTGGGCCGTATGTTCGTTCTCGGTATTATCTGGGCCCTACAGGAGTCCCCCAATTCCTTGGACCATTTGAAAGATTTGTCTAAGGAAATTTCTAATGACCGGGGGGGGGGGAATCAAAACTGCTAGAACCTTGCTGTTTATGAAAATGTGGGTCGTATATCCGTCTTTGGTGTTATCTGGGCCTACAGGAGTCCCCCAATTCCCCTGGACCGTTTGAAAATTCGTCTAAGGGAATTCTTGGCGACCGGGGGGGGGGGGGGGGGGTTGAAACTGCGAGATCCTTGCCGTTTTTAGGACAAAGTTGGTGGTAACTGATTCCGCTACAGGAGGGGCCCCCCAATTCCGTTGGATTCATAGGAAAATGGGGGCAAAGGAAGTATATGCCGGGAGGGGGGGGGGGGGGCTAAATGGTCGTGGGCCCGCTGCGGGCCCGTTGCAGGGAAAGGGCGTTGGGCGTAACGGGATAGTGAAGAAGCCCGGTGGGGGGAAGAGGAAAGGGCGGTGTATCGTGTGATTGGGGAAGCCACGAGGGTGGACACGTGGAGAGGAAAGAGGGGGCCGGCAAAGATAATGCGACAGCTATAAATGGTGCTGTGAGGGAAGGCGAAGCGGCTACCGTATAAGCATTTGCGGGACGGTTGAGGGCGGAGGTGTGTCATTATAAGCGGAGGAACTGCGTATCTAAGAAAGTTGCGGTGTGGTGGCATCTGCAGAGGTGGTAAGGAATGTGGATGGGGATACAGAAGATCTGGCGGCACTGAGGGTGGAATATGGGATCCCTAGAACGGTGGTGTTGCGAACGCCAGAGGGGGTTGGGGAGTTGGGGAATCTGATGGTGGAGGATGGGATTGCGCTGGCGGAGGACCAGTTGCGTGCGGGGTTGCGACTGCCGTTTCCGAATGTGGTGAGGGAGGTGTTGCGGCGGCTATCACTGGCCCTTGCGCAGCTTACACCGTCAGCGTATATGATATTGTACGCAGTGGCCGTAATGTGGCCAGAGCTGTTCAAGGAAGAGGGCCGCCCATTGCTGACGGCGGACAAGTTTTTGTATATGTATCATCCGCAGAAGTGTCCGGAAAATGCGTGGGCGTTCCGGTCAAGATGTAGCATGGGGTCGCCGGTGGAATTAACGAAGGTGCAAACCAACTGGAGAGAGTGGAGGAAGAGGGTGATTGTAGTGGCGGGTGAGGGGTGGGAGTGTTTTGAAGAGGAGAAACGAGATGGAGTCGTGCCATGGCCCGTACTTCGAGTGTGGGGCGAGCCTTCGGACGAAGCCAAGAAATGCCCTGAGTTACATGGGGTATATTTGAGCAGGGTGAAGGTGGCAGTGACGTGGGCAAGGGCCCCCGAGACAAGGCGAAACCATTGGAACGATCCGGAGTGGATCCTGCAGCCGCGACATCTGGAGGGCTCGCTATCCTACCGGGGAATGGATAATGCGGCGGGGGGGGGGATAGGGTGTCGAGGTCCGGACAGCTGATGCTAGCGCCGAATGGGCCGTTCTTTCCGGAGACGAGGGTTGGACCGCCACCGAATGTGCGGGGTATGGGCAAGAGCGAGGCGAGCGGTGAATGCTCTGGGCTTCGGCGAGTAGGTCGCAGCGGCGGTGAGGGGCGAAAAAGGGCAAAGGTTGAAGACGCGGCCACAACGGTGGTGAGCGCGAGTGGGGCTCGCCGAAAAAGTGAAAGGATAAAAGGAAAGTGTTCTGCGGGCGTGCCCGAGGCCAAGTCGGGCTCGGTGGCCGGGGCGGATGCTGAGGATCCGATTCCTTTATCGGACGAGGAGGTTGTAGACGCAGGGCGGGGCGGCGTGAGTAGTGAACGAAGAGGAAGAAGGGCGCCTTCGGAAGCAGGGGTGGAAAAGAGGGGCCGGCCGTCGGGGGTGGGTGCCGCCGAGACAGACATACGGTCGCTGACGATTGCGGAGATAGAGCAGCTAGTGGCGAGACTTCAGTCAGAAGTACGGGCACGTGATATGGAGATTGCCGAATTGAAGGGGCGGGAGGAAGTGGTCGTTCGTGGGCGGGCCGAGGCATTCCAAGAAGGCCGGGAGGTGGGACGCCTGGAAGGGGAAGGGCGTTGTCTGGACCGAGTGTCGATGCAGCTGGCGAAGCGCCAGGCGGCGAACCGGCGGGAGACGGTTCGTGCTGTACATGCGGCGGAGGGGAAGTATGAAGGTCGTGGTGCGTCTCCTTCCGGCAGGGATGCAATGGAGATGCCGGGTGGCGAACAGCAGCAAGATGAGGGAACGAGCGGCGAGGAGTAGCCAGGGGAAAAAAGATGTACTAGGACTTGTGCTGTGTAAACTGATTGCTCTGTAAACTTCAAATATAATGAGAAGGAGGTTAAGCGATGTTTTGTCAATGTAGAACTATGTGGGATGATTGTGGCATGCGTGGGCTGTTTTTTTCTTTATTTATTTATTTTATTTATTTTTTATAGATATATATTGGTAAAAGGATTGGTGGTGATTATGGGGCTTGTGTTGCAAAATGATAGTGACGGTTCAAAAGGGACAAAGGGTGAGGGAAAACGAGGCGTTCGTGATGAAGGTCAAATCAATCAAATCGCTTAACTGGGAAGGGAGGGGGTTTCGACACGTGGCGACGAATGGTGGGGTTAGCATGGGGGAAAAGACGTCGTACGAAGAAGGCGAGAAAAAAGGTGGCGGATCATAAAGGAGAGAGGCGAATGGGAACGGGGAGTAGACACGTGCTTCGTGCGTATAGGCTCGNATTTTATTTATTTTTTATAGATATATATTGGTAAAAGGATTGGTGGTGATTATGGGGCTTGTGTTGCAAAATGATAGTGACGGTTCAAAAGGGACAAAGGGTGAGGGAAAACGAGGCGTTCGTGATGAAGGTCAAATCAATCAAATCGCTTAACTGGGAAGGGAGGGGGTTTCGACACGTGGCGACGAATGGTGGGGTTAGCATGGGGGAAAAGACGTCGTACGAAGAAGGCGAGAAAAAAGGTGGCGGATCATAAAGGAGAGAGACGGATGGGAACGGGGAGTAGACACGTGCTGCGTGCGTATTGGTGCGAATATGACGGGAGCCAATTCGGTACGGAAGGAAAACAAAAGACGCGACGTGTCACGAGCGTGATGGGGCACATTCTACGAGGAGGATATCAAGCATCCCGTCGTTTGGATTCTACTTAAGCACGGCGACGTGATGAAGGGACAGGCATCTCTGCATTGATGCGCTGTTAGCAAGAACATAAGTTGTGTGAAGAAGAAAAGAGGATGACGAGTCAGACTGAAGCTGCCGGTAACAGTGGAGGTTCCTCCGCCGCAACGGGCGGAGGGGGTTCGCCGGACAGGGCCCTATCGGGTGGGGCAGAGGCCGACACAGTGGAGGATGGGTCTGGATGGGTTTCGGTGGTGGAAGAAGGTTCGTTGGATACAATACGGGAGTATTTCAAGATTCTGGCCATGGTGGTGTTGAGGGCTCCGGTGCCCGGAGAAGGGGCCGTAGCTTTGTCGGGGAACGACGAGGTGTGTCTTACTGCTCAGATATTGGCCGCTGGGTTGAAGTTTCCAGTGTTACGCCTTGTTCGCGAAGTGTTAGACCATATAAATCTGGCGCCGGCGCAACTTCAACCTAATGGGTTTCAGATGATCATTGCGAGTGCCCTAATGTGGTCGGAGTTTTTTAAGGCCGAGGGGCGGCCTCGGTTGACATTGGAAGAATTTTGGTACATGTACAAACAGGAGAAGAGGCGGGATGGGGCATGGAACCTGCACTCCCGGATTCCGAGCCGGAAGTTAGTGGATTTGCCAGGGCGGGTGTCGAGTTTGAAGGGTGTAGAGACCAAGTTCTTCTTTGTGTCCGGGGATGGGTGGGAACACCCCAGGGACGAGGTACGGCACGGAGCCGGTCCAGTGAAATTTCGACGTTGTTGGGGTAAGCCCTCGGCGGAAAGCGGCAACGAATTGCCGTTGACGAAACGTCAAGTGGAGAGGTTGGAGAGGATACTCGCCTGGGCGCAAGGCGAAGAGGTTAGAAAGAATTTGTGGAATAACGTCGACTGGCTGTTGCGGGATGTACATTTCGAGTAGGCACTAGGCTACCACGGGGTGAGCTCGTTAACGAACGCGGAAAAAGCCGCGAGGGTGTCCTGTGCCGAGGCGGTGGTAGGCGGCGCGCGATCCTTTTTTCCGGGAACCCAAATTGGGGCGTTGCCACCAAGGCCTCAGCCGTTGAGATTGCGGAGTGCAACGCAGAAGAAGAGAAAAACCGTGAGCGTGGCCGGGTCGGTGCCGGCGAAGAAACCCAGGAAGGTTCCGCCGCGGGCTGCCGTTACCGTGGGTGGGGCCGTCATTCCAAAGGTGGCTCAAGCAACGGGAAAGAAGTCGAAGGCGAGGCGTGTAGGTCCGGTGGGAACAACTAGTGCCGCGGGAGGTTGTAGCGGGAAAACACAGGGAGATGTAGCAGAAGAAGTGTCGAGTGGTACACCTTCCGAGTTATCGGGTCTTCTGGCGCAAGTAAATGTTGCAACTGGGAGGGCGAAGCGTGTGCAAACGGCGGCGTGCGATACCGGGACGGGGAGTGTGTCCCGTCATGAAAATCAAGGAGAGGCGCACCCTGGGGGGACTGGTTGGCTAGGGGGAGTCACAGGAGATGAAATGTGGTACATGTCTAGATCTCCGACGCCTGTGGACTTTGAAGCAGAACTGTCGGGGGACCTTCCCCATTCGTTAGGGGGGATTGGGGAGCCGCGACGACGCGTTAGAATTGTTGGCGCCCGGAAAGCAAGTGATGCTTCAGATAGATATGAAGGTTTGGCGGACGAGGGATCCGAGGAATATCTTGGGTCAAATCAGGGGGTGGGAGTTGGCGGGGCAGAGGGCGGCGGCGAGGAGGTGTCGTCCACATGGCGACGTGTCAGAGTAGTGGTATCGATTGAAGGTAGCAACACGGAGCAAATGGTAAGCACGCCGGAGGAACTGACACCATTGGCAATGATAGCTCCTGGCGGCCAAGAAACATATATTGTGCAGTCCAGTGATTCAGAGCGTGGAGATAGCTCAAGTGTAGAGGAGATAGTCCCGTCTGGCGAGCGGGGTAATGTACGGGGTTCCGTCGACAAGGCCGAGTCAGTTGATAAAGGCCGAGAATTAGTGCCGAGGCCGCGGGGTGCTGTAGGCGAGGCAGAGTTGACCGATAACAGCAGGGGATTGGTGTTGGTCCCCACGTCGCAGTTTGAATTTGAGTTAGACTGGAGCAAAAGGAATCAGATCCTCTTGACAAATTTGGCTTCGATGCTTCGTAGCAATGCAGGAGTAGGTTTCAGGGGTATGGGTGATCCGTCGGTGCCGACGATGGGATGTCCTATATCGAGGACGGAGGGCGAGACGGGCGAGGCTATTGGCGTTGAGGGGAATTCGAGTCGAAATCGTGCAGGGATTAGGAGTGAAGGCGAGAGAGGGAATGACGTGGAAGACGTGGGTGGTGGAGCCGAAGGGGTTTTTGCGAGTCGTAGTGCACGGTGTTTTGCTGCTAGGGCCCAAAGGATATTAGACGAGGCGTTAGCCTCACTTACTCATCTTTACGAGGAACGCGTTCGGCGAGACGCCACAGAGACAGGAGCCAGTGTTAGTGGATCGTCGGTGGAGTTGCACTATACAAACGCGTATGTGGGGACCCTTCGTGCCGAGTTGTCTAAGCGCAGGGCAGAACTACATCTGGCGCGGTCGGAGGTGTTGTCGTTACGCGGTTTATTCGCGAATTGTTCACGGGAAGCCGGGAACTGGAGAGAGTATGCAGATCAACTTGAACAGGATTACGACCGAAGAGGAGAAGAGTTGAGGAACCGAACACGAGAGTTGGACGAAGCACGTGCTGAGCTGGCCGTTGTTGCCGCTGAGCGTGAGAACTTCACTGCGGAATTAGTGAGAAAGTAGGAAGAGTTGTCTGGAATGCGAGTCCAAATGGCGAAGGTACAACATGAGGTGGAAAGATTACGTGCCGTGGAGGGAGAGCTGGCGGTTGCAAGACGGAAGATATCAGTGGCGCGGGCGACTGGAGAGGAGTTGCCTTTAGTACGTGGGGAGTTAGCCAAAACTAAGAAGGAACTTGCAATGGCACAGACCGCCGGCGAGGAGTTGACATCGGTGCGTGAGGAGCTGGCCAAAGTTAGGAAGGAACTTGCAGTGGCACGCATTGCTGCCGAGGAGATGCCGTCGGTGCGTGAGGAGCTAACCAGGGCGAAGGAGGGGTTAACCAAGGCGAAGGAGGAGCTGGCCGCTGCGTCCGAGGCGGTCGATGGACTAAGGGTTGAACGAAATAGGGCGGTTGAAGACCTGGGTGTTATGCGTCGCAAACGCAAGATGACAAAGATGAAGTTCCGATATGTGCGTCGTGTGTGTCGGCAGGCACGCCAGATTGAGGAGGATCTGGAAGTTCGCCTGCATTCGACCGAGGAGGAAGCCAGGCACTACCGCAAGCAGTTACGTAGGATTCCGCGGGGTAGGGACCTCTGCTGGGCTCATGGGTATCGGTGGGGTTTCTATACTATGCAGAGGCTGGCTTTGGGGACGCGAGGACGGGTCGACTTGTCTCTGCTGAAATGGGACGAGCAGCAACCTCCGGCGCGGGCCATCGCAGGTAGGGACCGGTTGTTTAGGGAAGAATGCCCTACAGCGTTCGAGGCTGAATGATGTGTGTTGTGGCTGATGGTCATTTTTTTTTTTTTGTAATCCTTGTACCGATGTAATTCACAAAACTGCAATGAAACAGGGGTTATTTTTGGTTGGGCTTGAGAATTCTGTTTGTGTAATTGTGACTGATGCGGTGTGCAGCACGTCTAGTTGTTAAGATGCCTTGGTGGACAAGGGGCTCCGAGTGGACTACCGATGAGCCAGCAAAAGGCGAGGTCGTAGGATGCCTCGGATGGTGAGGTCTTACACGGCCGCCGCAAGTGGCGTGCCTAGTCACCGGGGTCTCAAGATGCCTCGGAAGGAGAGGTCTTACACGGCCTCGGTGGCGCCCGGTGGTCTAGTCTTGGTTTCAGGGTCCTCGGGAGCGAATTACCAGACGGAGCCGCTAAAGGCGCCGGTCTTAAGCATAGCCTCGGATGGTGAGGCTCTTCACACGCCCGCCGCAGGTCAGCGTAGCCTACCCGTCACCGGGGCTCTAGGAATGCTCGGAAGGAGCAGGTCTTACACGGCCTCCGGGTGGTTAGGTCTTCTGGTTTGGCGGTCCTCAGAGCGATTACCGACGGGCCGGGCTAAAGGCCGCGAGGTCTAAGATCGCCCTCGGATGGTGAGGCTCTTACACGGCGCCGCCGCAAGCTAGCTGGCCTAGCTCCACCGCGGGTTCCTCTCAATAGATGCCTCGGAAGGAGAGCCCTCTACACGGCGCTACGGTGACTTAGGCCTGGTGGCGAATTGAGTTTCGGAGCTGCGTGTAACATTGGTCGAGGCTTGTCGTTTGTTTGTGGTGCATTTGTTTGGAAAGGAAACCAACTCATGTGCATACGTATGTTTCGAAACCCGGCGAGATACGCGGTTCATTGTAGATAACTGAACTAAGCCTCAAATAAAGCCACCAGAAATCAAGACAAATTTGAAAAACTCCTAGAGACATTATGGAAGAAGCGCCGAAGGTGCTAGGAGTTCCAGGGATGTGACCAGGCGCTTGCCAATCAGTCGTCATTGAGGTGATTAGACCCGGCCCGCCGTGACAATCACCAACCTGCTACTGGCCCCTCCAGCTGGGTCGCAAGCTTCCTCGTCGGCCGGGTTCTTGATCAACACTTTCTTGCAAGACCAGGTCCCCAAACTGCCTGAAATGGCTCGGCCTTCACGTTCTTGTTGACAGGTACTTTTCCTCGCGCCGCTGATACGCCGCGCCGTGCCTGCGGCTCGTGCCTCGTTTTCGTCATGAGAGTCGGTGAAGTTGAACCACGCAGATACGCAAAATCCAGTTGAACCACAGTACAAACATTGAAAACTCACCAACGAAAGCCAAACTACAGTCTATGCAATGGAGAATAACGACCGTTGAAAACCTCGTTTAAGAACGCCTACGATTATACCTTACCCAAAGACTCTACGACCCGTTGAACTCCGTTATTCAAGAACCAAATTATGAGCCGCGGCAGCAAACGCCACACAAGGTTGTGATATTACCTTTGAATCCAGACAGTTCACAACTTCAAACTCAAGAACAAGAGGAAGAAACTCAACTCCACAATTTACAACATTCAAATAATCCGTCTGTCTCTCTTAATGTGGAGGCTATAAGATCGTTTAAATACCCCTCCCTTAACAAAAAATACCCTAAGCCAAATAGAGGCCTTTGCCAACAATACGCGGCTCCTCAATGGTGGAACAATAAGATGTTCTTTTGAACCCCTAATAATAAACCATAAGAAAACATATGGGACCAAACATGCCTCAGGCCCATTTATCCAGTCTAAACTCAATAAAAATCAAAGCCTTTAATAACAATCAGGACTATTCTCTTCAGGTCAAGTCTTCCACAGCTTTGGATCCAATGGATCAACGGACTGGGTTCTCTCTTCTTTTCAAGCCATCTTGACGTGTTAGGCCTTCTGCTAGCTCATCCCAAGCTGGAATTGCACCTAATCCTTGGCTGATCGCTTCCCTGATCTTCTTGGCTCTTGGATCTCTGTGATTGGCCCAATCTGATTTGCAAGGATTTTAAAAATAGGCCTCACCTTGGTTCCCATCATCGAGGGCTTTCCGTAAGCTTTTGTCGTTTCCTCGATCTCAAAGATTGGGCCACCCTGCTGGGAGAGGATGCGAATTTCTACTGGATGACGCCGTCCCCGACTGCAACCGACCAGGGCGAGTCTGCAAACGGCCGTTTCGGCCGGTTGGCAGTTCTAGTGGTGGTCCTGTAAGCCGACCAAAGGACGGCCGGCCGAGTTCGTCCGCGCCCCAACCGACCCTCTGTGGGAATCCAGTTTGCTTCTCAATCATTTGACGATTGTCTTGTTAGTCCCGCCCTGCGGTCTGGCCCTGAGGGTGGGCCCGGAAGCGAAAGCTGGTATTAGTATTTTCCATTCGTCACAGCCGCCCCGCCTCGCGCACTTTCCGGAATGGCATCGCAATCAACACTGTTTCCATTGTTTGTGACGATACACGGGGAAGCACCAAACCATGCATACCCACCGCCACCACACAGAACTTTTCGATTGGCTCTCACGTAATGGAAGACCCAGCTGCTTGGCGTCGACCCATTTATTCGCTGAGTCCAATCGAGCCGGCCCGACTCGGATCGTCGAATTTGCACAGCCTTTTCCCCTTCGGC
>FXXK01000191.1:240631-314287 GCA_900184695.1 Betula pendula | reverse complement strand
CGGTGGTTAAGGCTGGTGGGCGAACTGAGTTCGGCCTGCGTATAGCATTGGTGAGGCTTGTCTGTTTGCTTTGTGGTGCATTTGTTTGAAAGGAAACAACTCATTGATAGTATGATTTGAAACATCGAGATAGGGTTCATTGTAGAGTAATGACCATAAACAAATAACAGACAGAAATATAAAATTTGAAAAACTCTAGAGAATTACTGGAAGAAGCGTCGAAGGTGCTCGGCGTTCCAGGGATGTGGGAGGCGTTTGCCATCGGTCGTCATTAGGTGATAGACCCCTGGCCAATGACAATCAACAACCTGATATGGCCCCTCCCAGTTGGGTGCGAGCTTCCTGTCGGCCGGATTCTTGATTAATACTTTCTTCAAGACCAGGTCCCCAATGCTGAAGGCCCGGCTTTTCACGTTCTTGTTAAAGTACTTTTCCTGCCGCCGCTGATATGCTGCTGCGTGCACCGCGGCCGTGGCCCGTTTTTCGTCAATGAGGTCGAGGCTTTCGCGTAAGCTTTTGTCGTTTTCCTCGATGTCAAGATTGGCCACCCTGTGGGAGAGGATGCCGATTTCTACAGGGATGACGGCCTCGCAGCCGAAGGCGAGCGCAAACGGCGTTTCGCCGGTTGGAGTTCGAGTGGTGGTCCTGTAAGCCCAAAGGACGCCGGGGAGTTCATCCGGCCAAGACCCCTTGTGGGAATCCAGTTTCTTCTCAATCATCTTGAAGATTGTCTTGTTAGTCGCTTCGACCTGTCCGTTGGCCTGAGGGTGGGCCGGGGAGGAATAATGATTGTTGATTTTCCATTCGGCACACCATTTCCTGAATGCATCGCAATCAAATTGTTTTCCATTGTCTGTGATGATGACACGGGGAACACCAAACCGGCATACTACCGAGCACCAGAGGAACTTTTCAATTGTTTTCTCAGTAATGGAAACCAGTGGTTGGGCCTCGACCCATTTTGTGAAGTAATCGACGGCCACGATCGTGAATTTGACCCCACCTTTTCCCTTGGGGAGGGGGCCGACTATATCAACGCCCCACTGAGCAAAGGGCCAAGGGGCGGAAAGTGAAGTAAGCTCTTGGGGAGGCTGGTGGGGAATGTTGGAATACTCCTGGCATGGGCGACACTTCTTGACCAATTCGGCAGCGTCCTTTTTCATGGTTGGCCAATAGTAACCGGCGCGTAGGATTTTTTTGGCGAGCATCCACGCTCCGGAGTGATTGCCGCAAACTCCTTCGTGAACTTCGCGGAGAATATAGTTGCCTTGATCCGTGGATACACATCGTAACAAGGGATGGATATAGCTTCGTTTGTACAAGACATCATTAATGATGGTAAATTTTGCAGCTCGGTATCGTACCTTTTTCGCCTCGGCTCGGTCTGCGGGTAACGTGCCCGTTAATAGGAATTCCGCCTCGGGTTTGGCCCACGCGATCTCATCAAGGTTGATTTGATTGACCTCGCCCACACTTTTGGTAATGGAAGAAGTATGAAGTAGGCGTACCGGAATCTTCCCTTCGGTGAGACTACCCTCAGGTGCAGTGGCAAGGCGAGCTAGTTGGTCAGCCCTACTGTTCAGATTTCTTGGGATGTGGATAACTTCGAACTTTTTGAATAGATCTTTAAGCGCCCAAACCTTTTCAGCATAGAGCTTCATGCGTTCGCCTTTGGCGACGAATTCTCCCGTAAGTTGGCCTACAACCAACTTGGAGTCACTCCGGATTGTGACGGCTTCGACATGTAAATCCAAGGCGATCGTGAGTCCCGCCAAGAGGGCTTCATATTCCGCAACGTTGTTGGAGGCCTCAAACCCAAAACGGATGGCGTATTCGGTGGTGAGCCCATTTGGCGCGGTGATTACCAGGCCGGCGCCGCTGCTGCATTTGTTAGATGATCCGTCGACGTCAATGAACCATGGTTCCAAGTTGGAGGTCGAGTCTTCTTGGGTTGGGGGCGCTGTTCCGTCTGTAAATTCAGCAATGAAATCAGCAATTACCTGCCCTTTGATAGCAGTTCGCGGACGGTAGTCAATGTCAAACTCGCTTAGCTCCACAGACCAGCGCACTAAGCGTCCCGAAGTCTCCGGCTTCTGAAGGGCCTGTCTCAATGGATGCTCCGTGAGAACAATGATGGAGTGTGCTTGGAAATAGGGGCGAAGCTTGCGCGCCGAAGTGACTAGGGCGAAAGCCAATTTTTCAATGCTCGGGTACTTCATCTCGGCGCCTTGGAGTGCACGGCTGGTGTAGTATACCGGCTGTTGAACAGTTGAACGTTGAGCAATCAATGCCGAGCTAACCGCAGTTTGGGAGACTGCTAAGTAGACATACAATGGTTCACCAGGGAAAGATTGACTGAGAACTGGTGGGGTGGATAAGTATTCCTGGAGGCCGGCGAAGGCGGCGGCACATTCTTCAGTCCACTCGAACGCCTTTCGCAACGTTTTAAAAAATGGAGCACATCGATCGGTGGACCGCGAGATGAAACGATTCAGTGCGGCTAATTTTCCTGCCAATTTTTGCATTTCTTTTGCAGTACGTGGGGGTTGCATGTCAATAATGGCTCGAATTTTTTCGGGGTTGGCCTCGATCCCTCTTTCAGAAACCATAAACCCGAGGAATTTGCCGGACGAGACGCCAAAAGTGCATTTGGTCGGGTTGAGCTTCATGCCATACTTTTTCAATACATCGAAAGTTTGCTGCAAGTCCTTGAGGTGGTCTTCGGCCCTTTTGCTTTTAACCAGCATGTCGTCGACGTAAACCTCTATATTTTTGCCGATTTGATCTTTGAACATGCGGTTCACCAGACGCTGGTATGTAGCTCCTGCGTTCTTCAGGCCGAAGGGCATGACGGTGTAACAGTATAAGCCCCTGTCGGTAATAAAGGAGGTCTTCTCCTGATCGGCTTCGTCCATGAGGATTTGGTTGTATCCGGAGAACGCATCCATGAAACTTAGCATCTCGTGGCCCGCGGTGGAGTCGACGAGGAGGTCGACGCGGGGAAGCGGAAAACTGTCTTTAGGGCAAGCTTTGTTGAGGTCGGTGAAGTCGACGCACATGCGCCATTTGCCGTTTGACTTCTTGACCAGGACAACATTGGACAACCACTCTGGGTACTGCACTTCCCTAATGAAGCCCGCGTCGAGCAACTTCTGGACTTCGTCTGCGATTGCCGCGTTACGATCGGGAGCAAAACTTCGGCGTCATTGCTTGACCGGCCGGGTCTTCCGATTGATGCTCAGCTTATGGGAGATTATATCGGCAGTAATGCCGGGCATGTCGTCGTGCGACCAGGCGAAGACATCATCATTTTGGCGAAGGAACGACAGAATTGGCTCCCGGATTTCTGCACTGGTTAGGCTTCCGACTCGGATTTTACGATCTGGTTTGTCCGGGACAAGGGGCAATTCGAGAATTGGGTCCCCCGGTTCAGCTTGTTGGAGGTACTTCTCGTCTCGGATGTCGACTTCTTCCACCAGCAGTGCCTGTTTCACTTTGGCTTCGTCTTTAATACTGATATGATAACAGCGTCTGGCGGCGAGTTGATCCCCTTTGGCGATGCCGATGCCGTTGCTGGTGGGGAACTTCATTTTCAAATATCGGGTGGAGGTGACAGCGTGCAAGTTATTTAGGGTAGTACGCCCCAAAATAACGTTGTACGCGGAGGGGCAGTCAACGACTAAAAAGTTAACCATGATTGTGGCTTGGCGTGGGGATTCTCCCACGGTGAGGGGGAGCGTGATGCTGCCAACCGGATGGATCGCGTCCCCTGTGAAACCTCGGAGTGGGGCGTGGACTGACTGTAATTCATGCCGATGAATCTTCATTTGCTCAAACGCAGTCATGTACAAGATGTCGGCGGAGCTCCCATTATCGATTAACACTCGGTGAGTTGGATAGTTGGAAATCAAAGCTCTGATCACCAACGCGTCGTCATGAGGCCATCGGACCTCAACGCCGTCCTCTTCGGAAAAGGTGATGGGCTCTGCAGCTGTCCGAGCTAACTTGTGGGGGCGATCCAAGGACAGAACCTCCCCGGCCCGAGCTTTGAGAATGTGTGCTCGGCTGGAAGAGTTAGAGATTCCGGCCTCAGTTATACCACCAAAGATTGTGAGAATCTCGTCGTGTTGTTCATCGGCTGATACACGGGGTGGGGACGGCTGTCAGTGTCCGTCGTGCCGCTTGTCAGGGCGTTGATCCGTTGGGCGGTTGAAAAGGAATCGTTCCAGCTTCCCTTTCCGTACCATCCGCTCGAGTTGCTTCTTTAAGGCGTAGCAATCGTCCGTATCGTGCCCATGGTCTCGGTGGAATTCACAGAATTTATCTCGACGACGAGTTTCGGGTGGGGACTTTAGTTTTCCCGGCCAGACAATATCGCGGTCGTTTTGGACATGCAGCAAGATCTTGGCGGCAGGGGTATTGAGCGGTGTGAAATTGGGGTCCCGGTCTGGCGGGGGCTTATCGGTCCGAAAGGGTTTGAATCGTCGAGAATCTTTGGCAGGGCGAGCTGGATTCGCTCGAGGCGGGTCGCGGTGTGTGTCTTTGCGCTTCAGCGGATCCGCTGAGACCGGTCGCTTGACGTGCTGTTCTGAGAAAGCACGGATGATATCAGCGGCATTGATGTGCTCGGCGGCCCGATCCATGAACTGTTGCAGCGTATTCGGTGGTTTACGAGCTAGTTCCTTCATGAAGGAACTTCTTGGTGTGATTCCTGAGATAAGGGCTGCTAGAACGAGGTTCTCGTCGGGATCGTCGACCGTGAGCTTTTCGCGGTTGAAACGCGTCATGAACTCTTGCAGGGATTCAGAGTCTTACTCCTTAATTGTAAGGAGGTAAGTGGCTAACCGTTTTTTGCGGCGGGCCCAAAGGAATTGGGCGTGGAATTGACGCCGGAGGTCGGCAAAAGAGCCGATGGAGTTCGGCTTGAGTTTAATAAACCAGAGTCGCGCGGACCCGGCGAGAGTGATAGGAAACACTCGGCACATGATTGGGTCAGCGGCGCCACGTAAGGCCATTAATGTCCGAAACTTCTCGACGTGATCTGTAGGGTCCCCGGTCCCGTCATATGCTTCAAACGTCGGGATCTTGAACTTTTCAGGAAAAGGAAAAGCTAAGATGTCCGGTGTGAACGGGAGATCGGACTGTGGTGAGGAGCCTTCCAGGGGGACGTCATCATGACGTTGGATGTGCTGAAGCAGTGTATTATACTTGTTGTTGAGGTCTTTAATGTGAGTGTCGACCGCAGAGGCTTCAGAGTTAAGCTCGTAGGTTTTGGCGGGGCCCGGATGAGGGGTGTAGGCCGAGCTGGCTTCTTCCGCCGTCGTGACTGGGTGGCGGGAAATGTGGTGAGAAGGTTGGGGTTGAGTTGGAGAGGGGTGGAGAGGGGGCGAGATAGTCGTATGTGTATGGGGGGAAGGGAGAAGTGGTGGTGGTGGGGGAAATGGCATGGTTGAAAGGGTATCGGTGTGGATATGGGGGTGGACCATGGTGGGAGGTGAAGGGATAAAGGGTGGGGGAGGGGGTGTGTTGGGGTCGGGAAGTTGATGAGGTAATGGTAGTGGGGCGAAAGGAGGTCTCTGGTTGCTGTGGAGGAGCTGGTTCAGGCTTTGTGTTAGGACAGAGAGGTGGCTCTCAAGCGACGCAAAACGTTGGTCGTAGAGCCCAACAAAGGGCGGGGCGGGGACGGGGAGTCTTTGGAATGGAGGTGTGGGGGCGAAGGAAAAGGAGGTATTAAGCGTGTCATGTGAAGCACATGGAGAAGCAGGTTGTGAAGGGAGGTTAGTTCCGGAAGGATATGGGGTGGTAGTTCCGGGGGGTAACGGCTCGGGTGGCAGGTGTAGGGAAGGAGGTGGGATGGACTGGTTGAGTAGCGGAGATGCACTGGTGCTACCTTCGCCGTGGAGGGCAAATTGACGATGCACGGACCTTGTGGTCGGCATGGGATTTTTTTGAGAGAGACGGCGCCAACTGTAGATGTCAAGAACTACAGTAACCCCACACTTGCACTTAGTCCGTGAATTGCTAGATCTACGTATGAAAGAAAAGGATCAGAGAAGGCTTTACTGGCTCTGGCCAGTAAAGTCGCTCCGATGCTAAAGTTAGGAGAAATTCTCCAGTGAGTGATAGGCAAGAGAAAGATGGATTAAGGAATAGGAGTGATACCTTGGGATTTTATATGGGTGGAAGGAGGGAAGATGAAACGTACTGAGAATGGCTATGGACCGTTATGGGGGAGGGACGTTTATTGCCCAGATCAGACTTTAAGTGGTGAACGCGTCTCTTGGGCTTTCCATACATCTAGAAGGATCCAGGAGAGTTCAGGAGAAGGGCTGGGTACTCGGATTAGGTCGACTGGGGCCTTACTGTTTGCAAGGGCCGGGGGGTGGAAGGTACTGCGGTATTACCTGGGCCTTCTGTCTGGGCCGGGTCCTTACTATTCGTGAGGGCCATTTTATATGGGCCGACCGGGTACTGTTCACACTGATAGTTGTTGAGCCGTGGGCCGTATGTTCGTTCTCGGTATTATCTGGGCCCTACAAATATAATATAGCATTACTCTTAATGTTTTAATTAATATTATAACATTTTTTTTATAGGCACAAAAGTTTTGCTTTAATATCATTTTTTTTTTTATGAGTTGCTTTAATATCAAATTGGATCAACATTTTTTTTGTTTTGGGGGGATGTACGACTATTAAAGGAATTTGTGGACGAGAGAAGGCCTCAATGTGGCCCAATCAGCCTATAAAAGGTAAGCATTGATAAAATATCTCACCCATAAGATTATGAAGGCACCGCCATTTGACTTCCTCTAAATCATCTTATTAGAAACGTGGGCAATGCTGAAAGAAAATCAGATATTTAATTTGAAAATACTGTGCTTTGAAATGTGAGACACGCGATGTCAAGTACTTCTCCGGTTCTCCCCGCCATTTGCCCCCTCTTTCAACAAGAAATATTTTTCTAAGCCGCAATTTTTATAATCATTCTATTAAATTGATATTTATTTTTAAAATGTATAATTTTCATAAATATTTTTAATAAAATTATTAGAGTAGGAGACATTTGTGATTAGAGCACATAATTTTCAAATGTATTTATAATTTAATAGGCTGAGTTTTTAAAAATTTCTCCAATTTAGGAGAACATTTTATCTTTTATTTATTTATTTATATTTTTATTTTATTTTAATCTTATCAGGAAGAAATAAAGAAGTTAATCTAATAATAAGTTGAACACATTGGCCTTCTAATTTTCTCTCCTACCCAGGAAAAACAAATGCTAGTCTATAACAATTAATTTCATATCTTTTTTTTTTTTGTAGATCATTTCACATTTTTTTATTACAGGGAAAAATGCTTTAGAGGTTTTGAAATATTGCTTTTTATTAAATTACTTTATAAAGTTTAAATTTTATGAACTTACTTTTTAAGGTTAGAACTATTATCAAATAAATTATTTTGTCACGTTATACTCAATCAGGAGGTAATATGTGTCTCATTAATAAAAAAAATATAAAATTATAATTATAAATATGAAAATGAATTAAAAAAAAAAAGACATTTTTTATATTTGCATTTGTAATTATAATTATAACTTTTTTTATATATATTTTTTAAAGGGGATTCGGGCTACTTTTTGATTGTATATAACGTAGCAACACCATTAAAATTTAAAGAAAAGTAGATGAAAAATCTATTTGATATCTGTTCCAACTTTATGGAGGAAAATTAGGAAATTAATAAAACTTAAATACGAAAGGGCAGATTTAATTTAATTATTATTATTATTATTATTATTATTATTATTATTATTTTAAAAAAGAAAAGTGATACCAGACTTTGAACCATTTTTTCCTTGATTTATACGTTGGGAGACGTCGAGGAAGCACATGTGAGATATAAAAGGCTGTGTATGCGCGCGTGAGAGAGAGAAAGTTGTAATAACAGGGAACAGTTGCTGAAAAGTTTTGTGATATGATTGATTGATTGATTGATTTCGGTGCCTGAATTAATCCACGCAACACACGAACTCCTCATTTCTCATGCAATTGAAAAAACGTGCGTCAGAATTCAATGCCATCATATCATATGATTCTTTTTTGTGTCCGAAACAGGCCATGGTGATCGCTTCAAGTTCTCATGCAACTAGATAAAAAAAAAAAAAAGAAGTGGCCTCATATTATTAATTTTGTTTCCCGAATTAACTCAGGCAATTACAAGACCAAAAGGACCCATTGTCTGAATAGACACAAGCAATCAATCCAACTTCTCAAGAAAACAAGACAAAGATTTGTAGATAGAACATTTAAAGCAACATCGATCGTTCATTTTCTTTCCTTCCTGGATTGTCTCTGATCAGTTGTGTCCCCATTCAATTCAAGGTTAATTTTTAATGAAGGATTATTCAAAAGGAACGGCCAGGCAAGGGGAGATATATTACGTACTTTCTTGAGAAACAAGAAATGGAAATTAATTATCTGGGGGATTTTAAGGATTCAACTTGAGTCTTGCCACAAGGACCCTTTGTCCTAATATAAAGCCTGTATTCATCAAATGTCATCGGCGGATAAAGCGCAGGCCGGTCCCTGGTCACAAGCTCCTTGGCAGGTTCAATGGGTAAATCGCTCCTTGGGTTATAAAACAAGGCCAGCGAAACTCTGTCTTTGGCTGCATTCACGATCACCCGGTGGTCCACACTCTTGTAAATTGCATTACTCAGTACCTAAATACACATCAAACATATCCAACCTTAATAAGTTATGATATATAATTGATACTTTTTTTTTATCAATAATAATTATGGACAAACTTTTCTTCAAACCCACTTTTATGAATCTAGATCTTTAGCGATCGGGATATTAAATGTGAAAAAAAATTTATGGGACCTATTTATTTAAAGAGGTAAACCCACTTTTATAGATCTAGATCTTTAGTGATCGGGATATCAAATGTGAAAAAAAAAAATTATGGAACCTATTTGTCTAAACAGGTAGTTGGACTGCTTAAACTTACTCAGACAAATAAGTCTTATAGAAACAAAATTACGAGTCCTTAATAAATTGGTAATGAGTTCCGAAGAAAACTTTATTTGAACAATTTTTAGAAAGTGAGAGAGAGTAGACCTGAATTTGATCCCCCATGTTGACAATGAAGGCATTTGGAGCAGGCTCAACGGTGACCCATTCATTGCATTTACGGACCTGGAGTCCGGACACATTCTCATCAGGGAGGAGAAGGGTCATCCCACCGGGATCAGAGTGAGGGGACAGGCCAAGAGTAAGGTCAGGTTGAGGGCATTTTGGGTAAAAATTAACCCTTAAGCATGCACCTAAGTTCTCATCACCTCCAAAGGCATTCTGAAGATAATCCTCCCCAAGCCCAAGATTTATGGACAATATCTTCATCAATCTTCCACATAGCTTTACCACTTCATCACCGTATTCCCCAATCAATTTCCTGAGTACTCCCCACCACAATTAACAAATTAATTTCTAAATCAAAAACTTATCTTCAATTACAACTTAATTATTAAAATTTTAAAAAATTCTATTGTTCAACTATTTTAAGAAATCTTAAAAAAAAAAAAAAAAACTTTTAGAATAAGACAAAAGCTTATAATAATCACAAATAATAATCCGGCGATGAGAGCAAAAGTCCCATCCGTCTCTTTTAGAGGTCAAACCACGTGGTTATGCCGCCTTTACATCCTCATGTCAGGATCCAGAAGGATTATACTACTCTTAGAGCAAAAGTCACTCTATTTTAGAGACTGGCTCCCCTCTTGAAAGATAAAAAATGGAGCGCGTAAGTAGTAATTTTTACTAGTAGAAAGAAATATTTCACTTTCTACTTTTTATTAAGTCAATAATTTTTTTTTCTTTTTTTATATGAATGTTAAAGAAAAAAAAAATTCTTAAAAAATCTTATTTAAATGAAAAAAAAGAAGTAAATTTCTAGTTTGGAGAGCAAGAGATGCAAGTGCTTAATTATAAAATTAAAGTAGAAAAATGTAATTTTTTTTTTTAAATAGAGATTAATTTTAAAAATTCGAATAAGAATACTTTTTTAACTTTTTGAATAATAGCCATGCACTAAATACATGTGTTTGGGTAATTCAGAAATACTTGGAAGAATTCATTAGAGAGAATTAGCAAGAAGCTATCCAATGTCAAGCACAGTGCTTTTAGAGAGAGTAACATAATCTGACGTTCAAAAGATATCACATGTAAATACATGTGTTGGCAACTATAAAAGATTAAAAAAAAGAAAAAAAAAAACACAGAACGAACTACCCAGAAGCATCAGAGGAAAATGGGGAAGTTTCAGTACGTTTTCCACGTACTCCAACTCCGAGTACTCTTAACGTATTATCATAAGTAGCATGTTTTTCGACGAGAAGCGAAAAATAAACGTACCGGCATGATGGTGGGAGGGCAGGCCACTTGTTCTCGTTCCTCAGCGACTGCGGCATATAATGGAGGAAGAAATAGTCGCTCCAGTCAAGAATCGCCCCTTTCTGTACGCCCAACCGACTACCATATCCTTCGTACGTACTTGGCGAGTTGGCATATTCTTGCTTCGCTTCGAGCGGGAGGAGAAAGAACTCGCGCCACACCTCTCTCGCCCGCTTCATCAGCTCATGGCTCACGCCGTGGTTCACAACCTGAAAGAACCCCCACTCACGGCAGGCGTCGGAGATGAGACGCTGCGTTTCATCGCTGAGGCTCTGGTCGTTGCTGAAAAGGTTTTGCAGGTCAATGACTGGGATGTTAATGGTTGTGTCATCAGTACTCTCGAAATTCTTGGTAGTGGTGGGGGTAGTGTTCTTCCATGAAGGCCTATCGGAGGGGGGCTTGATGTAGCGCGCTGGGATTGCGCTTATCCCACTCTCCGATAAGGATTGGACTCGAACCACCGGCTCCGGCCATCTTTGCAAGCAGTTCATCTTTTTCTTTTTCTTTTTCTTTTTTTTTTCCTTTTTTCTGTTCAAAGACAAAGACAAAGGCAAAGTTGGTTTATGTTTATGGTTGATGGGTGAGAGGGATCGACTAAATGTATACGTATATATAAGGATTCGAAAGAGCTAGCAGCTACTTAATTTCGGCGCCGTGAGAAACTTGGTTTTCTCATTGTCATATTTAAAAGATATTAGAAAAAGATAAATAAATATTTCAAACTGCTCTCTCTGTGTTTCTATCTATTATTAAACCGGAGGAAGAAAATACAGAAGGAAAAGCGAACCTTGGGTTTGGGGGTACTGGCGTTCAGTGTTCACCATTAAGGCTGGCTGGAGCTGGTTGGCTGGGCCATTTTGGACCAGGCTTGAAAGAAAAGTTGAAGTTGACTCTAGCATTTAATAGACATGTGGCTTAGAAGCGACTGATGCCAGAGACCAGCTTTATCGGCTTTGTCTTTTATAAGGGACAGCAAAGCTACATTTTCAACACACGTGTCTTTTTCAGATTAAATCTTAATGTATAGTTTTTTATTTATTTATTTTTTATCTTAATGTATATTAAATCCCCAACCCCCAACCTGTTGTACAATGAAACATACGTTTTTATCTTTTTCATTTTGAAAGGTAATTCTACAAATTTTATTTTTATTCTACTACTATTTCATAAAATTGATAAATTAATCTCAATTTTTTCTTTTTTATTTTGACTGAAACCAATTTAAGAGTTAATTAAAACTACTACATTAATATTGTAAATATTTGTGAAATAAAAATATATATAAAAAAAAATTATTGTTAGTGCTCTTAAATGAAAAAAAGGCACATTATAAGTAAATGACATAGAATAAAAGTTTTAGTATTTCTAACACCACTTTTATTGTTTTGTTAATTTTGATTTAAATTGTTTAATTTATAGCTTATAATAATTTGAAACAAGTGAAAATCCCGCCCCCGCTTGGATTTCGCATACTTTTCATGCCACAAAGTAGAAATTAGCATTGGGCCGCAAAAAGAACAGGATTCAGGAATATATATCACAGACTCACAGTGGTAAGCTGGTATTACTCGTTTTCGATTGTGTTTTGTCTTTGTAAAAACTAGTGGTCAACTACAAAATCTAAATAAACGAGTAATATAAGGGTTAACTCAAAAGTTTACGAAAATATATTATTACAATTCTCTTATAAAATTATTTGATAATTTAAATGAGTGTCATGTAGTACAATATTAGTAAAAAAATTTAATACATAAATTAAATTATTTAGTAGATGACGTGATAAATGTAATGTTAATTTATAAAAAAATTATAGTAAAAGTAATAGTATCCGCACTAATATATAATTTCTCAAATTAGGGGATTTTCCACCAAAAAAGAAAAAATGCAGCATTTTTTATTATTTTTTAGAGGTATTGGTATGTAACCTGATTTTTTCCTGCACTATGAAGTAGGATGTGCTTTTTTTTTTTTTTTTAAACTCTACAATTAATGCACACCGAAAAAAAAGTAGACAAGAAAATGTCCCCGAAACTTTTCATCTTCTTAGACTCTATTTGACACTGTGATTTTGCATAAAGTGTGATTTTAAACAGTTGCTTAGAAAAAGTATTATTTAGGAGTTCAGTTTTAGAAATTTAAAATTTAAAAAGGTAGAAAATTTTGCATTTCAAAATCGTAGGTAAAATAATTTATTTTTAAAAACACAAAATTTTAAAATATAAACTAAAATTTTAAAGATCAAACTGTAATTTTAATAAATATTTAAATATATTTTTAAAAATCACACATTTTAAAATTACGAATCCAAGCAAACACTTACTCGACCGTTTCTATGAACCTTAACTCCTATTTTTTCCCAACTAAGAGAGAATAATATTCAAAATGAGACATGATATAATATGACATAATGATTGACATATACATGTCACTAGCCAGCACCCTATTCTATCTTGTTCGGCAAAATTGGGTTAGGTCACATGGGATGTGTTTCACATACCGAACTCGTCACGTTCATGACCATCTTCTTCTTTTCTTTTCTTTTCTTTTTCTTTACAAATTAAGAACACAAAGAAACCATCAAAATATCCTTAAATTTTGTTTAGTAATGTGAGATAAATAGTGTCAAAATATTCTTCTTGAATAAATGTTGTGAATTTTGTATATGTTAACAAAAATATTGATATATGTGGATGTAGTGATTATACGCCAAGCACGGGGAGAAGCCTGCAAATAGAGAGCATGGTGAGAGAGATGCATCAGAAATTTAATAGAACTACCTTCAATGGTTAAATTAGAATGAGTAGGAGAAAGGGAAAATATACTAGCAAAGTGTGGGTATAAGAGAGAGAGATTGCATACCTAATGGAAGGGTCTCATCCTCTATATATAGGTTGGTGTTCCTACATTTTCTTGTCTAGGGCTTCAGGAGGCCTCCGGACGAACCTCTTGTTGAAAAAATCTACACTCGTTGAGGTCACATTGCTAGGGGTGAATATTTTATTCTACAAATATTAGGGTGGTTTTTGGCGTGGGAGACTGTTATCTGACTTGGCGGGAGAGTGGATCAACGGTGGTGTGCTTCATTGGGACATAGGTGCGTCTTGCTATTAGTCTTGGACCTAGTATGAACTTTGCCATTGGGCCCTTTCCTAGCTAATGGCTTATGTCGTTGGTCTTGGGCCTAGGCACGGTCTTGATCGTTGGGCTTGTGCTTGACATGGTCTTGGCCGTCGAGCTTGGCCCGCTTGGGTTTTGTACAATCTTAGACATCATACGCTTACCTGATTTTTGGAATACTTTGGCAACCCGTTACTCTCCAACGAGTTCTTCAGTAAGTGGACTCCGCAAAAGTGGGCTGGCATTGAAAGCCCATCAGGAATGGGTACACTAGTAACCCTCCAATTCCATTGGTCAACTTGTAAATTAATAAGGTGACCCAAAGGAAATTATTAGATATGGTGTGTTATTTGTGCTTTTGGAATTTGAGTCTTCTTTTAACATTTTTGTTAAAAATGACTATGAAAATAACAATACCCCTCAAATAAATAAATAAAAAATGGTTGGGCTGAGTACCCAGCCTAACCACAACGGTTGCCGTGGCTGGGTTGTGCTCCCATCCACACATGATGGCTCACAACCACCCCATTAGAGGGGTGGCTCACACCTAAGAGCATTCACAGTAGAAGTCCTATATGTTGTTCCCTTCTCTAAATTTAGGAAAAAGTTTAAAAAAATCACAAAAAATCCCCCACAGCAGAAGCCCTATCGGTTCCCTAAAGGTTGTTTGCTACAGTTGAACCCAATACATTGGGTTCAACTATAGCAAACCCACTGATTATTTAATTTTAAAAAACTTCATTCTCTCTCCTCACACGTTTCTAAAACTCTCGTCTTCTTCATGCATCCCTCTTTTCACCATTCTTCTTCTTTACAGCATATTCAGGCGACGAGAAAGAGAGAGAAAGACCGGCGTCGATTCACAGCAGATTCACGCTGATGCCAACGAGAGAGAGACAGAGAGACGAAACGAGACGAGAGAGAGAGGAGGCTGAAGAGAGAGAAGAACGAGATTGAAAGAGACGATGGGAATGATTCAGGCGACGAGAGAGAGAGAGAGAAAGACCGGCGTCGATTCATAGCAGATTCACGCCGACGCCGACGAAAGAGAGAGAGAGAGAGAGAGAGAGAGAGAGAGAGAAGGAGAGAGAGAGAGATATGAGATTTTCCTATCAAGCAGCCTTCGGCGTCGATTCATAGCAGAAGCCTTCACGCCGACGCCGACGAGAGAGAGAGACAGATAGACGAGAGAGAGAAGAAGAGTTTCTGATAAATAAAAAAATAATAATAATAAAGGTAAAGTAAAAAGTATTATTTTAATGATGTGGGAAAATGTTTAGGGAATCTATTGTGGTGTGTATTTAAATAGGGAACTAAAAAGTAGTTTGATTCTCTAAATTTAGGAAAATTTAAGAAAAATGACAGGGAAGCTGCTGAGAATGCTCTAAGTTTATAGATCCATTATAAATTTGAGACATCTTTCTGTATTTTTTTTGTCAGAAAATGACTTTGAAAATACCACTATGCCATTCGAAAAAATAAAAAGGGCCAAAAAAAAAGAGAAAAAGGTTTAATGGGATTGGTGGTAGAGCACAACCCAGCTATGATTGGGTCATGCTCCTAGCCACTGACGGTGGTTCACAACCACTCGATTTGGAGGGCTAGAGGCAACCCCCTACAAGCAAGGTAGCTGCAAGTCACTCACTTTGAACGGGATGACTGAATGTTACCCATAATAGAAAGGATGACTTGTTGTCACCCCAATTAGAGGGGGTGGCTGCACCCCCTCTAATTGGAGTGGGTATCATGGGCAGATAGAAGTAGGTCATGCCACTCACAACCACCTTTCAATCTAGCCAGTTTTTTCTATTTTAAACTTGGGTGTATTTTTTATTTTATTTTTTAAAAAAAAAACGTTATTTGAGGAGCATAATTAATGTAATGTCATAGTCAATTTTGACAGAGATCCCAAATTTAGAATGAATTTAAACTCAGGCCTTAAATCTATTCAAAGGAGATTGAGGCTTCAAAGTCAAAATATCGAAAAGCACATGTGGTTTTTTACTGGATTCCACTATTATTTATATCATTTCAATAATACTCACCAGCATTTTTACAAGTTTTCTTTCATATTACCCCAAAATGCATTTAAAGTAAACTAACAAATGCATTTAAAACCCATTCTATTTGTTTGGTTAATCTCAGCCAAGGCTCATGGGATGTCCTCCACAAACCGAGCTACAACTCAGTTGCCCATTTTCTCTGTTTCTGGCCAAGACAAAGTAGAAATGTCATGAAATTATTCCACAAATCCATCTATCTGTTTGTTCAATCTCAGCCAAGTCTCGTGGGATGTCCTCCACAAACTCAGCTATAGCTCATTGCCCATATCTACATTTTAATGAAAAGAAAATGAATATTAAAGTATTAATGAAATAATAAAATTTATCATTTTTAATTAGTTTAAACTTTTAGAATAAATATTAATTTAATATAGTATCAAAACAAAAATTATTTTAATTTAAATTTTTAACTCGGCGAATAAATAAATAGGTAGTGATTTAACAAAATTATTTATTAAATGTCCTAATGTGTTGTTACCTGGACCGGAAATGACACAGAAACTAACCAGAAATGTCGGAGAAACTTTCCTTTTTGGTTTGTTTAACGGACAGAAATTAGCTACAAATTGGTTTGTAGCTAATTCTACAAATCAGTCTAATAAAATGACATGTGTCTCTTAGCATGTAAGAAACACATATTTCATATTAATGCTATTAAAAAAAGCATGTGAGAAGCACATGCTATTAAAAAAACATGTATTTTTTACATGTTAAGGAACATATGTCATTTTATTAAACTAATTTATAACTAATTGTTACAAACCAATTTGTAATTAATTTGTCCTTGTTTAACTACGTCTCTATTGTAATTACATGCACCTTTTGATGTTGGGGTGTATATGGGATGCCCACCATGTGCTCTCTTTTCTTTTTTTTATTCATGAAGGATGCCAACCATATGCTCACAGGCCGACTAGTCTATCATCGCGCCCAATTATATATAAAAGCAGTGGGTGAAGTACAAGTGTGTGTCGCTTCACATGAAAGAAACGATGTTTTTTTTTGGACGCTTTGATTTCTCGCGATGCCGACATAAACACACAAAAACCTTTATATTTTATAATATTCGTAGGTAGACCACAGGACCACAGGACAACAGGACCACAGTCCCACAATTATAAAGACCACCTTGTTAATGTGGGCTTGACGTTCAGTGTGCAACACGAGTGGGCCGGGGGGATTAAAAACCAGGATTCGAGAGTCGGGGATTTTCTGATTTTCTAATTGTGTAATAATTTAGAGAAGTTCCAATGAAAAGACAAAAAGTAGGTTATGTTTAGTAAAGTTTTTAAAAAGTATTCTTTCTTTGCTTTATTTTGAAAAGTAAAAAGTTTTGGAAAGTATTTTTAATGGGATTCACATTTTAGAAGTGTTGTATGTGGGGCCTTTTTAGTGTTTAATGTTTTCAAAGAAACAAACAATGCTTAGTTTAAAAAGCACACGTTTTTTTTTATAAAGAAATATTTGCTTTTATTCTCTTGCATATTTTTTGTCTATCTTGATATAAAAAATGTATAAATTTATTATTGAATCTGGTTTCATATATGTAAGTCTCACAAATTTAACAATAAATTTACAAACAAGATAAATAAAAATACGCAAGAGAATGATGTCAAACACACACACATATATTTTTTATATGTAGAGAATGACTCTTACTTATAAATTTATTTTATTTTAAAATAAGAGAGATATCCGGATGGCTATCTCAAAACGGAGGAGAGTGAGTGGCCGTACGGTCACCTCTTACTTGTTAGAGTAACTACACGTACAATCATCCTTTCAATCTCATTCGTTTGGGGTAGTTGTGCGGCCACTTTTCTATTTTTTTTATTAAACATATATTTTCTCATGTCAGCATATGGTTTCAAAGGTCATGAAGGTCCGTAGGGATCGCTTGCATGTCATTACTAGCTTCATAGCATTTTGAATTTTATGGGAATGTCTTTGTTATTTTTTAATTTTTAGCTTTACTTTTTTTATAAAAATGAATGTACGTTTGGTATGCAGAAAGACTATTATATTAAAAAAAAGAATAACTTTTATTAATAATATAAAAGAGGTAGAATAAAATAATATTGGTGTTAAAGTATTTATATATTTTATTACTTGAAATAGTCACTCACTCATAACCATAAAAATGACTATTTTAAAATTAATCAATTTTAATTTTTTTAATTTTAATAAAAATTATTTTTTTAATTTTAATAAAATAATAATTTTACATACCAAACGTAAACTAACTTCGTGGCTAGCTTCTGTAAGTATTGGTCAAACATGAACAAGCCGGTTTCATGTAGATAACTACAAGCCGATCGAGCTTTTCTTGGACCCTTTGGATAAACTTGATTGAACAAAGCGCGTCATTTGGGCTTATATGTAATCGTACGCATGCATTATATGTAAAAAGTTCAAGGTGATGACTTTCGGAGAGAATACTCTTCACCATACTGCATAAAATGATTGATGCTGATAGGTTGATTAGTAAGCCTACTAATCATGCATAATTAGAAAAAAAAAAAAAAATCATGCATAAATCTGACAGGGTGAGGTAGAAATGTATCATCTGCCCCACCCCAAGAGAAAATGCACAAGTTTGTCGGCAAGGTGGAATTAGAATTTTAATTTTGAAAAAAAAAAAAAAAAACTTTTTAAGGGATAAAAAATTAATTTTAAAAGAAAGTGGATAATTTTTTTTAAAATTTTTATGGAGCCCGTTGGAGCTTGGGAGGGTTATGCCCGTGTTTGTTGGTATATTAAATTGGCTGCTCCATCGTATTTTTTGAAGCATTTTTATCATTGGTCCTTTTCTCTTTTCTGTATGCATTAATAGTAGGAAAGACCTTCCTACCTTCCTTTTTTGTAGTTTATTTTTTCTTCAGCCCCTTTCGAATGATAATAATAAAAAAGGACCTTCAAAATTTCTTATTACTTGATCCAACCAACCTTTTCCCATATTTAATTATACTTTAAATGGCTTTTCAAATCCTGTTATTTGATTTATACTAAATAAATCAAAAGAAATTGTCCACATGATCAAATGAATATGCATGTACAACAGCACAAATTAGGCTGGGTTCAAACATGATCTTGTGATCGAGCCTACAAAATAAAAAGAAGATCAAGCAAGAAAATAATATTGTCGGGGTTTTGGCATGGATACTCTGATGCTTAAATCAGAATTAAGTTAATAAACGTGATAAATTTAAAAAATTCACAGAATATTTGGGCAAAAATCCTGTGTACTTATCGATTGAGCCCTTCTCTTGCCTTCTATGGAGTTGCCATTCGTGAATGGAGTCGTTCTCACCAGGTTGTCTTCTTCTTACATATTAATGAACCTCAACTAAAGTCAAAGTTGATTATGTTTTATTAAAATTCAGATGAATGATTTCAACATTTGTTACAAATGTGTTTTAAATATAGGATGATTTTTTTTTCTGCATCATAAATGCTTACTTTTCTACCACCCTTTCATCAAAAAGTGTCTTGTAATTATCCGATTTCACCTAACAAAACGGGGGTGTAAAAGAAATTTTAAACCGTAAAATATTTAATTAGAATAAAAAGGTAAAATATAGAGTTAAATTTTAAATTTAAGATGTTTGTTTTGATATTATGTTAAATTATTAATTATTTTATATATAAAAAAAATTAATTATTTTAAAAAATTATCATATTAAATCACTAATTATCGTAAAATAAATCTTGATTTTTTTATTTTTGTTTGGGTAAAGCATTTTGCTTATGCTTTTTTTCTTTTTTTTTTTTTAATTTGTTTTTCTTTTAATTTAAAAAGACATCTAGACGGTAAGAACCGCAAATTATCTTTAAAGTCCAACTTAAATCATAACCTAACCAAACTTTATCAAAACATTAATAAAAACCAAAATAATTTACACTAATTAGGCAATGAAATTCTCATTACAAGAATAGGACAGATGCCTAATACATTCCTAACCACTTCAAAAAAATTTATTGGATGATTGAATAACCACCGTCATTTTGCTTGCGCTTGAAAGCATTGTATTAGTTCAATTAGGTCAAAGCCATTAAGGTTGTTTTTACGTACGTACGTACGTAGCAGCTGAGGTAAGGTTATGATGTCCCAGCAATAATTTTTATACGATCACATATATCTCGTGCTTTCTTCCACTTCTTTCTTTCTGTCTGGCGATTCTTTTTGTCTTTTTGATGAAATATGGAAAAACAGTTTAATAGAAGAAAAATCTAAAAGGTGAAAGGTATTCTGGAAGGATTGAGATAGGTGTCGATGTCATAAGCATGATGCCCACATGCCTTTTTTTTCTTTTTTATGAGTTAGGATAATGTTTGCCACGTGCCTTTTTTTTTCTTAATGCCCAAAAGTGATGTCGGCCAAACTTGGACTAATACTTTTTTATGTTCAATGGGGATATTGAAACTTCAATAAAATAAAAAAAAAATTAAAAGTTGATACTCTTCACTGCCAAAACAGCCAACTCAGGCGCTGCGCTAGGATGAAGATCCTTTAGAATCTAGGACGTCGTCTTTTAAATTTGGGCAGATTAAGAGAGTAGATTGTAGGGTCTACATGTTTTGAACATATTAAGATCTTGAGCCTACTTGCTTGGGAACAACAAGCAAGGTGAATTACGTATCCTCATACTTAAAGCTGTTTCAATTTTATAGAATTGGTAATGGTCCATTTGTCCTGAACAATTTAAGGTATCGTACCCACCAATTCAGGAAAAATACATCCCATAGCCTTTCTCTTATAAGGACAGAAATTAGTTTAATTAAATGATATGTATCTTTTAACATATGAAAAATACATATTTTTTTAATAACATTAATAAAAAAACATATGAAAAATAAATATTATTAAAAAAATATGTGTCCCTTACTTACTAAGAAACACATATCACTTTATTAAATTGATTTTTATAAATTAATTATATAGCTAATTTATATCACTCTTATAATTAAACTATCCGAATTTCACCTAATTATAAGGAATCTCAATCCCATGCGCAAGGCTGGTGTGTTTTTTTTTTTTATTGATTTTTAAATATTTAGTCGACAGATGCTTTTGTTTTTTTAGATGAATAACTTTTTTTAAAAATTTGGGTCCAAACAGGATTAAAATATAAAATAAAAAAAGGAAAAACATTGTATGTCTTAGTCAAGAAATATAACATTCTAACGGTTTCTCACAAGTTCATAGAACTTTGTTTCCCCTTTTTAATGCATATTATGTTATCTAATCTAATCCAATGGAGAGCAGCAATAGAGAAAGAAACAATCGGCAACCTCACCATATGTCACACCCTTGTTCTTGTATGTGTTGTCGTTAATTTACAGTTTTACCAAATGATATAATAATATCAGCATGAAAAAATAATCAATCAAAACCGTTTTTTTTTTTTCTAGGCCATTATATAAACCCGCATTTACCACAGATAATATCATAATACCACGTTATCTTCGAACTTCCTTTATGAGAATTCTTATTTTGCCCTTAAAGTTGTTAATTAAGCACACAATTCTAACCAGTAAATTGAAGGAATATTAAGCTAAGCATCACGAATAAAATTACCAAAATCAAAACAGGCATAAAACAAATAAATATAGAGATTTTGGTAATGAAGTAGAAACCTTTTAAATAAATTTTTAAAAGTAAAATCACTCCGGGAGTCTGCCAACCCCAAAAACATCCAATATAGAAAATTTGTGTTACAAATTGATCTTACTTACAAAATCTTTGTAACTACCAATAGTCAATTTGTAAACTCGGCAAACAACCCGACCCAACTCAACCTGTTCACCTCCTACTACAACAGCTCAAGAACTTTTAATCTTCTTTATTGGAATCACCTTTACGAACAAATCTTGTCTATTGCAATCTAAAACTCTGGTGACCGTAGGCTTTTTCTATGGTTTGAACAAAGGAAATCAAATTGTTAAACTATTTAAGGCTCAAAGGTGTTTAGATGGGGATAAAATTGGTGTTTAAAAATTAAGTCGAATAAGGTTTGAAACAATCTGTCATAGTCTTGTTCGACACCTGATTCGACCCCTATTGGGAGATTTGAGATGCAAATCTCTTCCTTTGATTGTTGTGTTTTGCATTGATTATTCACATATTTATTTCCATCATTGTCCACCACTTCTTAGCCTCAACGGTCAGTGTAAAAGTAGCTTATCACACTTTCTAACCTTCGACATTGAGCATATTGCTAAAGGTAGAAGGTTGTTTCTGCCAATTTAGGTGAGACTTCAAACTCTCTTTTAATATGTGAGATTTAACACGTGAAATATTTAATTGAAATTAATGGTAAATGATAATGTCAAAATTCGAACTTATGACCTTTGCTATGATAAAAATGTTAAATTATCAGTTATCCCTAAAGCTTAAGTTTAAGAATAAATAAATTTAATAACTTAATTAATACTTTAATAAGACTAACGTTTTGATGTTTGATCCATTTTATAGATGGCACTAACGACTAAGAACAAAGTTTACCGTGAGGAGTATGAAACGTCTCATAACGAGATTGTTAGAAACTCACCCCAGACTTCATAGGTGTTTTTTGCAATGGCAACATGTATGCTCGAGCTACTTGCCGATGGCATGGGAGCCAAAGGTAGCCAAACATCTTGAAGGAAAATAAACTTAACCTCCGTAAACTTACGCTAGATTTGTACTTATGCCACCTAACTTTAAAAAGTGACACTTGACCTTTTTTAAATTACCATTTTGTTGTAAATTACACTATGTGTTAGCATCTGGCAATAATATGATTAGTAAAAGCCACACATGATATGCACATGCTATTTTTCACTTGAAAAGATTTTGATAAATGGTAGAAAAAAAAAAAGTATAGTAGAGAAAAAAAAATAAAGGGAAGGAAAAAGAATGGTTGAAAGGATGATCCGACTACCCTCGGCCATGAAAGGGTGGTATAGCCACTCCCTTACCAACCCCTCAAGGCTTTTGAGGTAAGTAGAAAAACTTATTAGATACCATTGACACTGGTATCTATAATAAGCTATACCTACTATTGGGGTCATTTTGTTAGTCTCAAAACTAGTAAGGAAGTGGTCAAATTACTCTTTCATGGCCGGAGGGGTTTCGGTTGCCCCTTCAACCTTCTTTTATATATGTACATATAATCTTCAAAAATAATTTGGACATTTTAAGTAAAAAAAACAGCATGTACCCATGACATATATCATTTTTCATCCATTTTAATTACAAATGTTAAGAGAGGATGTAAATTACGTAGTGGTAATTTGAGGGGATAATTACAACTTTTCAAAGTTTGATGACATAAAGGTATAAGTTTGGAGGGACAAGTATATTTTCCCTTAGTTCTGAAAGTTTGAATCTCACTTAGATAATAACATGTGGCTAACCACTTTTGATATCGACGGGAAGATACTTGATGAAAACAACATCGATCATTTGTTGTTTTTCTTCAAAAAAATATGATGGTTAAGACGGTTTATTTTATCATTTCTTTTATATTCTTTCTTTCTGTTCTGTGCTAAAACATCACTCTTTATTTCAATTGGTTTAAATTGATAGATCCATGTGGTGGGTTGTTGGATATGCTTATAGCAATTGGTTTAAACTGAAAGGAGTAATGATTTCATTTATAATCAAACTCGGACTATTAATGAAAGGTAATGATCTTGTAACCTTTTTTTCCGTTCAATTTAAAAAAAATAAGGGGAAAATGTATTTTACTCCTCTAAAGTATACTCACTTTTGTAATTCCGCCTTCAAAGTTTAAAAAGTAACAATGTACCCCCTCAAAGTTTCAATAATTTTCAATGTCGCCACTCCGTCACTCTCAATCGTCTTTCACTGACGGAATTAAGGGTATTTTGGTTTTTTCTTAATATATATTTTTTAAAAAAAAATAATAAATTAGAAAAAAAAAAGAAAAAAAAAAGAAGGAAAATTTGGGGTGGCCGTAGCCACCTCATTGGTCATTTGGGTGGGCTGGCCCCCCCATTTTCGCCCTTGGGGTGGCCAAAACCACCCCCATGGCCGGAATGGTGGTGTCGAGCCACCCCCAAGGGCCCAAATCAGGGTAGCCGAAACCACCCCCAATGGGTTTGGGGGTGGCTCAGGCCACCCCGATTTGGCCACGAGGGCGGTTCGGGGTGGCCAAACCACCCCCATCTGGCCGGAATGGGGGTGGCGAGCCACCCCCATGGCCCATGGGGTGGTTCGACAACCCCAAGGGCCCAAATCGGGGTGGCGAAACCACCCCAATGGGTTTGGGGGTGGCTCAGGCCACCCCGATTTGGCCACGGGGGCGGTTCAGGGGTGGCCGAACCACCCCCATTTGGCCGGAATGGGGTGGCGAGCACCCCCAAGGGCTCAAATGGGGTGGCCGGCCACCCCCAAATGGCCAATGGGGTGGCTACGGCCACCTAGTTTTTTTTTAAAAAAAAAAAAAATTAATTTGATCAGGGGCATTTTAGTCATTTTCACCCCAAAACCCCCACGTGCCGCGCACGTGATCTAAATCCGTCAAAGATGATGGAAAAACTTGACGGAGTGGCGACATTGAAAATTATTGAAACTTTGAGGGGGTACATTGTCACTTTTTAAATTTGGAGGCGGAATTACAAATGTGAGTATACTTTGAGGGGTAAAATGCATTTTCAAAAAAAAAAAAAAAAAAATTAAACTCAGGCTATTGAGTGACATTTTTGCATGTGAATGTCACATGTATTTTTAATTTTCATATGTTATAATGACATATGTCAATTTAATAAACTAAATTTAAAAAAAAATTCGAGTCCAATTAAAAAAAAAAAAAAACTTTTCATAAATGGAAATAGATAAATGCGACATACAATGACTCAATTGTGGAAAAAAAAAAAAAAAAAACGGTTTTCTAGAATGTACAGCACCACGAGTTACAAATGTATCACATGGGAGACCGAACTTTCTCACGCGGAGTCCCATACCCATCAGACTCGTGGTTCCTCCCATTATGCCATAGGGATAAGAGGAAAAAGAAAATATAATACCTTTCAAACTTATGTGCCTTTCGGGCAAAGAAAAAAACAGTGTTTTGAGAAGTTTAAAAGTGTTTTTTGATTTGACATAAAAATTAAAATAATTTAGAGTATTTTATAAATGTCTTAAATTATTTATTAATGTTTTTATTTTTAGAACAAAAAACGAAAAAAAAAACACATGAATTTTTTTTTTAACAAATTAAAGCGGGGTTCGACCCAAATATTTTTATTTTAATATCATATTAAATTATTATTTATTTTAAATATTTAAACTAATAAAAAAGAGTAAAAATCTAATTATTTTATAAATAATTTAACAACAGTGTTACATTATTATATATATGTTTAGTTTATATTATGCCGTCCAAAAAAACTCCGTCACGGACCATTTTGGGGTGGGGCGGGGAACATTCAAGGAAAGGGAAGTGTGAACGGGAAAATGGAAAACGTGATTTTAATGGTGAGATTAAAGATTTCTATGAGAAATATGTATATAAATATAAAAGCGTGAAACCAATTCCCACTAGCTAGAGGGGTGTACGGATAAGAACAATCAAGAAAATATAGAGAAAGTCTGTAATATTTTATTTATTACATTTTCAATTTGATTTATTTCCTTTCAATCACGCTCAATTGCAAGAGGTTCAATAATGTAGAACTGGGGTCTAAGGAACTCGTTTTCTTTGTTGGATAAGGACAATCTTTTGAGGAGGGAAATGGAAAGGTGGGAGCTTAGGGAAAAAATAAAAAAGGAAAGGTGGGATCTTGGTAGAAAGATGTCATTGTCAAAATAAATATAATTTTTTTTTATCTGTTTAAACTTTTAAAATAATTGATAATTTAATATAATATTAGAATTAAAAAGGATATGTGTCAGATGTTAGGTATCACTTAGTATAAAGGAGTTTAAACTTATATATGAAAAGAAGTGTTAAAATATTAATTAAATAATTAAATCAATAATTTTTTACTAGCTTAAACTTTTAAAATTGAAGAATCAGTTTGCCGCACACTGAATCTTAAATCGAGAGAACTTGTTTGATAAGAAAGAATGTCAAACATGAAATGTCCTGCTAGGTTTCAACAGAATCACTTTAATGTTTAAATTAGTATTGGTTGAAACAGATAATGAGCCTAATAAATTCAAAGAGAATGAATGCGTTACAATGGTACATAATTCATGAGTGAGCTCATTCCTTCCTTTTTATGGAATGTTTCTGCGCTTGAATGATTAAGAAAAAGATTTATGAAATAACTTATTTAATCATGTGACTCACACTCCATTATTTGAATGTACCTTAGCTCCCAAAAATAAATGGGCGTTAGGAGTGTAGGTGTCATAGGTCAAGATACTATACATACGACATCTTTTGAGTGCTTGTGTGCATGTCCATTTGAACTTGATTCCGCCGATTTATAAGACTCATCCAAAATGAACTTGTTGGGGGTACCTTTGGGCCCCAAAAGCCCATTTTTTCAAAGTTATTCTTGATACACCAGAGGCAATCGGTGATTTAACAAACTGCATACATGGTGAACTCATGCCATTGCTTATCTATACTCCATTGGTTTACCAAAAGAAAAAGAAAAAAGAATATTCCAAAGGACATGAAAAATATCTGAACAATGTGTTCTAACAAAAGCTCATTCGGCCAAATCCTTAGGAACCTTTTTATTTATTGTTTTTTTGTCGAAGCAAAACCTTGGGAATCTTTTGCTGAAAAGATTACGGGAGGGAGGGACATGGGGTCTTTTCTTTCGTACAAAGGTCAACGTCGATGCATGTGCTTGTGTACAATCCTTACAAGTAATCTCAGCACTAGTGCCGCACTTTGTGCTATCATACTCATTTTTCCCCCCACACCTTTATTGGTGCTTTTAACCAAATAAAGTTACAGAAGACAGCAACACATTAGACCTGTCACAAATTGCTAAAAATTGTTGTAATATAATGACGCTAGCATGACAAACAATTGAGAGACTGTGGTGGCAGCTCAAAAAAAAAAAATTTAAAAAAAGGCAAGAAATGAGCAATTAGAGTTTTGTTGTGGGATTTGATTAGTATAAAGAATTGTTCGTATTGCATGTAATATGGATAATTAATGTGAGAGAGTATTGAATCTTATATGTTGAGAATAGGAGTTCGAATTTCTGTTTAGGTTGGCCAATCATATGAGATTCGGTTGTCATTTTACATGAATTGCTCGTATTACATGCAATATAAACAGCTCATTGCATTTGATCCCCATCCTAAGTTGTGTTGTTCATCTACTTAAAAATTCAGGTTAATCTAAAAATAAAACTATCTTGGGTCAGTTCACAATAGGCTGTAGGAAAAATTAGTAATCTTCCAATTCCTAATGCCATTAAATGGGTATATAAGTTGGCAAAAACCTAATCATAAAAGGAGTTTTTAAGTATTCAACCACTGCTGTTCATGTTGTATTTGATTGCTTTGAAACTTCCAATTCCTCAATGCCATTAAATGAGTATATAAGTTGGCAAAAACCTAATCATAAAAGGAGTTTTTAAGCATTCAACCACTGCTGTTCATGGTGTATTTGATTGCTTTGAAACTTCCAATTCCTATTGCCATTAAATGAGTATATAAGTTGGCAAAAACCTAATCATTAAAGCAGTTTTTAAGTATTCAACCACTACTGTTCATGGTGTATTTGATTGCTTTGAAACTTCCAATTCCTAATGCCATTAAGTGAGGATATAAGTTGGCAAAAACCTAATCATAAAGGAGTTCTTGTTGTATTTGATTGCTTTGCTTCATGATGTCAAATGATTTGGCTAATCACCATTGTCCTAATGGTCGAAGCCTTTTTTTTTTTTTATTCAAATAAGGGGAAAGGGAAATGATTGAAGCCTTGGTTCATGGGTATTCTGTAACTCTATAATTGGTAGCTGCTCCACATTCAGCTTGACATCTTTTATAAACTGTAATAAATTTGCTTGAATTTGGCACTGTTAAATTTGTAAATCTAATTTAAACTATAAAATGAATCCTCATAAAATAATGATAGCTTGACATCATTGCTTTATACGAGAAAAGAGCAGTAGATATTAACGATGACTCCGTTTGGCAACGTTTTTTGTTCAAGCATTTTGCTTTTTATCAAAAAACAAAAAGTATTAACAAATAACTCAAAATATAAAATACTCAATACTTCATTCACTTTTATGTCAAATAAAAACACTTTTTTCAAACAACAAATAAAAAGCATCCACTAAAAAGTTTTGACAAAGAAGCTGGCTTGAGAGCATGAGTTCTTCTTAATAATCTAGAAATAACATAAGTTTTAAAATAGTACTGAAGGATTCCCAAGTAACTGGGTTCACGCTCAAAATTTAGAAATGTAGAACCAAAATCCAGTAAGCATGAATTTCCCCCTCAGTTGATTTCATAAATTTAAGATCTATAAATATATTGTTAAAGTATTAATTAAATGGTTAAATTAATCATTTCTTATCAGTTTAAATGTTGAAAACAATTAGTTATTTAACATATCAGAGCAGAAATCTTACTCATTTAAGTATCAAACGGTGATTTAAAACCTATAATATGGTTGCCACATGAATAATGACACCTTGACATCATTGCCATATGTGAGAAAGGAGAGGGAATAAAAAAAAAAACACCAAGAAAAAGAAGGTATAGAAAGAATTCCAATTCATATTTGCCTTCCAATTCTACAGGCAAAGGAGATGAGGTTGTTGAGTAGGTTTTGTCACGCGATAATTTATCCTACAGGCTCCATCAATGATAACTTCAGATAAGGATCTTACCAAAAAAAAAAATTAGATGAGGTGTACATTTAGCGGCAGCATGCTGCCAAGTCATCTTTGAACGATAATGGTTCACATATTATTACTTATTAAGTCAACATTTGGACACTGGTATGTGTGTGTTCATGGCGAAGAAGATGAATTTGGCTCCTTTTTGTCATTGTTTTTATGTTTTATATTGCAGGCCGACAGGCCGACTCAAATCTTAGCTGCGTGCGCCTAACAAGACGAGAAAGCCTGCGCAGTCACCAATAAAGATTAAGGAAAGGAGGGGCTGTCTTTCGCATCACTTCAAATAGATATTGTTTTTTTATAACAAATAAGAACAAAAATAAGGGGGACTTAAGGTCAATGATGAATGTTCCCTGGTGTCACAGCACGATAAACTACAGTTGTATTCTCTTCTCTAAGAAAATTTTGGGAAAAAAAAAAAAAAATTAATACAACGAGGAGGTCGAGCAGGAATCAATATTCATGGGAATATTAGTGATATTATTACGCAAAATCAGTTATCCGGGATTGAAGAAAAAATATCAAATTATACATGTTCTTTATTATTGTCCGTTTGATTTACCGGTTTCAAAACAATGTTTAATCTATAAAAACGTAATTATGCGTTTGGTAAAATCACGATTTGATATTTAAAATTACGCATTTTAAAAAACGCATCCCTTATCTATTAAGGTCATTTTTTTTAAAAAAAAGGTACTCCAAATTGGAACGCTTTGTGTAATTTTTGTTTGAAAAGAAGCATTTGGTGTGCTAAATCACAGGGCCAAACGCGCTCTTGGAAGTTAAATCAAGCATTATAGCGTGGTTTAGTTGTTTGGACAGATTAAACAGGAAAGCATCAACCAAACTAGGGTATCCTCCACTTACTGTCTACTGATGAATTGCCCCTGCTTGAATATTCCTAACCATCCACTTTCCTCATTTATTATGGATTTAATACTTGGGCCTAGCATTGTGGCAGATCATGGGTCCAATAGCAGAAAATCAGGGGGTACACCGACGAAAAAAATTATGTAGAAACACAAGAACATGGTCGACCCAGGGTACCTAACGCCTTTATTGTCCACACCCATACCTATCTTTTTCTTCGGCTCCACATTTTTCGTGTCTTGAAGAAGAGGGTGGGAGTTTTTTAACCAATAAATAGGATTGGGGGTATGCAAGAAGCTGAAAACTTAAACCTGATAATCATTTATAATTAGAAACCACGACGTACACCCCCTACTTAGCATGAAGAATCTATCCATTTTATGGTCAAAATTTAAAATTGATATTTCTAACAATATATACATTATCCATTTCATGCTCATTCCCCGCATGAAATTCGGACAAAACAAATTCCAGAAAGCCCGATCTATTAAGATGGTGTCTAAAATCACATAAAAGTAGCCACCAACATCAACCCATACTTAGAATGCTGACTTCTAACTAGAATAACCCAAATGCATGTACCTATAGATCATTTCATGACTATCACGTGTACAGATCTGCACCAAAATGCATATATTCCCTAACAGCATGTTAGCTCTGTAATAAGCATCTTTATAGATGGAGGATGGAAGATCTAGGCCTTATAAGTGTACCTAATTTTCAGGATGTGTTAAAAGCGAGGTAGACTTACCATGGCCTTGTATTGACCGTAAAGGTTTTCCACCGGATATTTCAGTATCAAATTTGGAGGCATAATGCATACACTACAAGACCTTTAGATTTCTTTGACAGGTATACACTACACAACTGGAGAGTTCAATTCCAAATGGTCAACCAGAAACAATCACCGGAATATGGTAAAGAAAAGGAAGGACGTACAGAATCATACATGCCAAAACCATGGATTCTACGCACCGTGTTAAGCACGATTAAGATTCCCAAGGACAAATTGAATGCACTCAGCCCTGAATGACAACTTGTAAGGCAACCATGTCAAAGGTGCTCCATTTGGTCAAGGGACCCCAACAAATAATCACAAAAGTAAGCAAGTCCCAGGTGTAAGGAGTGCAATATAGCACTTTTTTTCGTGAGGATAAATTGAACAACCTTGCATATATTTACTACTCACTTCCCAAGTTTAAAGAACCATCCTTCATTAGCTTCATGCTTAGATTGTTAAATCTCCCCCTAGAGTAATGTCGAGAAGCCTTTCTCCAATCCGTTCCGGTTTTCATCATAGCCACAAATTCATCATAGCTGATAAGCCCATCCTGCATTCATAAAACAATGTCAGATTGTAATCTGCTAGGGCAAAACTGGGCTAGTGGCAAATCGTAGGATCTTCACCTTGTCTGTATCCACTTCTTGGAAGATGTCATTTGCTACATCTGTACAATCATCTGCTCCATCTTCCATCAATGCATCCCGAAGCTCATCTGGCTCAATGTACCCATTGCTGTCCTTGTCAAAGTAGGAGAAGGCCTTGTGAAGATGCTCGTCATTAGCCAACCTTTGTAGATGGAGGGAAACAGCAAGAAATTCTCCGTAGTCAAGCGTTCCTTTTCCATTATTATCTACCTGTTTGCAAGAAGTTTGTCCATTCATACCTAAAGAAACTAATTTACTACAGCAACCCATATTTTCACCTTTCAATAATGAGTAATTTTTAATGGTCAAGAGGCATAGCAAATGGACATCACAACACCAACAATGAAATTATCGAACCAATGAAACATGAAAAGACACAAAACAAGTTGTTAAGAATCAAGGTGTCCTAATCATTCCTCTCACTCTATCATTGTACTTTTTTCCTAACAACTTTTTGAACATTAAAGGCAGAGCACTTGTGTCTCAACATGTTCCTTAATGTCAATCTTGCACACAATGTCAAACCATTTGATTTTAAAAGTTAAGACAGTATGTCCAACACAGGGATGGAACTAGAAATTTAATTTTGGGGAGCCAGACTACGTTATTATTATTATTATTATTATTTTGAGAGGGCCATCATTAATAAAAAAAATTAACAAAATTTTTGGACCCCCTCCCTTGGGCCCGGGCCCGTCCCTGGTCCAGCATGTCTCCAGTGTCAAAGGGATGCCACGTCCACATGAACATCAGCATGTCTTCATGGGGAGTAATATAATTAATGAAGTAAAACATCAATTTTGTGGGATTTATGTTATTTTCAATATAATTCACTTCATTGAAAAAGAAAAAAAATAAAAAATGAAGACATGAAGCATCATCAACACCCTGAGAATGTACCTAGGGTCAACTCATACTGAAACTTATTTCCGAGACCCAATAGAGCAACTTATTATAATCATTTCAAATGATTTTTCTGGAAACTAGGAACGCATACAAGAATGCATAAATTGTCAACAAAGTCTGCATAAAGCTCTTGTCCAGAAAGTACTTCCAGACTGCTCACCAGTTAACTGGTATAAGAAAAAACAGATAGGGTGATTAGGCTCGCTACAATGGATTGATTTGTCATGCATTAACACCTTTTACTAGTCAGATACATAGAAAGGGGATTTAAGTACATTTTAGTGTCAGAAGTGTAGTTGAACAATTATTATGGTCCCTAAGGTCATATTAACAATATGTCGAGTCTCCTTAAACAAGGCAACATATGGCAAGAAAAGCGGAAGGGAGGGGGGGGTGTTGGAATAATAAATATGAATTTTTAAGAAGTAGCACTTGATTTTATGAAGAGATATTGACAAAATTAAAATAAAAGGCAACTCACAGCTTCAATTAGCATCTGGACTTCGGTCTCTCCAAGCTGGGATCCAGGATTTCTAAGTCCAGCTTTCAATTCTTCAATTGAAACAATACCATCATTATCAGTGTCCATCTTCTTAAACATCTCTTTGATATCCTCAACTTCTTCAACGGATAAGAATTCAGCAATAACCTGTTTCAGCATAACATATGAATTGGTCACCACAAAAAAAAAAAAAAAACATACACGATTCAGAATATAAAAAGTATGTAGCAATAGTCAACCAACCCTCAGGGCTTTTCTTTTAAATCTGTTCATCATTGAAAACTGTTTAAGCCTTGACTTGACTATATCTCCAAGAGGAACATTTGGAGCCTTTTTAGCATTTTGGAGCCAAGGATGCTCTGTAAACAGAATAGATCATCACGGTTTATCAGATATGTTTGAATCTAACAAAAACCAAAAGTCATAATGTACATAGAGTTGCATCAGATTAAAGCTTGTATCATAGCTTTTGATGCATTCTCTTAACAAATAACCATTCATGGTTCCTAGAGCAAAATATTCACAAGAAGCTTTTGATGCCATGTCAAAATCAATAAAGCATAAATAAAGTCAGTACAAAGCCTGCAGGAAACCACACATTAAAAGTAACTCCTCACATAAAGTTTTAAAGCAAGTAATCTGGGTATGCAGCGCTCAACTCTTTAGAGTCCACTCTAATTTATATCTAGACCTTTTTAAAATCATAGACGTGACTCCACCCAGAACCACAGGGTATTGACAGTTTTTTCTTATTCATTAAATGTCAAGATTATCGTCACCATATGAACATACCAATCCACATGCATATTAAACAGCCAGCTACCTATTCACTACATGATAATTGTTGATTTGTCACATAACTTACAAAAAATAGATTAATTTGACCAATAATAATTTTATGATCCTAATATAATCAAGTGTGTAGTGCGCACTATGCACCCCTTTTTTCCTCTAGAAAACCAAACAGGGACAGGCATTTTAGTTCATTTAAAATATTTTAAACTTTAAACATTAAATTCCAGGAAAAGATGATGTGTTTCATTAGTTAATTTCTAGTCAGTGATTGTCTCTTCCCTTGTTAATTTGTGAAAAACATTGTTATATAACATGAGCATAAATTTAACATCTTACATTGGCAGATGGATGTTGATCAAAGCAATATGCCAAAATGAGAAAAAGAAATCAAAAGAGCTTGTATGATGTATTTACCAAAAATGCCAAATGCTCAGACAGAAAAACGGATATACACATACAAACTCAGAAAACATAAATAAGGTCTTAATTTTCAAACATGCAACGCATCATTATCATGTAATAATATGATCAGCACAAAAGAGACGTAGAATACCGAGCACTTGCTTCGCAGTAAGCCGAAGCTTAGGGTCTGGCTCCAACATTTGCTTGACTAGACTCTTAGCACTCTCTGAGATATTTTGCCATGGATCCCGTTTGAAATCTATTAGCCCACGAAGAATGGCTTGTGCAACACCTTGTTCGGACTCTGCAGTATAAGGACACTGCCACGGTCAGTACCAATGGACCAAATTTCTGATTCACGAAATTAGGGCACATTGAATGCACATATATGCCATAACCCATCCCCCCCCCCTCCAAACAAAACACACATGAACCCATATGTATGCATGCACATGGACATACGCACAGAGAGAGAGAGAGAGAGAGAGAGAGAGAGAGCACTGCTAAGCATATAATTACCAGCCCAGAATGGGGGAACCCCACACAGCAAAATATAGAGAATAACTCCTGCACTCCATATATCTATCTCTGGCCCATAGTTCCGCTTGAGCACCTCAGGTGCCATGTAATATGGACTTCCAACAATTTCTGAGAACCTCTCACCTAGTTTTATAACAGTTTCTCATCAGATAACGTCAATGCAATAGTAAAACAGAAATAAATAAATAAATATATATATATATATAAAATAAAAATACCATAATCAATGAATAATAAGAGGTCAACAATTTAGCATTGCAACTGTAAACCACTTAACAACTCTTCAGATTTCCTGAGAAATGGCTGCCTTCCTTAACCAACCAACCTCACCCCCCACCCCCGCAGGGGTGCACCCAATGGAAGTCTTAAAAGCCTCTTATAACAAGAATGAGGATTCATTTATGACTTAGAGATTAGTGAAAAAACAAAGAGGTATGTCTGCAACTGCATACTTATACCCCCTGGAAGAACATAGTCAATGTAACGGGCAAACTTCTCAAAATCAAGTGAAAAAACAAGGTTTTCATGCTCTGACCAGAACAGCCATACCAGTGTCTCTTTAGAATGAAATAAATATTTACACATACCCGCCAACATCGATGGTGTTGAAGAAGCAACATTTATATACAGATTAGCGTGCAAATCAAACAATGAGCAATGATAAACCCTACAACCATTGTAGGAGAAGAGAAAGGGAAAAAGAAACTGTTCGACCCTTCTCAAGTTATGGGTTGGATCAACTGGTAAATCATTCCATTTCCCCTAATGCACCGATGAGAACTTTAACCCTCAACCTTTTGTAACTAAGGTCTCTCAACAACTATCTTACTAATAAAACTGACAGTTCTTGGTTGATGTATTATGGTCAAACAAACAAAGATAGTAAAAATCAGAAAAGGATAGCAGGCGACCAGGTAAGGATGGTGGACAACCCAAGTCCCGGAATCTTAATCATACATGACAGTCACCACGTGAAGATATTTGATAGACACAGGATTAGAGATATAAAACCACCCAGCGAGGAGATCAAATGCAAGTCATCCAAACAATACATGAAAAACTATGACTATCTGATAGAGACAGAACAATGTAATACATAAATAAATAAATAAAACTCGTCAAGAATTAAGAAAGAGATGAGCTATTAAACCCAAAAAAAAAAAAAAATTCATATACTGAATATACCAGCAGTGATAGAAACCTTTCTGATTCAAGCAAAACTAACTCCATCGGTGGGGAGAGTGTTACAATGGTAGCAGAAAGTGATTCCAGGAAGAAAAAAAGAAAAGAAAAGCATCAGTTACATGTATATGGAGCATTATAGCTACTGAGTGATAATTAAGTACTATCACATACTTAAGGGGCTCCTAAAGATATTTATACAAAAATAGTTATTTTGTCAACAAGACCTGCATCACTAATAGTAGCTACGTAAACAGCAGAAATATAGGAAACTTAGACAAAGATTGACCAATAGTACAATTTAAAAGTGATATACTACAAAAATCTCAAGTAAACTGCATTTAGAAGTTGAAAGGTTTGCAAAATATCTAGTCCCCAGCAACATATATTCAGAACAAGAATGTAACAAATGTGCGATTCCTCAAGTTGAATGACCCCAAAAGTCAGTTTAAAAGTCTACCAAACTCATCATCCCAAACAAGATTTCTGCAGTTGTCATTTCTCTGTTTCATTTCCATTTTTTTTTTGGGGGCGAGGGGATGCATGCTATCCTCTTAATTTCCTAGTGCATTACAGCAAAACCCGGCCAGTACCTTTTTTGGCCCAATCGCCCCTTGAACCCAGTTTAAATAGCTGCATACTGTAGAGAGGTAATTTTTTTTTAATCTTTTAAGTACATATCAAAATCCCCAATTAGTATCTAGCATCAAAGCTAAGAAAACTTTTCTCATAACATCTGTAATTAGGAGGCTTCGACATCAACATTCTTAGACCACTGAACACAAGTCCTTACCAAATCTGCCTCAGAAACATATCAAACACAATAAATTAACCATAATTCTGTAATAGAATACATACTCTTTACCACAACAACCTATGCTCACCCAACTAATCAAGCTCTCATCACACATATAGTTAAACTAAACATAGAAACACCATTTAACAAGCATATCCTATATAATTCTAGAAGTCACATATAACATGCCAAATTAGTCATAACAGCCTAATTTCGTATTACAAGTTACCATAAACCTCGCTCGTTTGCTCAATTCAAGCTTTAGTCTCAATATATTTAGTTTTTGTTTTCACTTTAATCCCGTCACTAAGAACAATTTCTGAAAACCGAGCAGCAAAATTCAAATTCTGACCTGGCTTAAAGAATATAGACAGCCCAAAATCGATGGCCTTCAACGGCGAATTCTCCTTCTTGTTCGCGAACAAGAAGTTCTCGGGCTTCAAGTCCCTATGGATCACTCCATGCTTGTGGCAGAGCTGCACAACCTCCACTATGGTCCTCGTGACCGCTGCCGCCGCGCGCTCCGTGTAGTGACCACGCGCCACAATCCGATCGAACAGCTCGCCCCCCTCGCACAGCTCCATCACCAAATGCACCGCATTGTCGTCCTCGCACGCCTCCTTGAAGCTCACGATGCTCGAATTCTTCGGCAAGTGCTTCATTATCGCCACCTCGCGCCGCACGTCCTCGATGTCCACCGCGGTCCTCAGCTTCCGCTTCGAAATGCTCTTGCACGCCAATAGCTCCTTATTCTCCCGGTCGATACACAGGTACGTGACCCCAAACTCCCCGCGGCCGAGCTCGCGGTCCACTAGGTACTTCTCCTCGATGTTCTCCTTGGGCACGCCTGTCAGGACGGTGGTTTGAGCTTTCTTTCCGGCGCTGGAGTCTCGCCGGCCGTGATCGTGGCCCGAGAAGTTCGATTTCACGTCCTCTCTGGCCACGGCCGCCGGAGATCTGCAACAATTTCCCATTCTACGAAGCTCTCGATCTCGTCCGGGATCCCCAAAAACCCTAACTACCCCCTAGCTAGGGTTTCACATGATAATGCCGAAACCCCAACCCCCAACCCCCAACCCTAGCCCTAACCCTAAGAGGAGAAACAGTGCTGTGAGATCAGAGAGAAGTGTTTGTGGAAAACAGCGAAGAGTGTACGGCAACAGTTCAGATGGTTTTAGCAGACTGACTGTATTTTTTTTAAGGGGTTTTATACTTTTTAGTAATTTTCTTATTTTAAAGCTTATAGTTTTTTTCCCTGAGACTTTTGTCGGTAAATCCAGAGGGGGTGAGGATAGGATGGTCGGAACGGGACGGTGAGTGTGAACACGACGAGGATGGGATGTTTGGATTTGCAATTTGTTAATTTGTTGCTCAAAGGACTAATTAAAAGAACCCTTAGAGAAGCGACAGACAGAATGATATGCGCTTAATTAAATAGTTTTATTTGATTAGAAAATAAAAATTAAATAGTTTTGTTTACGTTGGTGCCCCTCATCTTGTGGCATATCCGTTTGGATAGAAATTTCTTTTCAATTGGGTTAAAAAAGTTTCTTTAATTCTGTTCATAAAATTGACATGCACGAACATTTGCCATTTTTACATGAATTTTTATAAATTGGGTCGGAAGGAATTCTTTAAATAAATACTGTTTAAAGAAATTTATGTTATATCGGTTTGTTGTTATGATATATTTGGTATATTTTAAATTTAAAAACATTAACAAACAACTCAAAACTTAAAATATTTAAAAATTAATTTTATTTATACATCACATCATAATATTTCAAAAAAATAAATAAATAAATAAAGAGCACATTTTAAAATGCATTAACAAAAACCAATTTTCTTCTCCTTCTACCTCTTCGGATTTCGGAAGGACAAAAAGAAATTAATCGTTGCCAATTAATGGAAGATTTCTTATATCATATTGCAATTGATTAATTGAAACAAGCAAATGGAATTTTTAAATGGTAAGCAATTGTTTTAGCTGGTTGGGTAATTCTGATTTGTGATTTTGTTGTTAAAGTGCATATAACATATGCTAGCCCATACAGGTTTTTTCAACTGTGCTTAGCAGTTTTAAAACATGCTATTTTTAAAAAATGACAATTTTAAAATGCCGTTAATATGAAAATGTGATATTTTTTTAAAACATAAGTATACAATTGATAAAATCGTGTATATTTAAAATGCACCATTGTTATTTTTCACGTTTTCAAACTGTCATTTTTTTCGAACGTACTTTATTGATGTTGTTTAAAATCTTCCATTTAGCCTGCAAAATTGAAAGGCCAAACGTATTCTTTAAAAGAGACTTAATATTTTATCATTCATGGTGAGGATAGGATACCATAAGCAAAAACATGCTTGTAAGTGTTTATACATTTAATAAATATTTGATAGTTGAAGAGATTTGTATTCTACATATCTTTCTGATTTAAATTGAGATGGAATCAGTAGATAAGTTAAGAAATTAGCCCAAGAATCAGTAGATAGTCACAGCCCAAGAAAAAATATATATATATAGATAACCATAAATTATGAAGTGAAAACCTAAGAACATTTTTCTTTTTCTTCTCCATTCCTGTGTTACTTAATTTTGCTATCTCATAAAACAAAAGGAGGGAAATATCTTCTACATGCTAAAATTAGATCATCATTTTGACATATGAAATTTAAAAACTGACACTCGAATCACACAAACTACCTCTTACCATTTGTTTGGACGGGATATCATGTGCACTACACGTGATATTTTCGCACATAATAGCGCCCATAAATGCCCCCCCAGCTAAGTGTGTTTTTTTTTAAAGAGCATCTTTTCTAAATGTTGATTGAATTGCAAACAAAATGCTGGAGAAAGTGGGCATTAAATAAGATTTAAGAACAATTGTAGGAGCAACAAGCAAAAACCGGACCACAGAAAGGGTGGGAAAATTAAGAAAAGAAGATGCGGTGTGTTGTCTCTTTTGGCATACATTTGAAATCGAAGTGGACCTGTTGTCTGTCATCCTATGTGTTTATTAGTGTCAAAGTGGGTCTCATTTGACACTCTAACCACCAGCTTTCCTCTTTTGTTGTTGCTTACAAGTTTACTACAAACTTGATTTCGAACAAGTCCATGATTGCGGGTAAGCCTTGGCTCCAACTTTAGGAGGAGAGAAAAAAGAAAAAAAGGCATTTGCTCCATCATTGTTTCCAATTTCAGCTTATTATCCTTTGATTTTTCTTTTTCTTTCTCCTTTTTCTTTGTTAAGTAAACTATCATATCGGTAATAGGGGAACAATGCTAGCTTTCTTCTTTTTGTTTCTTGACTTATTGAATTATGCTGATGTTTGTTTCTAAGCTAAAATTAAACCGACAGGAGAGATCCTTAGCTCTTCATGGTAGAGGATTACCATATGGCAAAAACTTGAACGCAAAAACAAGGCAGATATTTTTTTTTTTTAGATAAGAAAGAAATAAACAAATAGTTACAAGGGATGATCATTCCGATTAACCTGGAATGTTATTAGAAAATCTTGTTAGAGCTGTCCACTTAATTCAAAACCTTAAACTTATAAGTCTGAGCTCCACTATGCTATATTAATCACTCACATTTGTAATATCTTTTCAATGCGAAACTTTGTAACACCCAATAATTTAAAAAAGTTATAGGGTTTAAAGAAGCGTTAAAAGTTAATTGTTAGACACAATGTGTATGCAGATGAGAGACAATTTCAAACCAAAGAGGGTAAAATCAAAGAGTTAAGTGAAAGTGACAATTACAAACTTACTGGCCAATACTTAAATTGTTTTACACGTCGCATGATATTATGTATTGATTAAAGCATGATTTCATTGTGATAACGAGCCCTACAAGTTAATTAAGTTCATGAATTATCAAAATATATTACCAAGATTTACACGCTTTAAATGAAAGAAGAATTTTTGAAAGAAAAAGGTTTTTCAATAAATTAAATGAGGTTTAGAAGGCAAAGTGTGATTTTCTAAAAGAGTATATGAGAAAGTGATTTGACATGAACCCAATGGTTTAAGTGTGGGAATATACTTAACACCTCGATGGTATAAATGGAAAGACAGACTAGTGAACCCAAGGTAAGCTGGACAATAATAAGGTTAACATTCTGATGCTAGAAATTGGAAGAAAAGACTAGCAAATTCGAGGTTAAGCGGGGATAATATGCTTAACAAACCTAGTAGTTAAGTGAGAGAGTACACTTAACAATTCATTAGTTAAGCAAGGGTTATACGCTTAACAAGTCAAATAATGAAATGATTAAGTGTTATGATTTATATGCATACATGTGAATATTATACGTAGAATGTTATGGTTTAAACTGTTGTTTTTATTATCTTATGTTAGTAACTAATTTTTATCTGCATTATATTACGAGAATGAGATTATGAAATTTAAGGAAAAAAAATGTCAAGTAAAATAATAGTCTTGTCTTATTTATTATGATGAAAAGTCTCTCTCTAAGGCAAAATTGTTTTACGATTCCACTACGACACTTTGATACGTAGTTTTATGACAAACGCTCTTTCAAAACAAAGAGAGATAAATTTTAAGGAAAAATTGGGTTCGCATCACACAAAGAAAAATTTGTCTGTCTATTCTTATTGAGTCGTGGATGCAGACTTTCACCTTTAAATTTTATAGATGCCATTGAGATGGTAGATGAGGACTTGTATGCAAGCTTGGACTTCTACCCGTGAGACAAACCTAACTTTTGCTGTGAATGCCACATGTAGCATCTTTTTGGTTTTTGTAAAACAATGTTAGGTTAAAGTTATGTAATGACATTCACTTTTATAAATTATATATATAATGATATTTCAGTTAGATTTGTGGTATATTATGTCATTTGTGAAAGTGAGTTTGTAGTTTAAAAAATACATAAAATCTTTTGCTTCGAATATTTTTTTTTAAAAAAAAAACATGGTAGCACCATGTAGAATATGAGAGTTTATTCAACATTTGCGACTTACTATAAAAGTAGGGGTGTTACAGACTCAATCTTTTTATACTCATACATGTATATTCAACATTAATATGTCTCTCAAATATAAGTCTATCTTCACATTACTACACTCCCCCTCAAATAGAAAGCTTTTATTAACCTTATGGGTTGTCTCCAATTTCACTTATATTATATGTGGGTTTGTCTACACCATGCACATTTGCCTCACTTCAAAAACTCTCATTTGTGCTCATACTATAAACCTTTGCTCCTTACTCCAAGAACCCTTGATTGTGTCTGCACCATTCTATCATACCACACAATGTTCGCTAATCACTACTATTGACTTGAATACCACTTAATAGGGAGATTGACGTACTGAAAAATCTTTCAATGAAACCATAATATAGCATATTGGGAAACCACTCAACCCAAATACTTAATCTTTCTTTATTTTTCTCTTTTTTTTTTCATACATCATCTTATGAATTTGGGTCAAACTATATATATTATATTAATTACTCACCTACACTTATATTTCAATGTAAAACTCAATCTTTTTAAACTTACATACTCAACTCAAGGTCGATCTTAAGGTTACTTCAGTTGAACAGAGAGCAACTTATTAGATTTTCTCTACAAAAAAAGGATGAAAGAGTTGCATGCTCTATGAAAAGTCTTTCAAATGAACCAATTTGCAAACCTCATCACTTTTTCGTTAGTAAAATACACATCAGACTTTGTGATTTTTTTAATATATAGGAAACATTTTTAAACCGAAGCAATTTTATAACTAGGTAAGCCGGAACTCAGTTATGGATTTTGTGAGCTGAGTTGGATTTTGTGAGCTGAGTTTGAACAAATTATTAGTCGAGTATAAATATTCCTAACTTCAACCAAACCGAGTTCAGAAATGCAATATTAAGCTCAACTTGATTACAATCCTATCGTCCCCGGCCACATGTATCTTTTCCACTCTTTTTAAAAGATATTAAAATCCCAACACAGTTTATCCCCCCCCCCCACCCCCAAAAAAAAAAAAAAAAAAAAGAAGAAAATGCTATGAGTGATGTTAAAACCAAAGCGATATAGTTCCCTGAGCTTATTAAAACGAACTTGATGAAATAATTGGAACAAAAAATTTTGGGATAGGGGGACTCCGGTGCCGAAAAACATAACTAGACGTTGGTTTCTCTTGAATTTTGCATATAAACTGTATGAAAGGACCCTCAAATACCAAGAAAAAAAGAATTGCACTGCTTTCGACAATTAACCTAGTTAAAATTGCTTCACTCGGGTTCTAATGGGTACACCCAATTTGTAGATAGGCATTAAGATTCTCATCATTCTAAATGAAATAGATATGATTCTAATTATAGTTATTCAATTATTACAAACAAAAAATAAGTGAACTAGTATCTAACCGTAATTCACGCTAATTGATCTTATCCATTCATTTTCCCAACTAAAGGAATCATCATTCTAATGTAATGTTGGATTAATAACGTCTACCCTTATTCCACTGTACGGGGCAAGTTCTGAGATTTTTAAGAATAACTTTTTAATAATAAAGTCTCTGAATGATAGTGTATATTTATTATTTATTATTATTCATATACGTAAATAATTAGAGATTTAAATCATTATAATTAAAATAATGTTTGTAATAAGAGTATATAAGCAGAATATAGGCGTTTTCTACTATATATATGATAAAGGGACTTATTATTACATTAATATAATTTTTTAAGCATCTAATAGACATAATACTATTCATTTTATATCCCTTATAATAGGATTTGTAATATGAAATTGATAATTAAAATCAAATCTAAGAATTGTTGAAGTTGGCTTCTTCTCTGTCCTTATCAAATGCATTTGCTTACTGTACAATAATTAAGAATTTCACAACCTTTAAAGATCCGATCCTATTTCCGAACTTTAGTTTGCATGTTGAGTATGTATTAGAGTTTATATAAACGAGTATGTATGAGGGCACCCCAAATACTTGTGGAGTAATATAACTCTTATGTGAGTGTGAACAAGAAGACTATATAGGTGGGGGTCCAACGCATATGTTCGGTGTAGTGTGAGTCTTTGACATGCATGCCAAACGTGCGAAAAAAATGAAATGGGTAGGCATGGCTACAACAGTGGGAGACATGACATATACCGTCGAGTTGCGAGGTTTGATAATACACCCACAAAATTCATAACATGAACGGCCCAATACAATATGATTTAAGATGGAATCTTTTGTACCAGCCTAATATTAGAATATCAAAATCACAATGCAAAACAAGGCAAAAGCACAGTGAAATCGTATAATACGCGCCTCAAACGATTAAAGGAAACCACGCACTCTTGATAAGCCATGTTATTCTTGTCTACCTTCGAGGAGTTCACATGACGCGTTCGTACACATAGGAATAGCTTCTCTCTATTAAAAAGGGGGGGGCTCGAATTTTTTTTTTTTAATTAAGAATTTAGGTAAAAAATTCCACATCGGCACACTACCGATCACATGTCTTTACATTCATATGTTAATTATCGGTGTACATAGAGAGGTACACACTTATTATATTAATGTGTGATGTTTTTGAAAAGGGTAAATCAAAAAAAAAATTCTTCCTATGCCGGTTTTTAATAACTTAATAAAATTGAGTAAGCTGGGTACTGAGCGCAAGGGGGGATTTCTAAATGACATTGCTTGTTTGCTTCTGAGGTAGGAATAAAGCCCCACTACCTGATGAAGACTTTTCTCGTAAGCATGACGACACGTAAACGCAATGGGAACAAATGGGGATGTACACCAAAAAAGAAAAGATAGAGAGAGAGAGAGAGAAATACGGTGAGAGGAGAGAGACAGAGAGAGGAGAGAGGAGTTTCCGGCGTAGAGAGATGAGACTGGGAGAGACTATTGAGAAGGAGAAAAGAAACAAAAAGAAGGAAAAGAAAAAGCCTTCTTTGGTTTCGATTTCTTAAAATCTGAACGAGTAGTATAATAAACCTTTCTTGGACACCTAAGCAAACGAGAAAATCTGCTTCTTTGCTTTCTTGACGATTCACACCAGGCTATGCCATTCACACCACCCTCTCATTAAAATCTTCTCTCTCTCTCTCGCTTTCTCTTTCCATCTTCTTTCTCTCTTTCGATCCATTTCCGCGATCAAAATTAAAATAAATGAACACAATACTCAAGGAAAATATTTTCGGCAAAAATCATTTTCCTGAAAATCAATTTCCCGGAAACCATTTTCCGACGGAAATCATTTTACGTCGAAACAAACGGGACCAAAGAAACTATTTTTATTATAGTAATTAGATTCTACGGAAGTCTACCTCTAGCTTTTTTTACTTTCGCTTCATGGGCTTCATGGTGATCCGGAAGCGGCCGGCCGGATGTCATCAGTTGACTGGTTGCACTCAGTAACATTTTCAGGCTAGACAAAGTCCATTAATACCACATCGACGAAAGCCTTAATTGGTTCATTACAATGTTAACAACCATTTTCCTGATGGCTTTTTGTTGTAGTATGGTTGATTTCTTTAGATTAGACCCGCCCAGCGGCCAACTGCTTCATTGTTTTAGGGCCCACAACTAATGGTGCTTTTGCTTAGTGCGTGGAACTTTTTGAATCAGTTGAATTATTGGTAGGACAAATAATTTACGACATAATTTGTAAATTTGACACTATGCAAACATAAAATTAATTAATGAATTAGAGTTTTGAAGTTTAATCTATTTAATGAAATAGATCAAATTATGATTGACTAATAGTCTAATATAGTTTTATATTCATACCTCAACATAACTCAAATTTGACATAATTAAAATTAACAGTTAGGGTTGAAGAATCTGACATATTTAATTAAATAGATCGAATTATGTTTGACCTATATAGTTTTATACTCATCCATCCATTGACATATGAATACAAATTATCATACTTAGGGTCCATTTGAGTTTGTAATTTCAAAAAGTATGATTTTAAAATGTGTGATTTAAAAAAACAGTTAAACGTTTAGTAAAATCGTATTTTGACATTTAAAATTTCAGTTTAACCTTTAAAATTGTGCATTTTTTTAAAAAAAAAAAAAAATCTCATTACCTACGATTTGAAAACGTTTTTAAATCACAATTTTTTAAAACATAATATTAAACGATCTATTTTTTGTTATCTAATTTAAAAATGCATTTTATTTATAAAATTGTAATCTCAAATGCACCTTAAATTAATTATTAAAGCTTCTACACAGGAGGACTTTGTAAAAGGAATGCCGTATATTATATATATTTCCAAAATCAAAGAGATATATATTCGGTATGTCTTCTCAGAAGAAATTTGGGAAGGTCAATGCACTTGACAAAGATTTTTCTTTCCTAATATATTTTATTTTGAGTAGGTTAGCTAAGAGGAGATTGGGTTACTTTACTTTTTTTCTTTTTTTTTTTCTTAGAGATTAGGTTACTTTACGTGTAGGAAATAAAGAATGGTCGTTCTCCTATAAGTAAGTCGTTTATGCTAACATATTAGAGATGATCGAGCAACCTAGATTTACAAGTATAAAGAAACCAAAATTGCAAGATCGTACGGTTTCAACAAAAGACTTCCCATAAGATTTTTTACATTTTCATTTTGTTCGATTGAAAATGCTTATCAAAGTTCGGTTTGTCGTTTAACTGAACTATCTTCTCTTTATATCCGCCATCGAAATTGACGCGTGGCATGCAGCATCTAGATGAATCTGCACGGAAGAGGCACAATTAAAACACCATGAAAGAGTGGGTCAATCACGGATTCACGGTGCTTGTTCAAAGGATGAAAACAACCGCGCGCCTTCGCCCTCGTCTCCACGGAGAATTTCACACGGACGACGGTCAAACTAATTATATATCCAAATATACCCTCAGCTCAATGTACGTAATACTGTAATAATGCAAATTACATTATTTTACCACTTTACCAGCCAATTGGAATTTATACGAATAAGTGGTCGGTCGGTCAGGGGCTCAACCAAGGCCTACTGGCCCTACTCTTCCGCCCAATTAATTTCTCCACCTTTCACACCCTCCGGTTCGTCTGTTGCCCGTGATAACAGCATGAACTGATCAACCTACGTGTCATTCCTTCCTCAAAAGATTATCATGAATTTTGTTATTTGGATTATTAGTTATTCGGACAACATATATGAAAAAATTATTATAAAACCCATATGTCTGAAATAGGTGGGTCTTATATATATGGGCTCTCACATTGGGATTGAGTGGTGTCTCAACAATCAACATGCTATATTATGAACTCATTAAAAATAATTTTCAAGGTGTCAATTTTCCTAACAATTAATACGTGTAAGAGCTAATAGTGATGTGTTGTATAGTAGAGTGTATAGTGTAAGCACAGGCAAGGATCCTTAGAGTAAAGACAAATTAAGGTGCATGACGCGAGCAAACCCATATAATCCACAAGTGATCTTGGAAAGTGCCATAAGATTTATTTATTTAAAAAAAAAAAAAAGCTTCTATTTGAGAGTGAGTGTAAAAAATGTGGTGATAAACTCACACATGAGAAAGATTGTTGAGTATATAAGTGTAAGTGTAGAAAGATTTGGATCCCACATTAAAAAGATGACATAAGTGTGAGTCATTAATATAACATAGTTGGGTCCCAACTCATAAGTTTAATTAACTTTTGAGTTGAGTGATGTTACAGCATGCTATATTATGAGCTTATTAAAAAGACTTTATAAATAATTTGAACAAAAAATTTGATAGGGATCCGGATTCCAATAACTAGGTTGTTTGAATTGCAATGTAATTTGAAAGGCTCAAAAAAAAAAAAGAATTGCATGTCGAGCAACTCATGGGTACCCCAATTAGAAGGATTAAGATTCTCATCATTCTAAATGAAATAGATATGATCTAATTAGTATAAATTATTCAAACAAAATTAAGATGATAGTTCTACCCCTTAATTCACGCTAATTGATCTATCCATTTCATTTTCCCAACTAGAAGGAATCATCATTCTATGTTAATTTGGATTAATAACTCTACCCTTTTCTCACTGTACGGCAAGTTCTAGATTTTTAAGAATAACTTATTAATAATAAAGTCTATGAAATTATTATTATTATTTTTAAGTTAAATAATTAAGATTTGAAATCTTATTATAATAATTTTAAAAAATAAGATACTTCTAATGTGATAATAATAAATTTTTTCTAAATTATAATGATTATCTTAAAATGAAATAATTATATTAAAATCATAAGAATTGTATCCCTAAAATTGCTTTGTAGTCAATAATTATAATTCCTATTTGAATTAGTTAGCTTTGATATACGTGTATAGGGCCAAATACTTGGAGAATAAGTCATAGGTGTGAACCAAGAAGCTAGTGGGTCCAACGCATTTCTGTTTGAATCTTTGCATGCATGCCACGTGGAAAAAGATGGTAGGCGGCTACACGTGGGACATGACATAACCGCGTTGCGATTATACAAAATGAACGGCCCACATACAAATATGATTAATATCTTTGTCCGCCTTTTGATATCAAAATCCATGCAAACAAAGCAGACACAGTGAAATCGTTATCGCCTCCACGTACACCCGTCTCGAAGCCTTTCTTGTCACCTTCGAAGTCACACGCTTCACACATAAAAGCTTTTTAAAAGGGTCGAATTTTTTTTTTTTTATAAGTATAAAAAAATACACGCGCTCCTCACATGTCTACAATAATTATTGGATAGGAAAGAATTATATAGTTTTGAAAGAAAAAAAACAACTCTGCCGTTTTTTAAACTTAATTAAATGAAAGCTTACAGCGCAAGTTTTCTATGACTGGTCGTAGAGAATAAAGCCCCACTACCTGTAAGACTTTTCTCGTAAGCATGACGACACGTAAACGCAATGGGAACAAATGGGGATGTACACCAAAAAAGAAAAGATAGAGAGAGAGAGAGAGAAATTGAGGGAGAGAGAGAGACAGAGAGAGAGAGAGAGTTTCCGCGTAGAGAGATGAGACTGGGAAGAGACTATTGAGAAGGAGAAAAGAAACAAAAGAAGGAAAAGAAAAAGCCTTCTTTGGTTTCGATTTCTTAAATCTGAACGAGTAGTATAATAAACGCTTTCTTGGACACCTAAGCAAACGAGAAAATCTGCTTCTTTGCTTTCTTGACGATTCACACCAGCTATGCCTATTCACACCACCCTCTCATAAAATCTCTCTCTCTCTCTCGCTTTCTCTTTCCATCTTTCTCTCTCTTCGATCCATTTCCGCGATCAAAATTAAAATAATTTTCCTGGGTTGTTATGGAGGGTCATCATCATCACCATCATCAACAGCAGCAGCAGCAGCAGCAGCATCATATCACTGTTAACGTTGATACGAGCGACAGATTTCCTCAATGGAGTGTGCAAGAAACAAAGGAGTTCTTGATGATCCGCGCAGAGCTGGATCGAAATTTCATGGAAACAAAGAGGAACAAGCTTCTCTGGGAAGTCGTTGCCACAAAGATGAAAGAAAAGGGTTTCAATCGCAGCGCTGACCAGTGCAAGTGCAAATGGAAAAACCTCGTTACCCGTTATAAGGTACTTCAATTAATTAATTAATCTCAACATTTTTTTTTTTTTTACGGATTAGGGAAATTAATAATTACTTAATTTTTATATTAGGGGTGTGAGACAATGGAACCCGAAGCCATGCGGCAGCAATTCCCATATTACAATGAGCTTCAAGCTATTTTCACTGCGCGGATGAAGATAATGCTATGGGCGGAAGCCGAAGGAGGAGCCGGAGGGTCGAAAAAGAAAGCGGCACAGCTGTCATCGGATGACGAGGACGACAACGAAGAAAGTGATCATCAGGGTGGCGTGAGTAGGAAAAAGACAAAAAAGGCCGGGAAGAGCAATATTATTGGAAGTAGCAGTGGTGGTGGGAGTTTGAAGGAGATATTGGATGACTTTATGAAGCAACAGATGCAAATGGAGATGCAATGGAGGGAGGCTTTCGAGGCGAGGGAAAACGAGAGGAGATTAAAGGAGATGGAGTGGAGGCGGACGATGGAAGCGCTGGAAAACGAGAGAATAATGATGGAACAGAGGTGGAGAGAGAGGGAAGAGCAAAGGAGGATGAGAGAGGAGGCTAGGGCTGAGAAGAGGGACGCTCTTATTACAGCTCTTCTAAATAAGCTCAGGCGAGAGGGTATGTAGTCCTCGATCGGCTTTATTTCTTTTGTTTTTCTTTTGAGACTGAGAGATGTTTTGGTTCTTATCGTTCATTTGTTAAATATGATCTCTTTTCGCCCACTGTGTGGCGCCTTTTCTTGCTAGCTAGTTAGTCAGAAAAATAACCTTCCGATCCATCTTTTTCATTTTATTGAAATAATTGTTATGCAGCTCTGAGCTCTCTATTAATTAATATATAGCGATCGAGGAAATAAAAGACCGCAATTTACAAGCATATATATATATATATATATATATATATACGTAGCTAAGTAAAAAACGCAAAACATTATGATGCAAAGTTTTAACGTTAATGGTACGTTCTTGCTTTCACGAAAGTACTGTCGTAACAGCTTGCACTTAGATGCAGATTTTCTGCTTACATACAAATTAAGATATCTCAGATCGATCTTACCCTGTTTAATCTATGGCTTCTTTTTTATATATTAATTTTTGGCATCAAACCTAGAAAGCTGTATAGAAATCTTTGTAAGTACTATCACGGAAAAAAATTGAGAAATTTTCCATACAGAGAAATATCTAGCAAAGTTGACGTTGTAAAATATATATCTCAAGTTTCAATTAAATATTCCGTACTGTCAACTATATATATGGAGTAATCTCACACTGATACGAAGAATTCTAGTCTAAACCCTATGTATAAATATTGCTACTAAAGGGTTGCTGATGACTGCAGCTCAACTATGTCTTCCATCCAAGTTGGTTGTATATATTAGGGGTATAGCTATTAGGGTTTGCATGTCTCTTATCATTATTGTACTTCATTTTTTTGTTCGTGAAATTTATCTCTAATTATAAAAAATCTCTCTCTCATGCATGTTTGATTAATCTACTTAATTAGTTGCGATCTAAAATCTTAATTGTCATATATAATGGTGAAGAAGTTTTCATAAGCCTTCGAAGGAGAAAAAACTTAACATTTTCGTTTCATAAGCAATAATATATATCTTCCTCAAGTTCCCGGCAAGGAAAGGAAGATGATATGTTGGCTCAGTTTGTCATGAAGAGATCATGATGGTTGTAGTAAAACTAACGGCCCTTAATTTTCTTTTTATGAATTAAAACTAAAGATATATTTTGATGAGCGATTAAATTTTCATTAACAAAATTAAACTTTTTACAAAACAAAACTTTAACAAAACATTAAAGTTTCAAACTCTTATATAACTAGATCTATATCCATATATTCAGTATGAAACCTTCTACAAATTAAAACTAAAGATATTTAGTTAAAGTTGGATTGAATTGGAATCAGGACCTATTGAGATTGTAATATATACATATATATCCAATTACAGGACACAAATTAAAGGACGTGTCCCAATCCCAATGGTTCCAAGCCAAACCCTAAAATTAATTTTCTCTTAGGAGTTAACATGTGCATTTGTATCATGTAGAGTTGTCATGCAACCTTAATCATATATATGATTGATAATTGACTGGTAAAAGTAAATCTAGGAGAAAGATACATATCCGACACATGCTAGGAGAGCTAGATACAGCTAGCCGTTCTGGATACAGAAATTTTGGAAGGTTCCTAGCTAACATGCATGTTCTGACTTTAACAAACATTTTACTCGCTAGGATTTGAAATCATGTGTTTGAAATATCTATGCATTGAAGCTAATTTCCTGGGATATATACTTTATAGGCATTTATTTTGCAATCTATATTGAAATAATGTATCACATAAAAATGGGGAAAAAATCCGTTACTATTTTCTTTAATTTGCTGGTTAAGTTTGATGATTTATATCAAACTAACAAGGAAATTAAGATTCAGATATGTCCCCATATTCTTGATTTTTTTTTTTTCTAACTTATTGCTCATGATTATCAGGTAATTAATTAGACAACCAGCTAATTATGAGCTGCATGTTGACTATATATCCATCAACTTGTATACAGTCATTTTCATTTTTCAATTTGCTAGCTTAGATCTATTGATTTTTTTCATTACTTGTAACTTTTGTAGCTATATTCTCGATCTCCAGTACTGCCATTGTGTGCAATTCCTCTAATATTAATGACAAATAATTTAGAGTACTGAATCTCTTAGAAAATTTTTCGCCTCCTTTTTTAGTTTTTGTATTGAAGTTTTACATTAAATTACTTTTTAATTGGATCAGTTTATGATTTTTAGATTTTTTTTGTTAGTGTTGAGACTATAATCAAGATTTTTTTTTTCTTCTTTTTTTCCATAGACCAATATGTAGAGGATTTTCTTAGTGTCCTCTAGTAGCATCGTGATTCATGAAACAAGCTTAATTGTTTGATTTTTTTTGGTGTAATAGAAGATTTTTTTGTCCTTGTAATATAGCAAAGGGAGATTGCAAGGGCTCTCATGTAGGATCATATATATAAATGTTAATGCTATTTTTCTTACTCACTTTATACCGTCTAATGTGATATTATGTTTTAAGTAGTCACTTAAAATATGTCACATTAATTAAAGTGAAGTAGGTATATGAAGAATATTATTACTCTATAAAAATTGTTTGTTCACAATGTATTTGAACCTAGAATGGTAATAATCTTAAAATAGTAAGGGATGAGAAATGCAAAGGTAAAGTACTGGAAAATATTTTCTTAAATCAAAATCGGTGTACTAATTTCTTATTAGCAGGGCCATATTAAATATAAAATATTCAAATAGGGTCCTTGGTTTTTAGTACTCGATAGAGCCATAGAGGGTCTACCACACCAAAAATAAAAATAAAAAATAAAAAATAAATATATCTAGAGAGGGTCAGCAAAAAAACTATATTCTTCCAATTATTCAAAACTTGCCGACAAACTAGCTAGCTAAACAATTTGAATTATTATATATGAATCAATTTGGTTTTAAAGTGGATCACGGGTATCAAAATTTTCCCTTCCAATCTTTTCTTTATATTGCATTCCATGCTCATGGCATCAATTAAATACTTTGTTTTCTCTTTGAAATTCTACTAAGATGGGTTCACTGAGAAATAAGGTTTTTTTTTTTTTTTTCCTTTAATATGGCCAAAAAAAAAAAACACTAAGATGATTTTTCTGTTTTAAAGTCGAAGCATGTGAAACTAGTCTATTTGGTAGATTTGTATTTGTATTTTTTTATTTTTAAGGTTTTGATTAGGACTGTCAATTTTTAACACGATTCACGAACTTGACGCAAACCAAACACGAAATGAAAATGTTAGAATTGAATAGTCTAATCCATTTAATTAAATGAGTCAGGTTATAATTAACATATATATTCTTATATCTATGTCTCAACATGAACACAAATTATCATCCCTAATTTTAATGAGACAAATCATTTTATTCTTTTTTTTTCTGATACTAAATCTCATTGGTGATGAAAATATCTTCTCAAACTGTAGAGAGATATCTGGAATATAATGTAAAATAAAAAAACTCCCGTGTGGAACAGAACAGAATATATATATACTTCATTGTTACGCCATCTAGAAGGATTGGGTTGCATGTCACCGCCCCCATAGGCATAGAAAAAAAAAGAAAAAAAGCAAAGGAAAGATTTGGCCACATTTTGCGAGACACCCACTTGCTTTTCCTCGAAGCTAAGGCCTAATTGTTGTCTCTTTTTTTCTTCTTCTTTTTTTGTGGTCTTTTAGGGGTGCACGAGGGGATCCCATATATTTCAGAGCAGCAATAATATTGTGGGATCGATTAGCTAGAATATTAGTACACACAAAGCAATAATACGGTGGATCACCATTCACCAATCATTACTTAGGTGATGATGACACCTGGGTTCTGTTTAGTTTGGAAGTTTCAGAATTTGATCGTGAGGTCCAGCTAGCTCCAGACAGACAGGCAAACGCGTTTCTGCCAAAAGTTGCCTACAAAATGTTTTCACCGACACACCGTTTTCCGCCATTAATCATACAATATATGACTGACTCTTTCAAACTATATTGAATTATTTTTTTAATTTTCCACTACTGGGTCGCCTCATTGATCCGTCAGATGACTCAGATGACTGGTCAATTCTCCTAGGCGGTCTCCCTGATTTGGTTTACAAATCTGTGGTTTAGCAGCTGTCAATACGTACGTCTAACTTGAGGAGGGTTGGAGTTTTGAAGATTTTTTTTTTTTTTTAAAGTTAAAAATTAATATTATTAACTCAAAGTGAACCCGTCAGAATATCTAATTATAAAATACTCCTAGATCTTAGTAAATTGTCAAAGAGGATGTTTGTATTTTTATTCGTTTTCTAAGGGGGGAAACCAAGGCGCACTCGTCAATTTCCGCGTCCTACAGAAGACGGTAGTGGCCAACATGAAGCACAGAGCCGGAACCACTTAAGAAAAAAAAAATTAGAAACTCTTCTAAAGTTTATGTTTTTTTAAAATTAATTTTTTTTATCCTTAAAAGACTTCTTGGCCCCACACTTGAACAAGCATATTCAAACAAAATGTGTGTGAAGTTAAAATAAGATAACCCGTGGTTGAACGCAAGGAGATATTTAGGGTATGTTTGGGTACGGTTCCTAAAAATCAGTTTTTTTTTTTTTTAATTTCTAAAAACAAAAGCATATAAATCCTTTCATTAAGTATTTTTTTCTTCGTAGTTTTTGATGTAGGAAGCGTGTAGAAAAAAAATTAAAATTGATAAAAAGAAAAGATAAACAATGCTAGAAACAAAACCCTTCTTGCTTGTTGAATAATTAATTGGTTAATTCAAAAGAACACCAAAAATTGGAAGAACAAGAGAACCCTAGCCTCTTTCTAGAAATTTTGTCCACCAAAACACAATTGACAAAATAAAGCCACTTGCCTTTAAATAAGCTACAAGTGCAAATCCTACATATTAGATTAGTGAAATATTCTAATATGATCAAATAAAGACTCTTAATCACAAGGATTGTCAATTATTGTTAATAAATACTTTTAATTATTAATATTGTATGAGGATTACTAAAAATAAAAACTTCAAAGTACTCCTAATAACATATTAGGACAGAAAAACCTTTAAAAAGAAAAGATACGTAATACTTGTGATATGTTTTGCATAATTTTTTTTTTTTAATATAACACAAAAAATATGTGTTTGATGTAATTCTCTTGCACATCTCTTTTGCAAATTCATCATTAACTTTGTGAGACTTATGTGTGTGTCTTAGAAATTCAATAGTAAATTTACACATCTCTTATCGAGAGATAAACCAAAAAAATGTGCAAAAAAATAAAAACAAATATTTCTTAATACAAAAATATGTTTGATTGGAACATTATTTGGTGTTTTTTTTTTTCTATTTCAACCCAATTTTCTATAAATGCATAAACAAATATCTGTTTTCTTAGTTATTAATTCTTAGTTATATGCATTAATAGCAAAGACAATCCTATACAGATAAAGTTTTTTAAAAAAAATAAAAAAACAAAAATAAAAACAAAAACAAATTGAGTTAGACGAAATCTCGGCCTAGTCAATTATTGACATCTCTCCTTAAAATACTAACAGATACACTATAAGAACAAATGTTAATTTAATAAATTAAAATTTTTTAATAAAGTGGAAAAGTATCTTTGTCCATCCAATGCCATAATATAAAAGCATAGACATCCACTACAATTACAGTCTAAATTTCACACAATTAGACATCCACTACAACTAGGCCCAACATAACTGTACTAAATCCTCATCCCATAATAATATTTTAAGGGCCCCGATATGCCTTTAGCGCAAGGAATAAGTCGGTTGTCCTGGTAATCCACGTCACGACTGGATCCCATGGGCCATGGGAACGGGAATGGGAACGGGGACTTTAGTGGGGTCATTAAATTTATTAGACAACAGATCCGCTGACTATTTAGAGTGTAGTGCTTGACGTCAACTATACATAATATTGGTCAAATCTTTGGACTGTACAGAGTTCTTTTACAGGACCCCGCGAAACTTCCCATTCACTTTAAGTAATATTTATTGCGTTTCGATCGGACGGGGAATTCGCCCAATGTGAGGTGACCGGCACCTCTTTATTTCAAAGTCCGTTTCCCAATTTGAGAGAGCAAGGGAAAAGGTCTATTAAACCAAGAGCAATGCATCGCAGAAAAAAAAAACCAAACCATGAGCAATGCTTTTGGAAAACGTGGAACTGACCAGTCTGACCGTGTTCCAAGCATTACTTTTGGTTTCATAGACCTTTTCTACGGTAACTTTTTTGCGTATGGATCCTCTAGAAGCAAGGGTGATAATTTAATAAAGGTGTTGTCGAGGAATGTGAATAAAATTATATATGTTAATTTTAATTTAATTCATTTAATTAAATGGGTTAAATTTTTTATTCAATTTAACATGTTAATTTTGTATTAGATTTTATATTAAATTTGTGGGTTGTGTCAAAAAAAATGTTAGTCCTAAATATTGCGTGTTAAGTTTGATTTTAAATCGAAACATGAGTATAAGATTATATAGGTCAATCCTAATTCCATCTATTTAATTAAACATGACAAACTCATCAACCATAACTCCCTAATTTCGTATTTATTTTATGGATTGTGTTAAAAGTTACCAACCTTATATGAAGTCCAAAATCCATGTAATTTTAATGCTCTATGCTACTTTTTAAAATTTGTTTCTTTGAATATATATATAAAAACATTTGGGATACTACAATTTTATTACAATTTGTTGCGACAGTCCATAATTAAAAAAATTATTAGGATTTTATGGTTGACAAGTTAACCACAAATTAATAATTTAATAAGTCAAATTTTTTTATTTAATTATTTACCAACTATGCATAACTGCTATGTCAATTTGTAAAGAAATTTGTAATAAAAGCTATAGTAGCTCTAAGCCTCTAACAACACATCTCTCTCTCTCTCTCTCTCTCTCTCTTCTCTCTCTATATATATAATATTATATATATATATTATATATATATATATATATATATATATATATATATATCTCTAGATTTGGGCCAAAAATTAGACTTAACCTCTATCAAAATTAAGCTTAAGCTTTCATTCATGCTTTGCCTCTCCAATAAAAGATTTAGTCCCTACATGTTGCAATGTGCAGTTTTTTATTCTATTGTGAACATTTTACAACAATCAACTTTAAAGCTCTTCAAAATAAACTTAGATTATTATGAAATGAGTAATACTACATGCTACGCAAGCATCTTACAAATATCATACAAAGTTGATGTGGTAAGATCTAGTAGCCATTGGATTAGTCATTATTAAATAATAATAATAATAATAATAGCTACTAGACCTTCTCACATCACTTTTGTGAAATATTTATAAGATGTTTGTATAATAAATACATTGATCCATTGTTAAATAATAATAATTGCTACTAGACCTTCTCACATCAATTTTGTGAAATATTTATAAAATGTTTGTGTAATACATACATTTATTTGTAGATAAGCGACAAAGATGAGGAAGAGACTTCAAGTGGTCATGAGTCTCCATTCTTGTCCCGTAATTAGGGGTGACAATTTTTTACACGACCTGCGAACCCGACGCGAACATGACATGAAAATAGCGGGTTTGGGGTTACCGAGTTTGGGTCAAAACGGGTCAACTCATTTATGACCCGTTAAACATTTTTTTTAAAAAATAAAGTTAAACCTAAAGCTAAAAGTAAAAAAACTAAAAACCTAAATTTAAAAGACTAAAATCGATCACATTCTCAAAATCTCAGACTCTCGGCCCTCTCTGTCGTTCTCGATCTCCCTCTCTCTCTCTCACACAGTCTCTCCGTCGATCATCCACGACGGAGAGGACGAAGTTTTCACCACAAGTGTCAGATCAACAGCCAAAAGCTGAAGGCGATGACGCCAGTGAGGTTCGAGAAGCTCTCGAATCTTCTCGAACCTCACCGGCAAGATCAGCCGCCACCCACCCGCGTGTTAAGCCGCCTCCGAGAAGCTCGTTAGGCCTCCACCTTGGACTGCCCAGCATTCGCCGCCTCCCAGAAGCACTGGCCTCGACCTCTGCCCGCCAGCAACGTACAACTATAAGAACATTTTTTTTTTCTTTTGATTTACCTTTTGAATGTCTTATTTTCTTCATAGCCGAATGGGGATGAGATTTGAGGTTGGTTTTTGTTGTTCTTTGCGGATTTTGGGTGTGAGTGGCCGATGGTAGGGCTAATAAAACGGGTTGGCGAGTCAGGTTTGGGTCAACCCGCTTGACCCGCCAACTTGTTTAGTATAAACCCGGACACGACCTATTTATTAAACAGGTCGACACGACACTATCCATTTAATAAACGGATTTGACCCGACACAACCCATCAACCTGTTTAGTTGTCAGGTCGTGTCTTATGGGTCGGGTTTACCCGACTCACAAATCAGCTACAATCCCAACTCCCAACCGGCAACCACTGAACCACAAAGAATTAGAGTCTTCAGAGACACCGTGAGCCGTGAGGTGAGACAGAGAGGGAATGATGGATGCCGGAGACGAGCTGTGGACAGAGAGACGGAGACGTGCCGGAGACACGCGAGACGGAGAGAGAGATACGGCCGGAGACGCGCAAGACGGAGAGAGAGAAGGAGATTGGCGAGCCGGCAGCCGTGAGAAAGAGAGGGAGATCGCCAGATTTGCCGTCGGCGGCCATGAGAGAGAAATGGAGTCGTCAAGTCGGCTCAGTCTTGACTCTTGACTGGAGATAGAGATAGGGAGGGTCAGGAGGGAGGCTGGGAGCTAAGCTCGGCGAGTCGACGACGTGAGAGAGAAAAAATGAAAAATCAAAAGAAGAAGGAGAGAAGTTGGCGGCGTGAGAGAGAGACATAGAGGAAAAATGGAAAATCAAAAGAAAAAGGAGAGAAACTGAGAAGTGAGAGAGACGAGTCAGACAGAATCGATGGGCCTTTACCTTTAGGTTTAGGTTTAGGTTAAGGCTTTTTTTTTTTTTTTAAATGAAAAATAAAAAAATAAAAAGAAAAATAAAAAGAAGAAGAAGTTAACGGGTTTACCCATTTTGACCTGAACCCCGTAACCCCAAACCCAAATTCGCTATTTTCGTGTCGGATTCGCGAGTCGTGTCAAAAATTGACACCCCTAGCTGATGGTGTGTTTGGTTTGAGAGGTTTTGTTGTTATTTTTTTGGAAGAGCCGAATGCCGAGTGGGTGTTTGTTTGGTTTGAGACTCTGAAAGGTTTTGTTGTTTTTTGAGGAATTGATTTTTTTTTTTTAATTAAAATTTACTTAATCTAGGTCGGGTTGGGTCGGGTAAACTTGACCCGAATATCTAATCGTGTTTGACAAGTCAAATAATTTTCGAGTCAACACGTTATGACCCATCAATTAAACGGGTCAGACGGGTCGTGTCGTGTCAACCCGTTAAAATTGCGCGTCGTGTCGTGTTAATCCGTTTATTAAACAGGTCGTGTTTATGTTTGTCCTTAACGAATTGGCAAGTCAACCTGAACCTGACACGCCAACCTATTTTGCCATCCCTACCCTTAATGATGTATATTTAGGACGCTGTTCTTTCATGCATGGACTGATTTTCTAAATCAAATGGCCACACAATGTTAGTTTCTACGACGGACCTCTCTGTCTATCTGCTTAGAAAGAAGTTCTCCACCCTTAGCCAATTAATAATCAGGAGCGGAAGCAGAAGTTGAGGGGAGCGGCCGGGAACAAACAAATAAAAATAAAAATAAAAAACTTTTTGGGGGCTGAAAAATAAATTTTGCAAAGAAGATTCTTATAAAAGCATATATTTTTGGGGCCTTTTCAGCCCCCGCCCCTGCATAAACGTAGTTCCACTTCGCCCCTGTCAATATTGTTATATTATGCTAATATCTAATGTTAGTTTGAATATGCGATTTTAAAAATAGTGATTTTAAAATATGTAATTTTAAAATATAATTTTTAAAAATGTAGTTAAATGTTTGATAAAATTATGATTTTGACCTTTAAAATCACATTTTAGCGTTTAAAATTTTACATTTTTAAAAAAACACCATTTACCTGCAATTAATTTGATAACGCAGATTTTTTGCGTTTTCAAATTTTAATTTTTTAAAAATGCAATTTCCAAACGATTCATCTATGTGATTTAGTTTAAAATCGTATTTATTATCTACGAAATTACAATCTCAAACATACCCTAAAAGTGATAGTTATTCACTAATGAAGTTGCTTCTCATGCAATACACAACGATATATATATATATACATATATATAAAATGAAACTTACCAGGTAAATAATTGTTTGTGAGAGATCTTTATTGTATATATACAACCTGTTTACTAGTCCACTTCCCTTTCTTTATAAATTTCTTATTTATCAAAATTAAAGTTGGTGATTACATAACCCGGCCCGCTCAAGAAGGTTAAAACCAAACCTATAGGTTTTTCACTTGTACTTTTGCCAAGAAAAGACATTAACTTATTAATTATATCCCCCCCCCCCCCCAAAAAAAAAAGACATAAACTTATTGATTGCAATAATTCAAGAGTTCACACTAATGAATCTAATTTTTAAGTTAACGACCACGATTGTTAAAATTCATAGTCATTAATTAATTATAACACGTTGTAGTCGGTGATCTTGACATCCACTTATTCCTTAAATTAATAAAGCAAGCATATATAGATTAAAACCAATAAAGATGATAGCATAATTCATTTGAAAAAGCTCTACATAATATATATATATATATCAAGGTTCCCATGTGGTATAGACCAAGCAAAGGTTGGAAAATAAAAGAATTGCTCCACCAAATGCGAAAAAGAGAGATTCATCATGGAGACCAAATTATACGCATATGACTAAGTGGTGAATGAAACAGTCTTCTCCCAACTATTAAATGTAGGCATTCAACAACTCCGGTATAGAAAAGAATCAGTTTATCTAAGAAGAAAATGACACAATTTTGGAACAATAAAACCTTAGTAATTATTTATGGTTTCATATATAGTTGAAGTCTTCAATTCAATTCAAACTTTAACTTTACAATTTATTCTAATTTTAATTAAATATTTTAGAGTAATTCAATTTAGAAGATTGTTATATTATTGACATACAACTTAATGATGTAGTAGTGAAAATCAGTCATTAAATCAGCACTTAAAAAAAAAAAAACTATTTTTTATTGAGACATCATCATAATTATATGACAATCGTATAATCGTCTACTATATAGCATTACTTAATATTTTACAAAAAAAGACAATTAAAAGCTAATAGTATTACAACACTATCAACAAAATGAAATAAAAATGTGAGTTATAGTAGAAATTACTCTTGCTAATCAAATCGTTAAAAATCTCATCCTGATTTGTTTTTTTTTTTCTTTTTTGTTTTTTTTATTAGTCTGATTTGTCTTGGCATCAATCAATTCATTTCAAATGCTGACGTGGCTAAATTTTTTCAACTCAGATTACTTTGACCGCAGCTGAGAAAAAAGCCAAAACCCGAAGTAGCGGGAACCGAGTCCCGTTATAAGAGTCAGAGAGGTAGTTTAGCTCTCACGTCACAATCTTTAACCCTACTTCTCTCTCAAGGTACGTACTCCCTTTTTCTCTGTTCTTTTTCTTTGATGTTTGAATAAACGTCTCCAGCTCTTGAATATTCAGCTACTACTTAGTTTTTAAATTTCACAGTCGATAATTTATGGCATTTTATATCCACAAATTCAACACACTAATAATAAAAAAAAAAAGTGAAATTAATTATTTTTTCCAGTGTTGATCATTGCTTTGTTTGATTTTCTTAGAGTTTATTTGTTTTCTAACTTTTGATGGTCTTGACCTTTAATTATTAAAGATGTCCAAGAAAAGCGTTAGAGCTTGACTGCTTGTCATTTATCGGCTTAAATATTTGTATTCATGGGAGGTTTTTCCTGATAGTTCTAGACCTCTTGTTTGGTTGCCGAGAAGACCGCACAAAAAAAAAAAGAATAAATTTAAAAGAAACTTCTCGGGAGCGGGCGGGGTGTTTGGTTTTATTGGGTCGAAAACGAGAATTTAGAGATTAAAAAATTGAAAACGAGAATTTCTTTCCTTTTTTCTCACTTTTTTTTGTTTGTTAGCAAACAAACTTTTGTTTTAAACGAATGCCACGATTCCTTTTACATCGTGTGCTACAGTACTGTAAAAGGAAGGATTCGATTCTTGCAAGTGACAGTAAACGGTGGATTGGTAAGTAGTTTCTACATGTTTTGTAATTAAGAAAAGAAAAATTAATTATGATACCACTAAAAATGAAATAAATAAACATAATATGGTAAATATGATATGAGTGGTGGATTGAGGAGAAAGATTGAATTAAAATCACAATCAAAGTCGTTTAAGATTTGACAGGAAAATGAAGGCCAATAATGTGGAAGCTTAAGATTTATGGCGTTTGGGGGGGACACGACGAGACACACATGGGGAGCGTGCCACGAATTAGTAGGCTCATGTCCAACCTACATCGTCACACGTCTGAACCCACTTTGTGTTGTTTCCTAATCCTAGTCATTTTTGTTAGATGGGCAGGATATTAATGTTTGTATCTTTTCAGACACTGTATATGGAATCATTCCTATCGGGAATCGTTTTAGGTGTACTATGGGCCGAAATTATGTATTGCATCAATCAAGTGGTGGCAACTAGTTGCTCTTATTTTCTTTTAGATGATCTGTGACGGTCTTGTTTCTCTTTAAGTGTCGAAGATAGCTGAAGACGTGTACTAATCCTTAGGGGGTTAATAAGGTTTTCTTTTTTGGATAACCTAGGTATCCGAGGATTCACTTGACTAGATCTCTGAAACACCGTGTAAAGTGTTTACACAAGGGTCGGGTAAAATTTGGGTGGCCCGCAGAATTGCTTGCACTAAAAAAGAGTCGAACTTTATATCTCATGCCTCGTGAGGCCTCCACCATGGTCAAGGGGTGTTTGATTTTCTTTATAAATTCTTTCTTTGATGTGTCTCTTAAACCTAAATCTAAGCTAAGTAGCTAACTATTCTAACAAATAAGTCGACCTTGTTGTTGCGGGAATTCTTCATTCATGAGTTGTAGAGATCAGGGACTTATGTCACCACAAACAAAGACTACAGCAAGTGTTGGAATAGTACTCTGTTGGTCTTCAGGGGATTCGCAATAGAATCGTTCTGATGTGATGTTCGGTTTTATGTGAGAAAATAGGAATTGAGAAACATGTTCATAGTAATATGTGGATGCAAGATGTTATATTTGTCATGATTTTCTGCTTCTTTTTTGGGACCCAAATAGAAGGTAATAAAGATGTGTTCCTCTAACCTTGGACATCCCTTATTTAATTTGCTTAACTGATGTGCTGGCCTGTTATTATTGCTGTCGATCCTTCACAGTAAATCTCACTGTCATGATCTTGCAGAGAGGGCTTCTTAAAGCACAAGGACAAAGACTGCATTGCGTATGCCATGTGTTTGAGAGGATAACTTATTTGATCTCTGCCCATTGAGTGCATTGCATAAACGCTATTTGTAGTAAATATTGTGACTAGTAAATCTCACTCTCATGGCATTTCACAAAGATGTTAATCTATCCAAAGTGCTTGAATTTGGTTCAATCATGTGCATTGGATGATCTAACAAAGTTCAGACACATGCCATGTGGATATGTGGTAGGGAATTTGGTAACAAGCTGGGATTATCAAAGAGGACTCTCCTCTCCCGATGCTCGGTACCGTATTTGGATGTTCAAATGTGTGAGGAATATAACAGAAGTTAGAAGTGGGACAAAGGAAAATACACAAATGGAGGAGGGAAAGTTGAAAATTTAAGAAAATGATGGAAAAACTTATTTTATTGAAATAATCTTACAGATTCCAGTCCAAAGAAAAAACCACTGGTGATTTTGCCAACTGGGGTACTTCAAACCAAACCTTTGTCTTCTACAATATGTCCTGCTGTGCCACCCACATGCTTTATGCTTTCAACAAGACTGCAAAAAAGCCACCCACATCCCCTATTTCAGCATCTTTTCTTGCAGTGTTGCAAACTTTGCATGCAGCAGAGGCTTTCTGGTTCACTCCCCACTAACTCCGAGAGTCAGTTGGAACAAGTAATAGAAACTCAATGCTGTACAACATTGCAATGGGTGATCATAATCGCGGACAACATCAGTTGCAGCAGCTGCAGGGGCAGCCTTGTATTATAGATCAGTTACCCAGGCCCTCCTATCAGTGTTTTTTTGTTTTTATCAATGGGGAAAAAGGGGATTACAGAGGAGGATGTTTGCCACTGTTGATTGTTAAAGAACAAAGAAAAGAAGAAAAAATGGAATGCTTTCAAAGACAAGATAGGAAGCGGCCCATTTCGCAACTAAATGTGCACGAGAATTTGCACATCTTGAAGCCTTCAAAGCAGTCCAATTTAAGAAAAAAGGAAGCTGCTATTGTTTGTTGAAAATAATAGGAGCACTCGGCGAGTCATTGAACATATAAGCTTTTGTTGATGGCCAACCCAGTAAGCAAAGAGCCCCCTTCAATCTAGATTGAGGGACAACTGTGGTGGGAGGCCAAGCTGTTAGTTATTGATCTTGTTTTTCACAAGCAAATGGCCAACAAAGCTGCTTGGGCTTCTCCTAAGAGGCTGCTTGATTCACTTCTGCAGTACGTGCTGCCATCTCTCGTTACTTTCAACCTGCGTATGGGGAGGTGAATCCTTCTCAAACCTAACATGTGCCTGGTTATGAATCTGCACATTCTTAAGTGGTACCTCAATTACAAGGATTCTTCCTGGAAAATGCTGAGGCAGAGTTACAATTTCCAGATAGATATTGTTAGCCATATTGTCCTAACTGAAGAGGGTAATTCTAAATATTACACCTCCATTTCACCCCTATTTTATTGGGCTTATGTGACATTGTCCATCAAACATATTCCCCGATTTTAAAAAGTATTATAAATGATATTTACGAACATCAAATAAACACATTTAGTCCTTTCGTCCAATAATTTAATAATGTGCTACATCAAACCTATATGTAATTGTCACGTGTCCATATGTCATATTATTATAATTTTTTTAAAAAAAGAAAAGGTAGCCGAAACTACCTAGGGGCGGCCGATACCAACCCCTAGTCATTTGGAGTGGCTTGGCTACCTCCATTTGGTTAAAAGGGTGGTTGAACCACCCCCTGTATTCAGCTTAAAGGTGGCCGAACCATCTTAATAGTCATAGGTGGCCGAAATCATCCAAGCCAACCCTAATGGCCAAATGGGGATGGCTACATTGAGAGGTGTTGCAGCCTCCATTCCTTGTGTGTTCAACAAACTGAGGGAGATTGCAAACCTAGGGATGCTAGGAGCCCTAGCTTGGAGTACAAGCTACATAGTTAAAGCAGTAGTTGAAGTCTGGATGAGCCAAACATGTCATGGATTCAGCATATGAAGGAAGATGAATAATTCAGGCAGCTGAGAAGTCTAGCTTGGAGGAGACTATAGTGATGGGAATACAGGATCAACCTTTGTGATTTTATTAGATAGTTAAGTTTTCAGTATTATCTTCATTGAAATCAAAGATAGTAGTCACTTGGAGTGATGGGAGCTGTTTAAAATTTCAATATATTGCTGCACTATAGAGTTGTAAGGGTTGTAAATTATACATTTAAGCTTTCAATAATGCATAATTGAAAGCACTATCCTCTACATTTGAAAAACACCCTTATCATTTCTCTATTTCAAGATTCATTGGCTTTTCTATGGAATTTCCACAAACTCATCTACAACCTGATTTAGTAGTACATCGAGAACTTGTTGCTCGAACTCCATGCAGACTTCTTCAAAACCTTCAAATCCGAGGAAGTTCTTTGCTATCCAATTTGACTCCTTAATATCATTTTCTGTCAACCTACAAAGATTCCCTAACACTTCCTTGTAATACTGTCTCTCTGAAATGTCCATCGAGTCGCAATCCTTGTTCTTCATTACTACACCTTCTCTGAGATCATCAGCATAAGACGCTCTTCCTGAAGATTTTCGATTTAAATTCAACTCCATGGACTTTGAAGGTTCTGTAACAAACATTATCAAAGAACATGAAGTTAGAGAATGAAAATCTTAAATCCCCTCCTAAATTTTTTATCTATGGTAGCTTTATTCAAAAAACAAACCTGATATATTAAGCTCTTGTTGCATCACGCAATCATTGACATCAAGAACAGACACTGGACTTGCATTTTGAGAGTCACATTCGGGCTCTAATTTCACAGCTAAATGCTGAATTTTTCTTTTCCCCGTGAACTTGGATTCAACGAATTGTTTCTTCTGATTTATCGGCTTCAATGGACTTTTCGTCTTCGAACGCTCATTCTTTCTGGCGGAGACTTTCAGTTTCCGAGGCTCATCCCTTAACTTAGAGATCTTGCTGTTTCCTTGATTCCCCTTCTTCTTCACAGCCTCTTTCTCCCTCCTATTTGTCTCCTTGTTCTTGCTTCTCTGTTCCTTCCTCTGCTTCATTTCTCCAAAACCCATCTCAGATTTCCTCACTTTCGACCTCATTCCCTTGGTCTCATCCCCATCATTTAAGCGCACAACCAAAACATCACGATTCTGCTGTTGTGACAACGTTGGAACCTCCCGAAACGACACCGATGTTCTAACCCGGCGATGCTGGGCTTGAGTACTCAAATCAAACTCCAGCAAATAATCCACAAAATTCACCGACCTACTTCGTACAACTGAATCCGGGATTCCCTTTCTTGAAACCCAATTGTTGTCAGGCAATGAGTCTAAGCCCATTAGCCTTGCCACGATTCCTGGGCTAGCTGCAGCTTTTGGATTTTCCTTCTGATTCTCGGACTTGATTGTCTTTGACTCGAGAATGTGGTCGGCTGGGTGAGTTGGAAGACTCCTAAAGCATGAAATCCGGCGTAGCATTTTGTAGAAACACCCTGAATTACCATTGTCTGAAAAATCAGCCATTATTCAACCAGAGAGAGAAAAAGATGGGATAGACTACCTTGGTAGACAAAGACTGGCTTGCAATATATAATTAGAACGACATTAAGGAAGCGTTCAAAATTGTCAGCAAAAACATTTAGTTAAGGAGGATTAGGAAGTAAAACTAGGTACAATTAAGGTAAAATAATAGTACGACAGTGTGTGAGAGAGAGATAAGCGGGAATTGGAATTGGGTTTTTTGAGAGCTGTTAGATTAGAGTAGAGCTGGGCGTCCGTCTGTGTGACGACGCCCAGCGTCCGTTATGGACAAAAAAAAAAAAGAAAAAATCAAAAAAAATAACTTTTTTCATTAAAAGACATGCTTAAATTTATTTGATCCCCATTTTTTTTTTTCTCAAGGTTATGAAATGGGGATGAAATAAGCCTGGACCTGTTTTTTGTTAAAAAAAATATTTTTCTTATTTTTTATCCAGGCTTATTTCATCCCCATTTCATAACCTTGGAGAAAAAAAAAATGGGGATCAAATAAATTTAAGCATGTCTTTTAATGAAAAAATTATTTTTTTTTATTTTTATTTTTTTTTTTTTTTGTCCATAACGGACGCTAGGACGCCTAGCACGACTCGTTAGATTATGGGGACGAATAATGTCGGTAGATAGTATTAGTACGTGTTCAGTGTTCACATTAGAAACAGAGAAAAAATGTGGAATATCTGAAAAGACGTGCTGCCGAAGTTGTTGACTTTTGAGGCTCCATGTCGTTTGAACTTCAAACCACCGACTTCCATGACTTCTGTTTATGGGTCAGGCTCCAAATTTCGGGTACCTGCCATGGACTTAGATTAGCTTGGGTGGGCCATGAATCATTTCTTCGATTGGACTAATGGGCTGAATTTTTGTCTTTGTTCCTGAGCAAATACATGGAAAGAGGGAGGGGAACAAGTTAGAAGCTACAAAGCAAAAAGAACAGGGCAATTACAAGGAATAAATACGACCAACAAAATTGTGAGCAACAACCCATTTGGCAACCGCATGAGTTCTAAAGTTTGTTTTTTCTCCCCCACTTTGCGAGCTTCCCATACCGACAAAGAAGAAAGAGCTGAACCGATATTCCTGATGACTGGAGGTCCGGAACAATATGCCAATTTGAAATAAGAGTATTTTTGTGATTCGTTAACGAGTTTAAAATTTTTTTTTAATACATAAAAAGTTGTATCAAATAAAAATTTAGTCTGTTTGATAGGCTTGAAAGGTATTTCTTTAACTTTTTTGTTTTAAAAAATGTCAAAACCACATTTTAGAGAAAAGCATTAAAATAAAACTTTTTCTAAAAAGCTATTTTGACTTTAAAAACTTTATTTCTTAACGTAATCTCAAATAAGCTCTAAGAAAATTCTCATTTAGCTTCTTAAAGTATAAATTTTTTTACTTTAGGAAGCCAAAATATATTTTGAGACATTTGGAGCCTCCATCGGCTCCATACTTTTTATTAAATCAATAAAAAATCATTTTTTTCTACTAACTTTTACTTTTTTATCATTTCTTCTATCCTCTTCTTTTCTTTTATTCTTTCTATCTTACACATGAAAATTTTTTCCTTTCTCTCACGCCAACCTTTGTCGGTTAGGAAAATGATAAATTTTGAAAATATGATGATTAAGAAAATACAAATTTTTAAATATATAACTGTTGGAGAAAGAATAAAAAAATTCTTAAAAATACATATTTAAATGAAAGATTGAAAGTGAGTCCCTAATTTAAATAGTCAAATGTGAGTGCTTAGAAAAACTAGATAGCAAAGTAGGAAGCTTTGATTTTTTCTTCAAAATAGAGTATAATCATAAGGAGCCAGATGAGTCCTATTTTAAAATTTTTGACATTTTAAAATGAGAGGACAATTGTCATAAGAAGTCACTAATTTTGGTATTAGGATCCTCTCCTGTCCTTTTTAAAAATGAGAATAAATTTATTCTCATTTTTATAAGAACTGAATATTATCCCGTTTAAATGAACTGAAAATGATCCAAATTCCTAATTTTGATGCAAGTAGAGCTGTTTTTCTTCGCCCACATTTACTTCCAAGGAACTGTTTTTTTCTGTGAAAGCAGTCAATATCGCTCATTTATCGTTACTATTATAGTTATAACAGCGGCTATAACAGATGAGGACTTTCTTATTGCAACCAAAAAAAGCTAGATGGGGGGGGGGGGGGGGGGGGGAGTCTTTCGCATGTTTTCCACATGGGCCGTATTCTCCCAGGCTAAGTCATGTGGCTTTCAAAAAGCTAGTGGGCTGAAAGTTGATATGAAGCTGATTTAAGACTTGTAATGGGCCTAAGGACCTTGACTAAAACCCTTTTTTTACGGTCCAAAATGTTAAATTATTGTTTATTTTAAAAAATTTAATTGATTAAAAAATGTTTTTTAATTATTTAATTAATATTTTAACACTCTTCATCACGTGAAGTGAAATTCAACAAATGAAATATTTAATCAAAATAGAAAGTGAATAACAGAAATAAGATTTAAATTCATAATATTTATTTTAATACTATGTTAAATCACAACTTATCTTAAAAAACCTTAAATTAATTAAAAATAGTTAATATAATTATTTAGTTAATATTTTAACATAAATTTTCAAAGATTTGCACCAACCAATGATACGGTGGAATGCACCTCTTTCCTTGTGAAAAATAAGGGAAAGTTCTACTTAAATCGACATAGTTTTTCTTCCAAATTAAGTAGGAGAAAATTCATCTAATTCCATTTAACCGATGAATTTAGAATTTGTTAACTTTAAAATCATCAAATAATCATATATTTCTCTCTTGGACATTAGAAATTACTAAAGACTTTGACTTATTGGTCTACATTATTTATCGAGATTATCTACATCAGGATTGAATTCACTCATTCACTATAAAGAAATGGATAAAAGATGAGGAAAACAATGAGTTTTATCATTTCTATATCTTAATAGGGAGCTTAAGGAAACCATATTTTGTTTTATTTCTCTATCTTTTGCAGGACGACATGAAGATAGTTTTCTATTGCTGCTTTTGCTCTCAAGTATAATTTTTTCTCTACTTTGTAGGCAACGTGTAAATAACTCCTTTTTTTTCTTTTTTCTTTTCCATCTTTGTTTCTTGGAGGACATGTAGGGTAATCATTTTCATTTCTCTTTTTATTCTTTGGGTGTAAGACATGTAGATAATTTTTGTTATACAACTTTGATAGAATAGATACATACTCATACTAATCCAAATCAGAAAAATAGATATATAAGTGCTTCAAATTTGGGTTATGATGATAAAGTTTGAACTACAAATCTCAAACAGAGCACGAAGGCCAATGCAAAGAAACATAACAAAGAACAGATGATAGGATTTGATTATATTAGAAAATTTAAAAAGCTCAACTAGTCAGGCTAGTATAACAGCTACTTAAATAAAGAAATTAACTCCAACTAAAAGAATGTTGGGATTGTAACATTGAGGATAACTACATCGTGATTTCAGGCCAACATAAATTCAAACAACTAAGAATCCAACAAATACCAAAACTAACTAGTGGACACTCAAAAGGTACACCCATACTCCTATACTCAATCTAATAAAACCTCAGCTCTTCTTCTTGCATTATACAATTCTCTTTGCTTACTCAAGCATCGAATAGCTCTCTCACTAGCATGCTATAGCAAGCCTATAATTGTCCCTACTTGTTTTGTAGGTATCCATAAACCAATGACTACTTATACATGAATTTTTTTTTTTTTTTTTTTTCCTCTTTTATGTAACTAGTATTTCACTACACAAACAACTCAAAATATACAACAGAAATTAATGACTATTCTCATCGACACTTGCAAATAATTAGTAACTTTAAGTTGATAGTCTCTGAGTTGAAGGGTACCATGTGGATGGTGTCAATTTCTTCGTCGTTGATGCAGCGTGCTGTGAAGGACCATCACACAAGCTACAAGTTACGACGAGTTATTATCACATCCCAATGGTTATATAGGCAAAAAGTTGGTGGACCTGGTGGTAAAACTTCGAGTCTTCGACAAAAAGTTGGTTGCACCGACGATTGAAATTAACAATTTCTTTGAGAGAAAATGACAGAGCCATTGTCGGAAGCTCATCCCTAATAATTAAAATGAATGATGCCAATTCCTCATTAATAAAAACTTGGAAAAATGGATGGTCTAACTAAAAAGATGTTTCCTAGAATTGGTCCCTCATGCTGGCCGACCTTCAAAAGATAAGAAAAAAAAAAAGAAGAGGATTTGGATAGGGAGTACTGAGCTGCCCGTATTGTACATGTATTGTGTGCCCGTATGCAATACAAGCAGCTCATTGCACCTATCTCTGTCCGAAAAAGAAAACAAAAGCATGCGAGTCGGAATCTCAATACAAATATTTTGAAATAAATTCATTTTCTTCAATTTTTCCTCTTAATTTCCATCACTTCTTCAAATTTTTAAATAGTACATTATATATCTGCCGACGAGAATATTTTCTCTCCAAGAAGAATAAATACGCATCTTTCCTTCCCTATTACAGCACTATTGTTGACATTACCACATCCATATATATTAGCTTATGAGCTAGAAGAAGCAGCTACAATCATATTTGTCAGTAATTAGTTCTCCCTTGGTAAAATAACTCGAGAACCTTTCTTTGTTGTGATGAAAGAATCATTTGAAACTTTACTTCAACTTAGATGACCCACTAATCTTAGGGTCAGTTCGGTAGTATACAACATCCCCAGAGTCACTAACATAGTGGTCCTGTTTCAAGCTTCTTATCAAACTTCCAATCAGGTGAAACGGCAGAGGCAATGATTTCTGTGGCTCCCGGTAATATTTTCCAAGAACTGGCTTGGCTGCCTCAGTCTGCAAGTCAACAAAAAGAAGAACAAAAAAAATTCTGTCAAGTGTTGGGGAAATTAATTCCACAACAACCCATTGGGTTCGTTTGATAACGTTTTTTGGGTTTGATTTTTGCTTTTTAGCAACAACAAAAAAAAAATCAAAAGCATTAACAAACAAATTCAAATACAAACTATTCACAAAACGTTTAAAACTATTTCCACCTTTATGTCACATGAAAAATATACTTACCGCTTCAATTAAGTGGTAGTGTGGTATTTGAGGAAAAAGATGATGTATGACATGCGTTCCAATATCATGGTGAATATTGTTAATCAATCCGTAGTCCCGATCAATTGTTGTAAGCCCTCCCCTCAGATAACTCCATTCCTGATCCAACATAATGAGGAAACTTTCAACACCTCAAAAGGAAAAAAGCCATTCTACAATCTTCAAAGCAAACAAAAACCATCCTTGCACATCTCTTTTTCTTTGTTGTAATGTCTCATAAGAAAACAATTATCTATATATGTGGACTAACATCGACCTTGCAACAACTCCAGGCACATCGCTATCTTCCAGAAGTGTCTAAATTTGAACATGGGAAGAAAACACATAAAAGAACCATACCTTTCCACGATACCATGGTAATTTGTCTCCATGACCATGGTGATGCAGGTAAGTGACCAAGTCCAGCCACATAACAAAAACCTAAAAAACGAAGCAAAGTGAGGTTATAAAAATTTAAAATATTGGAGAAGAGAAACTCATTCTATTTCCACAGCATATGCCTATATTCAATTAAAGAAACTGGATTTACCCAATATGGAACGCCATAGAGTTTAAGCAATTGACCAGGACCCATTACAAAGCCTAACCCCACAAGCAGAGCAGCCATTGCCGTCCAACATACAGTGGAAGTGATCACATCTTTCCTCTCATTGGGGACAAACAAGTCGCTGTTTGGATCAAAATGGGAACCAGTTTTCCCAGGACTTCTTCCCCACTGCAATAAAAAATTATCAGCATTCAGCAAGTAATGTCTTAGACCCTGTGGAGACTGGTCAACCAAGATGCCACCCACTTACCAGGTAGAAGGGGTAAGCAAACAATGGAAAAGGAGCATTAAATCGAAAGGACTTTGTAAGGTTGTCCAAATTCTTGTAAATTCTTTCAGGCAACTGCAAGAGAAAAACGGAAACATTAGCTTTGAAAACTGAAGAAGATATCTTTAGGAAAAAACAGAGAAACCATAGACACAGGAAATTTACTAACCGGGTGCCATGATTCATCATTCTCGACATGCCCATGGTTTTGATGATGAGTCCTATGGCTAATTCTCCTAAAAAATATAAAAATATATATATATAAAATAAAAATAAAAAAAATTAAGGATAATGCATTCGACCATAAACAGCTCCAAAGCTCAGGCTAGAATAATGCAGATTACCGCAGAAACCAAACATGGTGAAACCAAGATTAAAAGTTAAAACGCGTTTGATTATATCAACCATAGAAGAACAAAAGAGAAAGAGGATAGAGTTTTATCAGAAGCATACCATCCATGATAGGGTACAAGGATTGAGGAATGAAGAAGATGCCCCACCACACTGTTTAACTTATGATTATTTGAAAAGCTTCCATGGCCACTGCAGAATCAAAATTGAAAACCAATTAAATCTTAACATACAAATTGGCACCCGAATCAAGGACCAAAAACCAAAAAAATGAAAAAGATTGTGATTGTTGATTACCAATCATGGCCAAGAACAAATAGAGCCCAGAACATGGTCCCCTGAGCAGCCCAATACAGAGGCCAAACGAACCACTTGTTGAGATAAACCGCGGCTGCAGCCAACGCAAAAACAACCACAACATCTCTCACCACATAGCTCACGGACCTCCACGGGTCCTTTACCCAACAATGCTTTGGAATGGCGGCTCGAATGTTAGACAAATTGAACGGTGGCGGCGCCCCTGGGTCGAACCCCGGTTCTTCTTCTTCTTTGAACCCATTAACCCCATTGATTCTCTCTTCTCGCTCCTCCTCTCCTTCAACAGAAGCAACCCTCCATGGAGCACTCACTTTTAGCCCCCAGTTTCTCTCTCTCAAACACCCACTTGAAACTCTTTTTGAATGAAATTTTAGATCTGTCCCGGTTTCGTTCGAGTGCAAAAATCTAATCTTCGAGGGCTTGTATGAGATGGGTCCGGCTCTGGGTCTAGGAAAAACTTGAGGAAGAGGCTTTAAGCCACATTCTGATAAGACCCAGCTCGCCATTGATGACCCAGAACGAGCTAACACCGGGGTTTCTGCTTTAGGTCTCTCTCACGTCACAGAGAGAGAGAGAAAGAAAGTTAGTGGGGAGAGGGGCAAGGAAAGAATTTGTAAAGCAAAAAAGAGGACAAGTCTGGAAGCAAAATATCTAATGACAACACAAATAAAATATAGATCCTCCTTTTTCTTAGGTCTGCACTCTGTCTTTCAACAACGACCTCAAGTTTTCTCTCACTTTCTCACTATTTCTCTCTCTTCTGTGAAAACAGAGAATCTCTCTTAGCAAATTCGTTTCTGCAATCTCTCAACAAAGAGACAGCAATTGGGTTTAGGTAGAGGGATCTTTCAAACCCTTGGAGGTGGGTATGAGCTGGTGCGGTAGATTCTCTATCTTTATACCCTTGGGAGTAGCCTAGTAGGCCGCGTTTCACATTTTCGCTGTGTGGTTCTCGCTCCACTTCGTTCTACGCCTCTGACCAACCTTCGACGACGTTGATTGGTCGGTTGTGTGAGCAGTAAGCCACATGATTTTTCAATTTCAAA